>CATQJL010000316.1:10474284-10992528 GCA_958299035.1 Cylicocyclus nassatus
AGGCTCGTAACTCGGTGATTTTTACAGACTGGAGCCTGATTCATGCACCATTCGGTAGCGCAGTTCCTAGTAACTTTGACTGAGAAAAGCAAGCAGGCAAGGTTGCTGACAGATACGCGAGAAGTGCGGGCCAATTTACGCGCTTTCGTGATGCAGTTACAGTCACCTCACCGTATCTCACCAAAAAGACCCTGTAATCCTCAAAGACCACGATTTTCGTAAAGAGCGTGTTTGAAAACCTCTATAAGCGAAGTTTCCTTACAATTCAAGAGCATGAACATTTTGACCAAAATCCATCGGCCAGCTTCAGAGCGTAAAACGAGAAAAAATGAAATTACTTGAACATCTTGGAAAACTTGCACTTAAGGGTTATCCGACCTGCTGGTTACGAAAATCACATCTGCTTAGCAAGAGAGCTTCATATTTTAGAGTTACGTTGAGAAAAATTTAGAAGGACATGATTTTTCCAGAATTCACCAGCCCTTCTAACTCCTTTGAAAAGGAGTGTGCGGCTACTTTCTAGCGCTCCATAATCTACAAAAGAAGTACTATCGAAAATTTCTTTCTGAATGTACTGGGGGCAATACGCGCTGCTTCACACCTTTGCGAAGAGACGTCCGCAGAAAGTTTTGAGAATACTGAAATCGAGATATCAAGGACATTCTGCATACCGAAAGATTTGCCTTGATGAGCTGAGCACAATGCATTTTTCGGATTCAGAAAATATCCACTCCAAAGAAAGTTACGGCGAGTAGAATCTGGAAACGAGTGATTTTTCCAGAATTTACCAACGCTTTTTTCTCTTTTGAAAAGAAGTCTGCGGCAGCTTACTAGCGCACTATAATGTACAAGAAGAGCACTATCGAATGGTGCTTACTGGAAGCTTTCAAGTTGGATAGGCGCTGCGTTACATACTTGCAAAGGGACCTCCTCAGAGCAATTTGAGAAAACTGGAAACAAGATATAGATGACATGACGTATGTCGAAAGATTCGCCTTGACGAGATGAACACAGTGCTGCTTTCGAATTTAGAATATATTAATTCCGAAGGAAGTTATGGCGCTGCATAATTTGCGATAATCCGGAATCGCGAAATTTCTGGAATTTCGCGAAATTCCCGTTCTGTGAGTGGTATTGTACATTGCACAGCACGCGCGGCATTCCGCGATATGTGCTTCTCATGCGATTTCCAACCATTTCCCTTTGTCTTCCTGCATTTTGGGACCCGTCATACTTCGCCGAGAAAAGCCCACTTTCACACATATCCATGCAGAATGAGCTGCCCAGTTTCACATATATCCATGCAGAATGAGCTCTTAAACTATACCTGCCCTATTTCTGCTGTGCTCAATAGAATGTGTACGTAGCCTCTGGAATCAGCACACTGAATGGTCCATTTACACTAAAATTCCAGGAAAGAAACTTATATCCCACAACTAGGCACATCCGTATATTGGAAGATGCGCCTCGCCGAGCTGAGTTGAATGGTACTCTTATATATAGAATTCATAAATTTTGAATCAAGATAAGGTCTTTTTTTATAAAAAGTTAGGCGTTGCGCGACAAAGTTAGGTGACTTTTGCCGCTTTTCCGCCGACTTTTGTCGCGCGACGCGGCAAAAGTCACCTAACTTCGGCGGCGCCGCGTAAGTTAAGTGCCGCCGCCATTTTTTTCACAAATTACGGGTGGTATTGTATTTATACAACTCGTTTTTGGTAATGCTCTATAAACTTCACTTTCTTTGATGCATGGTGCACATAAATTTATTCAAAAAGTTTTGGTTCAAAAGAGACAGGGGACCATTTTGCATCTGTATCCGCAGACAATTTCGACATCTTTGTGAGAGAAGAAATAAAAATAAAAATGGGTTTGCAATGCGTTGTGTGAATGTGTGCACTTTAAAGTTGTGGACTGCTGTGTTTTCATCTTTTCATTTCTAGAAAACTGATCTTTAGGTTGCTAAGATGAGAGCATTAGAGGTGACATAGAAAAGAAAGTTTTTTTGGTGAATTCAAATGTCAAAGACAAAATCACGGAAAACGCCAAAGTACAAATCAGGAGAAAAATAATACGCATGTTTGGGTGATGTCTCGATTCCTCAGATGCTTACACAAACAAACTCAGTTGTAGATAATCAGTTGAGATGTTGAGTTGACACGGTAGATCGATTTTCTGGTTGCCAAGGCAAACTAATAAGGCAGATGCGCCTTGCTTACTTCGCTATTGTTCGATGATAGGTTGATATGAGTACATGCACGCAGGTATACACACACACATCGAAAAACGAGCAGAGCTCGTGCTTTGGCGCATGATCCTCCATTGAGAGGTCATACTGCGAGAAATGCTTAGGTTCTCTTCTTATTCATCAGTAACATTCTTGAAGGTTCCCAAGGGTTGTTGTTGTTTCTTAAGTTTTTAAGTCAATGAAAATTAGTTTATACGCCGTTGGGAAAACATCGTATGTCTGTAATACAAGGCAAGGCTGATATACAAGCTACTGTAATAAATTGTTGTTGAAGCGCAAGATCCCCAAGCGCAAAGTCAACAGCGTTTTGGATTAGCTCCAAAAATTTAAGAATGAACCGAAAGAAGTACACCGACAAAAAGAGGAAATTCGCGCACCATCCCCTTATGCGGATTCAAAAGTCGGGCCAAGTCATCAAGCACGTTCAAGGTTGGCATGCATTAGAGGCACCGTCCCCCAGATTCTCCACTTCGATTTTTTGATCGTTTTGGGGCCTTTTCATGTCCCTGATTCCGAATATGAAGTCGAGAATCCGCGAAAATCCCGACAACCAGCTTTACCGCAGGCCGGTCCTCCTGAACGTTAATTGAATTAATTGGATGGGCACGCACGGATGGGCGGGCATTACTGGAGGGGCGGTACCGACTTGGGTTCCTCATGTCTCTTCGCTATCCCGAAGCAAGTCTCTCGCTTCCGGAGCTGAATTTTGCTCACTTAGGCTCTGGCTTGATAAGATGTCACTATCGTAAGCCCAGACCCCTAACTCAGTACCGCATGCATTAACATCTCTGCGAGGGACGGGGATCCCAGCTTTAAAAAAAGCTTCACATCCTAAAGCTCCGAACTTCTGGATTTCAGCTGTCTACCTACCCGTAGTTTTTTCAAAGTTGACGAAAAATTCCAGTTTGTACTGTTAATTTAACACAACAGTGATAAGCATGCTGTGTGAACAAACGAGTTTTCGAAGAATTGAATTTTTGATGAACCCCAACTTTCGACTTGTGGTTCATCACAATTTTCATGACGTCGATACATCACTTATTCTTATCAGCAACATGCCAAGCAATGCTGGGTTAGATAATCTGTACAAAAGTTACATACTTGAGTTATAAAAATGCGCAAGTGACTTGTTTGTGCTTGTAAATAATTAAAATATTTTTTAAAAATTTTTAAAAAATCATTTTAGCTCTATAAAAAATTTTTCGGGGGCGGGGCTGACGCCCCCTTTTCCTGAAATTTAGGGGTTCTCAGCCCGAGAAAATTTTAGGGAGCATACCAAGAAATTTTTCGTCCTTCATTGGAAAAAATTTTGTCGCCCCCCCCCCCCCTCGAGCCGAAATCCTAGGTACGCCACCGCTACGGATGGATAGAAAGCGTGAAATCCCAACATCTGAAGCTTCAGAATATAAAGCTTTCCTTTGAGCTGCGATGCCCTCTGTCGCGGGTTCGCGACTTCCTTCAAAGGAGGCCGCCGCCGCGGTGCGAAGGGGTCCTGAAACGCTGTCCTCGCGCTGCTCCCGCCTTCCCATCGCCACCGCCGCAGCTTTCAAATCAGTCGTCTATTTCGTTACCTGGTGAGCGGTTGGGTCCCAGTTTCGTCATCCCACGTGTCGATCGATGCAGCGCCGTCCCAACTCACGCGTTCAACTACATCTACGCCATGGAGGACAGGCAACCACGCAGACGAGGTAACCCCGTGAGCGCTCGCGCCTGGCACATGCCGGCGACACCGCCGCGGGGGGTTTCCGATATTGTCGGCCCCTAGGATAAGATCGGGCTGGTTGTACTCACCCCCTTGTGTTTGAGTTTAGGGAATAGTTGTGGATAAATGGTGGGCATTTTACACGTGTGATTTGTTTGATGCGGTGAGCCACAGCTCGGCTGTGGCTCCGGGGATATTGTGTCATTGTATTTGTGTGTATTTTATAATCGTGCCTAGTGTGAAAGATCCGCAAGAAGGCTGGCACGACCCCGGGGAGTGCCGTGGTTGTAAATACATGCCCCAACTGTCGGTAGTTGGGAGATGAGTCGGATCGCAGGTGTCAAGTAACTTATTAAGCAGGCTGGTGGCAAGGGCCCCTACGTGTGTATAGAGTTCCCATGTGGCAGGCACTAGTAGCGTTCACACAGGTATGCCACCACAATAGTCGTTTCACCCTTTCACGGAAGGGACCCCTGGCTCCCCTCGCCGATGCAGGAGGGCACGTTACCACTGACGTTGGGAGCTGGGGGCCCAATCCGCGACACCCTCCTCAGCGGGGATGTATTAATGCATGCGCCCTCAAAGGCACCGTCCACCGAAAATTTCGACCTCCATATTTTTGCCGTTACAAGGCCTTGTCATAGTCCTGATTCCGAATATCAAATTGGAAATCCATGAAAACTACGAAAAACCCCGTTTTCGAAGCCGTAGAGCGATTTTTTCGGAGCGGTGATTGGTTAAGCGCGTACGGATGGGCGGGACGAACGTCACGCCCACCCGAAAGGGGAGGGCCAACGTGGCGAACCGTCACCTGAAGCTATTTCCGAAGCAATTTTCTCGCTTCGGAAGCAACTTTAGGCAATGCAAATTGGGCAATCATACAGTTGGGGGCTGCTGCCCCCAACTGTATGATTGCCCAATTTGCATTGCCTGTTGGCAGATTATGATACCCGCAGCTGCTGGGTATCATAATCTCACCAACCCTAATTTGGGTGGACGGTGCTTTTAAAGTACGGTGCCTTTAACACCCCCTCCCAGGAGGGGATTGCAGCTCAAAAGAAAGCTTTATATCAGGAGCACTGAAAAACCGGGCTTCACGTTGTCTATCTGTCCATAGTTGTTCTACTCTCCCGCCATAAACAAATCGGACAAGAGTGAGAAGTTGTATAAACCGCATTTTCCAGCTTTTTGTATGATCCCCGGAGAACGACGTTTTTTCTTCAGACTCATTCTCTTTCTTCAAAGTTAGTAAACGTGCCATTTCACTGATTATTAGCAGTACCAAGCATGTTTCTGATAGTAACAAATGACGTATTAGAGTCATGGAATTTGCAATGAACCACAAGTCTAATTCGAGGTTTATCAAAATTTCGATATTTATAACTCATTTGTTCGTATCAACCGCCACTTAAGGCTGCTAAGTTAGGTAATCAGTACAACTTTGGAACGTTTAGCCAACTTCAAACAAAGAAAAATTACATGAAAAAAAACTTGATCGGCTCATAAAAGGGTCATATAAGACGCTGGCAAATGCGGCTTGTACAACTTCTCGCTCTTGTTCATATATTTACAGTAAAAGATAGTAGGACTTACAGACAGGTAGACAGCGTTTGATCTAAACCTCTAAAGCTTCAGGATTCGATGTTCTCTTTTAAACTGCGATCCACTCCCAGGCAGGGTTAATGCTGTGGCCTAGAAGAGCTGAGGTACAGTCTTTGCTCTGAGTCTTTTGTTGACGTCTGAGCGAGTAGATCCCTATGATTTCGGGCTCCATGCTGTGTTGAAGGTGATAACCAGGGTTGAGCATGGGGTGTGGCACGCCACACTTGGGGGGTCATATTGAGGGGTCAAGGAAGAGGATGGTAGGGTGATCGTTATTGAGGTGTTTTTGGTATTAGTCAGATAGGCCCATTATGCAAAGTACTAACATAATACTGGAAAACAATCGCGGTGTGCTTATAGATTAGCTGCGGCACAATGGCCGCTGCGGCCACTGCGAAATTGCAAAATCTCCGGGGCCGCACGGTCCTTTGTGGAGGACCGCGCAGTTTCCAGGTACTTTGCGCTGAGAGAAAGTACCTCAAACTTAAGTAATTAAACCAATGGTGACACCTCTGCCACACACAGCCTTACCTGTGCTCGAGGTAAGCCCGAAACTGCGTAAAAAGAGTCAGAGCGCCTGCTGAACGTCCGGCCAGCGTTTGCTGGAAGAGATTATTTGACGAACGCCTGCAGAAAATTCTGTGTTGCTGCTCGCTGGCAGAACATTAGAGAGTAAAGAAAGTACCGCTCCCTCTCAGATAATCGCCGGGGGCAGGCGGTCCGTAAACTCGCGCTTTTCTGCAACCGGTCAGCAGAATTTTGAGTTGTGGCCAAACCTTCAGCAAGCGGTACTTCCTTTACTGTCTAATGTTCGGCCAGTGGGCAGCAACACAGAATTTTCTGCAGGCGCTTGTCAAATAATCTCTTTCAGCAAACACTGGCCGAACTTTCAGCAGGCGCTCGGACTTTTAACGCAGTTTCGGGCTTACGTCGAGCACAGGTAAGACTCTGTGTGGCAGATGTGTCACGTTGGTTTGATTACTCAAGTTTTAGGTACTTTCTCTCAGCGGAAGGTACCTAGGGACAGGGCCCGGCACAGATCGTCTAGAAGCAGGCTGGACTTCGTTCTTGGAGCAAAAAGCAAAGGGGACATCGTTTTTGTGGGGTCCGGGGCAAAGCCCCGGAAAAAAATTTTTGCACATGTCCAGCTCGGATTCTGAAAAGCTTGAGGAGGGTGGAAATTGAATAGCAAGTCACTCACTGCTGTCCCATATAGGTCTATAAGTTAGATATTCCATTTATGAGAATGTTAGCTTTGGCTCTGCCTGGACCAAAAGACCAAATCTGGAAAATTTCAAAATCTTTTCCAAGATTTTTAGGTTTTCATCCACTGACCCTCTCAACAAGTTCAGCGATCTTTTCTTTGCTCTTTCTATACCACCAAAATCCTCGATAATATTGCAGACTCTCTTCGCAAACAGCCAACAGCTTCGCACTGGAAAAGGTATGAGTGAGCAGTACACAAAGATACGGCACTAAACGTCTCACTTGAATTCTGTCAAAGTCGTGTCATCTACATGCCCTCCTCTTAAAGACTTCAGAATCTCTGCTGACTCTTCAAGCAAAGCTACCACTTCATCTAGTAGCGTAGCAACCCTCAAACGAATATAGAGGGAGTCGCTCCTGAGATGGCATTCCTAAACAAGAATTTGAGAGAAACATTTATGGTGCAGTAAGTGATCGAGAGATCAACTCAGTTTCTAGGAAAATTAGTAGTCTTACGGAAGTTTGCTCGTGGATCTGGATGCTTGCCAATTGAGGATCTGACACACTCGTTTCCAGGAATGGTTTAATTGGCTTTGAAACCTAAACAGACCGAATACACATTACACAAGGAAAACTCGATGAAAAACGTGAGTAGTGATGAAAGCACCAAAAAATTCATGCAACAAACAGGAGCAATGAAAATGAACAAGAAATTACCTCTAAGTCACTAAACCCAAGATCTTTCAAATCTTTGAGGCACTTCCGTAGATGTCACCAGCTTGATCATCGCTAACTCTCCACTATCCAACTCCAACATCTAAAAGTCCTCATTTGAAAGCATTAAGGAGTACTCCAAAAAGAAAGCCACCCTAAGGCTGGGATCCAGGATAGACCATAGTCTCAAGTCTTCAAATTGCAATTTGCAGATTTGTTTCAGACAGACACAATACAAAAAACATAAGCACCCATAGCCAGTCATTATAAGATATGATAATTCCTTCACTTTCTCCTCTATGTCAAGAATAAACGACATCCAAACGAAAACAAGCTTTTCGGACAGGCTATCACACGATTGACATGCTCTATCGTGTATGGCGAAAAGTGCGCGCGATTTGAAAGCAAGGTTAAAATAAACAAATCGCTTGTTTACAGCGCACACAGAATTATATGACACCAAAATTGAACTATACGTATAGAAAATTATTTGCGGAAGAATTATGTAAAAAGATTTGAAAACTTATGTGAAGTAATACCTTTTCCAAAATTAGATCGTCTCCAGACGGCCACCAGACGATCTGAGATCGTCTGGAGCATATATTTTCATCGTTTCACATAAGTTTCGGATCTTGTTAGCATGGATGGATGCCCCTGTCGAAAATCTATCCCTGAGCATAGAAACGTTGGCGCTATTCCGCTATCCGGGCCCCAAAATTTTTTTGTCACGGATTTCGCTCAAACTTGGCCCAAGGGGGTTATCTGACATGCTGATCACGAATATCACCTTTTCTCCGCAGGAAAACGCGTCCATGCAGGGTTACGGTAGGTATACGGTAGGGGGTCAAAATCACAGATTTGGCTGAAACTCAGCCCAGGGGGGTTATATGACATGCTGATCACGAATACCACATTTTTCCCGCAGGAAAACGCCTCCCCGTGGGCTTACGGTAGGTATACGGTAGGGGGTCAAAATCACGGATTTGCCCGAAACTTAGTCTAGAGGAGTTATTTGGCATGCCGAACACGAATATGATGTTTATGTGCCACAGCGCCATCCGGTGGAGTTACGGTAGGACTACGGTGGAGGGTCAAAATTACGGACTTGCCCGAAACTTCGCCTAGAGGGTTTAGTCGGCCCGCTGATGCCAAATATCACATTGGTTTTGAACCATAGCCTCATTTTCTCGGGTTACGGTAGCTACACGGTAACGGGTGTAAAGCATAGTTCTGCCTGAAACGGGTGCACGACGATTCCGACGATCGTGAAGCTTTGCACACACGACCACCGCCGCGCGCTATACACCCTGCTGCGGCTTTTGCCTAAGCAAAGCATAGGGGAAAGATACATTTGCCAATTTGTGGTTTTGACCCCTACCGTAAACCTACCGTAACCATGCAGGGAGGCGTTTTCGTGCGGAGAAAGTGTGACATTCGTGATCAGCATGTCAGATAACCCCTCTGTGCGAAGTTATAGCGGATTTTGAGATTTTGACCCCTTACCGTATACCCACCGTAACCCGAGAAAATGACGCTACGGTACAAAATCAATGTGATATCCGGCGTTAGCGGGCCGAATAACCCCCCCCCCCCCTCCTGGGCCAAGTTTCAGCTAAATCTACGATTTTGACCCCTACTGTATACCTACCGTAACCCCACAGGGAGGCGTTTTCCTGCGGAGAAAATGCGATATTCGTGATCAGCATGTCAGATAACCCCACTAGACCAAGTTTGAGCAAAATTCATGACAAAACAATTTTGGGGCCCGGACAGCGGAATAGCGCCGAAACGTTTTCATACCATCCCCTGTCCGTCGTTTTTTATCATCTTTTTTTACCGAAAATCGCCTTGTTAGATATCGCGCTCCACCGCCATTTTACGCGTTATTGCCATATTCCAGCTTTGAGCGAAATTTTGACCGCTTGATCGCTTTGCCACAAACATTAAGTGTTTCCTTAGTCCGTTCTTGTGGTAGCAGTGCCACCCTTCACAGTCGAGATCGCCAAAGGAGACGAGCGCCTGTGCTTCCATCTTGATTTGGTTGAAAGCGTTGAGGTTCAAAGAGAATGTGAGTTTCGAATGTATTCGATAGTTTTAGCTCTGTTTTTTTTTCAGGATGCACCATACCTGTCCTTTTAGATGGTTTTCGAGTAGAAGAGTTCTATGTAGCTCCTGCAGCCAAAGAACGCGATGAAGATGTCCCTGCTGAGGTTTATGCAAGCAGTGGCATATACATCGATCCAGTAAGTGACTCTACATAATGAATTTATGGCTTTGTGTAAAGCAGGGAATCTGTACACTTGGCGTTTCACTTGTCTAATTGTTTGCTTCAAACTTTACTGCAACATGCTGACGTTCAAAACATTGTATCATAGTTTTTCAACTTCGTCTTATCAGAATGTTTGGCTGAAGAAAAATTTGCGATTTGACTGCTTTTTGTGTTATGGTTCTGCCCCTGAAACGAACAGCGTTAAAAACTTCTCTGATCTTGATTAATTTTTTTCTGCGTATCATGCTTCATCTTTTTGCTGGTATCCAAAGTGACGCTGTAAGTAGTTTCAACAGTGATATGAGTTGATAACCTCGAGAAGAATCATCGGTGTAAAACTGTATTGAGGTGGATGTGATAGCAATCACGATCACAGATCTTTTTGCAGTCACTAAAGCAACAAGCTCTCGGTTTTTTTACCAATATGAAGATATTTAGGATTTCCACGACTTGCTTTTTGTCCGCTACCTAGAAGAGCGCGGACCAGAGCTTAATTCTGCAAAACTCTGGTTGCTTACGCTACGCACTACGAACACTCGCAATATGTGGGTCTTCTCAACATGGCATAACGAAATGAGGACGGAACAAATAAAAATCAGCTTTACAATCATGTAAGTAAGCTTTGTTTGTACGTGTAATACTTTATGATCTGTGCACGCTATTACTTGTTGATGAATTGTTACGTTTACGATTTACTCAGATGTTTTTTGTTTAGAGGAGGTAAAAATTTGTCATGCCATTGAAAATGTTTGTTAGATTTGTCTATCGTGCGCAACTAACGCAACAATACACATGGCCTCGAGACTTTAATTTATTGTCATCATTTCATCGTTCAACTGTTTGGCTTGAATTTGAATTATCTGTCTTTCATAAGGTTATCAAGACTGTGCAACAGGAATCGTAGTTCGGAAATCTTCGATGTACTTGTTTACTCGTTCCTTGTACTTTGGACATTTGATCTGCAAAAAAAGTGTACAAACGGAATCACGGATGAAATGCATTCGGTACTCACCTTTATATAACCAAGAACGCTAAGTATAACGAAAGCATATTGACCCTCGAGCTGGGTGCAGGATGCGCGTTGGTTACGAAGGGTAATGATTACCCTCTACTATCTGAATTCAAAATATAAATCTTTTACAATTGACGTTTCCTCTCTTTTCATGCTTACATCGACTTCCTTGCAGCTAAATAATTTCCTTAGAATGATGTCAATCATAATGACTGTGCCAGTTCTGCCTACTCCAGCCGAGCAAGCATCACTATAGGGCCGTTGTCCAATTTGTCACCCTGAAAAGCAAAAACTTCTACCGTCTGAGCTGCTTTAGATTCTGAAGGTTCGATAAGGCAGCTTTTGCGTGGTCATGCTTACTCTAACTTGAAGAATCAAACGAAGCACATGGCGACCGCTCATAGGTAGGCCACGATCTGGCCAGCTGTTCATATGGAGTACCTTGAATCATCTGGATGATATTGTATTTGCAATTTTTGATTAGCATGCCGACCTTCACTTCTATGAATAGAGCAATCATTAGGTAAGACTTCTACCTTGTATATCATACCTTAATATAGAGCTCGAATTAGGGAATGTTCACATTTTCAGGCCTAAGATCTGATATTTACTACCTTTTTAATTTGACAAACATTTTTCCGAACTTTGATACTGACCAGCTCTTGCAATGGCCAATACTGCATACTTTTTACTTTACCATCTCAGTAATCTGAAATTTGGTTAGGTGAAGCCTGTTAGGGGAATTCAGGCCAGGGATACCTTTGTTGAATTGACAATGTGTGGACATCCTTCTTGGAAGACCATCCGCCGGAAGTCTTCTATAGTATTAGGTCATTCCGAAAGTAATTTCGCTTTTTTCAAACGGGCGCCACATCTGATGGAACAAAGAAGCTTAAGAGTTTTTGGTAGCATTCGATGCAGCATTTCATTCTCTTTCTAATGGTTGTAAAATTATTGCAGAACAGTCAATGAGCTTTCAGAAAATAATCGAAATCTGCGACCCATGCTTTTTGAGATGGTCAAGTTTCACGATTTTTTGAACCTTTCATATCAATCCTCAGAAGGAGTTCAAGTAAAGATTCGATAGAGTAAAGCTTATAGAATACAGCGCTACTTTTTCCCTTTCTCGTGCTCGCCTCAATTTTTTAATAGATTTTTTTAGCAGAACCATCAAATTTTGGCAGGCCCACTTCAACCACAATCGCATCAAACATCATAATTTTTCGGAATTTGAAACTACCAAGATGGTACTATGAGTTAGCATTAATTTTACAAAGCAAGTGAGGGTTTACGGGTTCGAAATACCAAATTTCGAGTTTTTCGGGTACAGCCTGAGGCTCCTTAAAAAGTGAGTTATGATAATTTTATCTCCGGAAACTAAACGAATCGGAAACAAAAAATACCCATTAGAAAGAGGAGAAAAAGCTGCATCGAATGACACCCAAGCTGCTCAAGGTTTGATGTTCTACTAGGATTTAGCTGTCCAAGTATGGAAATGGGTAGCATCAGTTAAAATTCTGTTAAAAATGTATGACAAGCTGTGGAAAAGAGAAAAAAGTTGCACTGTATTCTATGAAGTTTGCTCTATCGAATCGTCACTTGAACTTCTTCTGACAATTGATATGAAAGTTTTAAAAAATTGTGAAACTTGGCTATCTCAAAAAGCATAGGTCGCAGATTTTGGTATTTTTTGAAAGCTCATTGACTATCTTGCAACAATTCCATAACCATTAGAAAGAGAATGAAATGCTGTTTCGAATGCTACCAAGTTCTCTTAGAAACCTTTGTTCCGTCAGATGTGGCGCCCGTTTGAAAAAAGCGAAATTACTTTCGGAATGACCTAATATATTCCATCGGAGCCTTGATTTTCGCTGGATTTTTCAATTTTTTTCAATTTAATTTTCCAATCTCAGGTCTGTATGAGAATGGTCAACAATGGTTTGTTGGAGTCAAAAGGCGTCATGGAAATACTTAAAGATCCTTTGGAAATGTATGTCATGCGCTTGTTGATCCAGACTATGATGGCGAGGGCGGGGGGGGGGGGATAGGCAAGGGTCAAAGGGGACTTCGTAAAATTCTCGAAAGTCAGGGGGGACTTCGTTTTTAAAAACCCTGGAAACGGACTCGTGCCGGGCCCTGCCTAGGGACTGCGCGGTCCTCCACAAAGGACCGTGCGGCCCTCGAAAGTTTTGCATATTCTCGTGGAAAGTCCGCGAGGATGCGGCCACAGCGCCGCAGCTAATCTATAAGGAAACCCCGATTTCTCCAAGCATTTGTTTAAAATGTTGCTAAAATTCTTCCAGATATTTTCAAGCGGACCGCAAGAAATCAGCGAACTATTTTTCCAGTGCCCGCCCGCCCATAAATCGCATGGCCGCTTGCTTCCGGCGGCAAATTCCCATCGTCACCTCCCCGCGGTGCCGGCTGGCAGCGCGGATCAACCCCGGCAAAGACGAGGGCACTGTCCCGTCAGGCGGAGCGACGCGCCGGGGACTGTACGAATCAGTTGTGTCACATGCATCGAACAATTAAGGATTTTCGTCAAGCTGCTAGGGCGGCCCTCGGAGGCGACGCGCGTCATTGCCCGCATGGCGCGAATAGTGAGCTAGGGCTACCTGCCCCCGAGGCAGGCCAAAGAAGCGAGTCCAGGAAATCCGACTAGCGACGATTAATATAGGAACGCTGACGAGCCGCAGCCAGGAGCTATGTGATAGGCTGAAGGAGCGACACATCGACATCGCAAGTGTACAGGAAACGAAATGGAAAGGGAGGCAGGCTAAGGACATCGGCGAGGAATATCGTTTGAACTACACGGGAGGTAGCAGCCGCCAGAATGGAGTCGCGATCATCGTCAGCGGTAGATACCGCGAATTAGTGACCGAGGTGACGCGCATTTCAGATAGATTGATGGCGATGAAAATCGATGCAGATGATGCCACGCTTTAAATAGTCTCGTGTTATGGCAATCCGCATGTACCGGAGCCGAGAAGGACGTGTTTTGGAGGGACTTCGACATCCTGCTAAGGACATTTGACGTCGCAGACTACATCTTCGTAGGAGGCGATCTTAATGGGCACGTTGGCTACGAACACGATGGATTCAAGTGATACCATGGTGGAAATGGATACGGTCAGAGGAATGAGGGGAGAACGCATTCTGGAAGCCGCAGAAGCACATGACTTGGCTATAGCGAACACATTTTTCAAGAAGCGGGAGTCACATTTGATCACGTGCGCGAGTGGAGACCGCTCAACTCAGATCGACTACTGGATGCTGCGCCGATGTCAATTGCCGATGGTGATGAACGCGAAGGTTATACCCACGGCGACACATGCATTTGCGCCACAACACCGGTTGCTCGTATTGGATCTTCGACTGAACATCCACTTACGTTCACGAGCCGGAAGGACGACTACAAAGAGGATCAAATGGTGGAAGCTCACCGAACATCACCAACAAGTCAGAGATGCTTTTAACGATTTTAGGGTGTCGACGGATGATAAGGAGTCGATTGAAGAGCAGTGGAATCGGATTACTTCGCAGATACGATCGAGGGCCGAGACAATCTTGGGAACCACCAAGCCAGGACGCCGGTTTGTAGACAAGCAGATCTGGTGGTGTTCTGAGTCAGTCCAGCAAGTGATCAAGGAGAAGAAAGAAGCCTTCAAAGCCTGGCAGCGCTCACACTGAAATGAGGACCTTTATCGTGGGATTTCTGATGATATATAGGTTGTTGAGTGAAGAAACATGTGGCTTTTCAAAAATGAGGTGGAGATATTCAATACCAACTTCCTCCACCCCGCTCCGGCTTTCTATGGGACGCCGGAGCAAGACTTTTTTGGACTGGGAAAGCTTTGTCCACCAACGCTTTATATACCCTTCGATAGCTAAGAACACGAGAAATCGGCATAGAGACCGTCTTTTTTTCCTGGCTTTTCTGTGAAGCGAGATAAGAGAAGTTTTGTCTAGCTACAATATCAGCCATTTCTGGGTAATTATCTTTTCAAAAAAAGGTCTTTTTCGAACTTTTATATATGATCCGAAAGCCTGAGAAACGAGTAATCTAACTGCTTTTTTAACTGTTTTTATTCTCTCTAGTCAAACATGCATCATTCACATTAGTGACTAGTCCAAATTTTCTACTCTTGCTTAACTTTTCTTGAGACAATGTATATTCATTGATGCAATGTTAATTTTTTAATTTTGATTATGTTTAGTTAACAACGCCACTTGAGTGCGCAAGAGGTCTCGAGCATGCGTTTTTTCAACAAAACGCTGTTGACTCGATAATCTCTTGCAGTCTTGATGTCTGAGAAGAAGAGCAGCTGGCATTTATTTTCTAAACAAAAAGTGTCATTGTAACAACTGTCTGATTCTGTCGTTATGCCTTGATTCTAGCCAACCTCAGGTTGAAGGGGTCAGCCAGATGGCGGCCCTAAAGTGAAGGGGGTCAGAGAAATTTCTCCACCTATCACATCTATGCCTACCAATGGTTGAAGAGAAAACAAAAGTTCATGAGATAGTAGCCGATTTCATTGCAGATGGTAACTTGCGCCGGTAGAAAAACGTTGGTAAATACTAGGATGAGTGTGATTCCATACCTTTCCTCGTGATGTAATGTTCTCTGAAAGCATACGGCTCCAATTCTGATCGAATTTCCTCGAGTAAATGCATCAGACAATTTAGCGCAAAGTTTTCAAAAGTGCGTATAATGCGGTGTGGTGCGTGAGCGTCAACGAAATCACTTCGGGTATGGCCGGTAAACAAGCGATGAGCGATTTTCACTCATTGAGCGGTCGCCCAGGCAGTCTAGTCGCAGCTATCAAAAATTGTAACGACATTAACGATGATCGCTGGATGTATGTCTTAGACCTTAGAGTCCCATCTAGGCCGTACTCTTTCCTACCATTTCAAATTGAGCACGGAATTGGGCTAAAAGAAGTTGAAGTTGTCGGTCAATGAGCCATTTAAGGCCGCTTGGACCATGACCTACATTCTCCAGTCTATTCCCATTATAAATTCATGTACTTAGTTTTGCCTGAACACTGCCTAAATTCATTTGACATTTCTGCCAATTTGCAATGGGATTCTGCAAAGTGCGAGAAAACACTCATGAGGATTTCCTTAAAGCCGTCTCTAGAGATTCATTTTTAAAGCTGGAAGATTTCGTAATGAAAGAACTTCTGTGCGTTTTTCGGCATGTATTAGGTTGTCCGGGAATCAATGCAGGTTTTCGCAAATGCATTTTCAAAAGAATCGTTCTCCTTTATATGAGCATCTTGCGACCAATCTTGCATACTGTAAGAAAGTTCGAAATTCCTGGAGATCGCAGCCATAGAAAATATTGGAAGTGGAAAATTTTGATTGCAATCTTTAGCTTCGCAGAAAAAAAATCTTTGAAAATTTTTCTGCATACTGCTATATATGTAGTACTAGTTTGTGGCATAAGCTGTAGAAATTTCTCGCTGAACACTCATATTCGATAGGAATATACAATTTGCCAAAGATGACCTTGTTGGAAAAACTATATAACTATCGAACTCTTCTTATTTTCTGGTTTCCAGTAGTTCGCTTGTTGTAGCTACAGGTATATGTGGACTTCGCTGTGGACGTGCTGTGCTTCGTAACCCAGCGGAATACGTTGCGAAAGCGAAATACCGATGGGCCGGTCACGCCATGGGAAGAAAACAGATGACAGATGGACACTAAGAACATGTGAGTGTATTTCTCGCGAAGCCAAACGTTCCGGAGGAAGTCCGCTAACGAGATGGGCAGACGTGTTTGTGGAACGTGAATGGACCAGCTGAGAAATCAGCTGGATACGATTATCGCACCTGGAACTCGTGGACGCAGCCACCGACGGCAAAGAAGAAGATCGTGGATGTCTGAAGCGAGGGACAAGGACAAATGAAAGCTTTTGTGCTGAGGCCTGCACGCATCGTGAAGACGGACCATCCAACAATTTGAGAATACATGGTCGGGCGTTTCTATGGGAAACGTATATCATATAGTGAAGGAACGCTGATTCCGAATTTGCTTTCGTTCCGTGCAAAGCGCCTCGGAAGGAGAGTTACGGGGGTTTTTTGAAGCAAGAATTAACGGGCAGCTACAATAAAATATTTGGAACTTTTAGTCTGTAAGCTGAAATGCGGCCATTGTTGCTAACAGGGCGCTTCATGCATTTAATATCTTCAGTCTAATAAACTTGTGCTAATCTTTACTCTATTCAAGTGCCGGAAAAACCTCAATAATTGTTTTTATCTTAGCCAAAACCTTAAATTTTTGCCTCGAGAAATTCTCATGATACCCCTCTTAGGAGCGCTTTGCAAATGCCGAAAGCAGATTTGGAATCATCGTTCCATGATGTATAAGAAGGTAGAAATCTCATATGGAAACTGCATTTCGACCAAGTATCCTCCCTTGTAAGTATCTCATTAACTCAGACAGTCGAAGGGATACCTCCGGCGGGCAAATGGCGCGAGTCTGCCACTTCGCGCTGTGGAGCGCTCCGAAGCCCTGCCACTTCACCCCTTTTGGTGCTGCGGGGCTCCCTCAAATCTGGCGCACCTCCGGAGCAGAGATTTGCGCGTCCCAGGAAGGGGTCCCATTCGCCTGCTTGTGAAGTCACCGTGACGTCACGGTTAAAGCGACTGAGTCACATGTAATGTTAAACCACTCTTGCAATCTACCAGTTTTTCTTGTGTTAAAGCGCGCGCCTTTACAACTTTCACAGGGTTTGAATTGCAGGTTATTCTTATCCATTTTAGCTACTTTGTAAAATGTGTGTTTCACTAAACTAAAGGTAGATAGTGTTGTGCAAGTCGACAATTCAGCAATTCATGCAGGAAGCTAAAGTTTTTTCAGTATTTCTGCATAATAGTATCCGCATTACGTCCATCGAGTATTAATTTACCAAAGTGTCGATTACAAAAGTGGGACAGCATTGACGAGTTTCATAGGATATGACTAATTTCATGAAAGGTCAGGATGGTTGCTCAAAGTTCTCGTTTTGGAAGACCAATGGCGTGAATAGAAATTCGTTGTATTGAATATTCTATCTAAAACCCGTTCAGGTGTGTTTGCTGTGTCATGCGCAGAAAATTGATTAGACTGTTAGACTTGTCAATAAGTAGGGACTGATTAAGAGTTGCCGGAACGGCTGTCGTCGCTTAGTTACTTTTCACATTAATTTTAAAACCCTGTCTTTACAAAAAGAGGAAAACACATGTGAGCTCTTTCCTTTCCGATCCATCTCAAATTTTGCTGTTTCTTGGCTGTCTCGGAAACATTGAGGAGGATCATGTGTCATAAAAATTTGATCTCTTACATTTTTGTTGATTACTCAATACATTCTTGGAATGTGTGCAGCTCAGAAAATCTCTGCAGGCCGCCCGCTAATACTCAGACAATCGCTGGGGGCAGGCGGGCACCGGAAAAATAGATTGCTGATTTCTCGCACCCCGCTCGCGGATTTTTTGCAAAGCAATCAGGACTTTTCGGAAGACCGCTTGCCGAGTCAGCGGATTTTTGAGAGACTGCCTGTTGAATTTTTTTTCGCTGTTATCTTTTGCAGATATATTGCTGAATCTCTGAGGAATCGAGAACTCAGCAAGCGGTCTTCCGAAAAGTCCTAATTGCTTTCCAAAAAATCCGCGAGCGGGGTGCGAGAGATCAGCAATCTATTTTTCCGGTGCCCGCCTGCCCCCGGCGATTGTCTGAGTACTTAAAACTTTTAGTGGTTTAGTGTGCATGCATCCTCAAGTTGAATAATAGTCTTGTAATTCTTAATGCTGCTTTGGTCACCTTTTATGCAACCTCTCCTCACACCTCATGCGGAATTCCGATCAAAAATTTCTATGGATTCCAGTTCTTCACGAGTCACGCAATGTTGAATCTGCTATTGCTTCCACTGGCAGTTGGCGCAGAAGTTCTGAATGACTTAATGAAATGTCGCTACAGTTGCACGGCTGAGTGTCTAAATTGGGAAAAGGTACTGTGTGTTGAGTGAAGTTTTTTTCCATTTATACCTCCAGCTTATAGTCGACGTATTCATGTGTACCTTTCTTTGGTTACCAACTATATCAGTCGCAAGAGATATATGCGCACATTCTATGCTTATCTTAAATCAGTGCAAATTATGCGCTCACAAGTATAGTTCTCTAAAAATAATAAATTGAGTACCATGAGCATTCCGCATAATCGCTCTTCTTTATTTATTTGATACGCACAAGGCATGCCCGTTCAACACAGAAACGAAGCATTACACTAAACAACTAGCAACAAAAAAGAACAATAACAAGCAAACACCCTACTGAATCAGCTCAAGTCCAGCACGCAAAATCTTTCCTGGAAATAGAAAGGGAGTGAGCTTGTTTAGGCGAATATGAAGTCATCACAGGTATAGAGGTTTGATGGAGTCTGTCTCATGCCCCCTGCTCGTAGCAAAAATGCTCTTATTCAAACATAAGCAACTGTATATGTTGGAAGCAGGTGCATTGGTAGTAATATTGGTAAAACACGCTCAATCAAGCTTTGGGGAAGAAAAGAACTCCAGAAGAGAATTGCACAATGCAAAAGTTTCAAGCTCAAACAAGCTCAAGCATCAACGGAAGTGATAAGATCGAACCAGACCCAAACTAACGTGTGAGGTATAAATTTGTTCAAAAAAGCCAACAACGAATGACAATGATGTGAATCAAGGTCCAATGAAATGGTGGAATCTGATCCACATAAACTAAAATCCAACAAAACATTCACTCTTCGCATTCCCTCGACCACAATTAGCCCAGAGTAAACACCAACTGAGACAGGCGGAGTCGCGTGCCACAGAACCGTCAAACAAAAGAAATAATGAAGCACATGGACAAAAGCGAGAATATAGAAAGAGGGATGCTGAAAGATGAAAAATCTTATATATAAAGCTGAATGTCTGTCTGTATGTCTGTCTGTATGTCTGTCTGTATGTATGTCTGTACGTATGTGCGGAATAGAAATTTTTATTTCTGAACCGATCGGGACCAAACTTGGCACACATATACTTTGGGGCAGGGAGCGTGTCATAGGCTACTTTTCGTTATCGATCGATATCGATTTTATCGATTTTTATCGATTTTTTTGCTGAGTTCACCTACGGGGCCGGGAGTTGGCACAGGGGGGTAATCGAGCATGGGGATTCCGAATACAATATTGGTTTTCAGGATTATCGATTACTTTTATCGATTTTATCGATTTTTTGCAAAGTTTGAGCTACGGGGCTGGGAGTTGGCACAGGGGGGTAATCGAGCATGGGGATTCCGAATACAATATTGGTTTTCAGGATTATCGATTACTTTTATCGATTTTATCGATTTTTTTGCAAAGTTTGAGCTACGGGGCTGGGAGTTGGCACAGGGGGGTAATCGAGCATGGGGATTCCGAATACAATATTGGTTTTCAGGATTATCGATTACTTTTATCGATTTTATCGATTTTTTTGCAAAGTTTGAGCTACGGGGCTGGGAGTTCGCACAGGGGGGTAATCGAGCATGGGGATTCCGAATACAATATTGGTTTTCGGGATTATCGATTACTTTTATCGATTTTATCGATTTTTTTGCAAAGTTTGAGCTAGGGGGCTGGGAGTTGGCACAGGGGGGGGGTAATCGAGCATGCTGATCACCCCCAAGGGGGGTGATCAGCATGCTCGATTACACCCCTGTGCCAAATTCCAGCCCCCTAGCTCAAATTTTCAAAAAATCGATAAATTCGATAAAAGTAATGGACGATCCTGAAAACTAATATTGTATTCGTAATCTGCATGCTCGATTACCCCCCTGTGCAAACTCCCAGCCCCGCAGGTCAAACTTTACAAAAAAAATCGATAAAATCGATAAAAGTAATGGACGATCCTGAAAACTAATATTGTGTTCGTAATCAGCATGCTCGATTCCCCCTGTGCAAAATCCCAGCCTCGCATGTCAAAATTTACAAAAAATCGATAAAATCAATAAAAGTAATCGATAATTCTGAAAACTAATATTGTATTCGGAATCCCCATGCTCACTTCCCCCCCCTGTGCCAACTCCTAGCCCTGTAGGTGAACTCTGCAAAAAAATCGATAAAAATCGGTAAAATCGACATCGATCGATAACGAAAAGTGGAGTATGACACGCTCCCTGCCCCGAAGTGTATGTGTGCAAAGTTTGGCCCCGTGCGAAGCCGGGTACGCCAGCTAGTAAAATATAAGCAAAAAGAGAAAAAAAACAAAGCTCATAGAAAATCAAGCCTTAGAACCAAGCGTATGAGAGCCATAACAACCATAAACTCTAAAGACTAAACCCTGAAAAACCTGAACACAACATATTGGAAATGCAACGCAATCAAAAAGAAGTATGACTGATCAAAAGTTGGGACAAATCAGCTTTTTTCAATTTTTTCTTGAAAGCTTCACCGCCACGCGCTGACACAATATTAAAGGGTAAGCGCTGAAGCCATCTTGCGCAGCGAAAGAACAGATAGCTAAATATTCCAGACTGATGTAACTGATACCGTTTGTAGCTATTCCAAACTGATGTAGCTGATACCGTTTGTCGAACAGCTTTGTGGCGGACGCGCCAGAAACATTTTTAATTCCATTCGGAAGTGAGTCAACGTCCACGCTTGGGTACTAAGATTACAACATACAATAAATCCATTGCGCAGCTGGAAAGGCGACGAATCTGCGCGTCGGATAGGACTGGCGAATCGCACAAAGCAGTACCTTAGCAAAGTTACAGTAATTCAGCTAATTTCATCTACATTTCAAGCAGATCAAATCAAAGGGAATGGTGCTTACTTGGATCATAATCTCCCACGGACACGAAGTCTCCTCCTACTGAAACAGGGTTGGACGACCTGAAGAATGCAGCAATGATGTGCAAATTCATGGTTTCGAAAAATTTGAAGCTTTTTGTGGTTTCTGCTGATGTGCTTGTAGCTTATGTACTGGATTGTTAAAAAGTTCTGTCCGATTTTCAGTTGCTTTGCGTTCAAAGTGGCTATCTTTTGAGAGGTTTGACTCAAAACAGTTGAATCCATGTAAAAGCGTTTTCCTTTTGCTCTTTCCACTGCTTACAAATCTCGTTGAAAAGCGTTCCAACTACGACTTCCCAAGCCTCATTGAAAGAAGAGTGTTTTATAAGGGGAACCTCCGCAATGAACACAAAATTACTTGTGTGTAATTTTATAGCGAGTGATGGTGTAAGAGTTATACATTCACATAATTACTTTAAAGGATGTCTTAAATCCCAATTTTTCCTCCAAAAGAAAGCTTCCCTTAGCTTCTTTACAAGCAACAACAATCCAACACGGCGACAAGTGCTATAAAATATATCGTACCAGTCCAAAGCGCCTCGAAGCGGGATAAGTGACTAAAACTTACAAGGATACTTGGTGACGCCGGCCATGTGGAATGCGATGTAAGGTACACTCGAAATGCTGATTCTAAATCTGTGCTCGAAATCTGCGAAACGATCATTTGAAGGCGGTTATGAACTTTTTTCATAGGAAAATTGCATACTTTCAGGTAGATAAAATCACCCAATTTTGATCTATTTTACCGTTTGAAGCTATTGAGGGGAATCTTGAAAGGTGTAACGTTGTATTTATACCTGTCTAAACCATATTCAGCATTTAAAGAGGAAAGAAATTTTTTTTATCAATGAATTTCACCCTCCGCAGTAACGCAATTCACTTTTGAAAGAATAATCATAACTCCATCCAGGCTCTGGTTTCGCAGATATGGAATATAGTATTTGAACCAGCATTAGAAGGCACAATTTTTGATATACGAACCATTATGAATGGCCGGGGTCACAAAGTATCCTTCCCTGTTTAGACCTTTCAAAGTTCTGTGGCAAACTTTTCTCCTCAAATTTGGCGAGTTTATTAGACTCATGACAAACTAAGAAGCTGTCGAAGTCAATGGTCTATCTTCCCTGCTAGAAACTTCCAAAGTTTTCTTAGCAAAAGTCCCAATAAAAGCTCAACTGTTCCTTCCCAACTTCTTCTATCAGCACCGTTGTTTACTGCTGCGCTCTACTACATGATTCTGTACATTTTTGCGTTTTAAAAACTTGCGTTGCCCTTTTTTTAGCTAAATTGCCCTGCTTCTCCCTCCCCCTCCCCTCAACTGTTCTCAGAAAAAAGATTCTATATGAAGCTTTGTAATCTACTAATCTTTCTCGCGTTCTCAATCTTCTGAAATCTCACTCAATAGCCTTCAAACCTTGCATCGAGGCTGTTGTATTCAAGATGCGCCACTTACACGTCTATACCTAACCCAAACTGGACACACGAAAATTCAGATGACCACTCCGCAACGCCATGGTACAGCACAGCGGTTTGCTGCAGATGGTCGTGTTGAGACTTCTTCCCTTCTTGCAGCGCGTGTTCCCAACCCACGGTTTTAGCTGATTGCAACTAAGCCTGTACCTGCCAAAGTTTTCCACTCCTCCGACGTTTTGCGAAAATCCTTGGATGCTCTCAAACTTCTACATTTGAAAGTCCCTCCGGCCGAGATGACGGTAGCCCATTCGACATAGTTCTCCCAGCCCTGTCTCTTCCTCTTCACTTCCTCTTCTGAAAGTATTCTTTTTGAAAGCACGCACAATTCCTTCTCCACTACGGAAAATTTTGTGGCCAACCACCCCCCCCCCTCTTTCGCGTTTTACAGAGGTTTCCAGACTGTCATACACCCATGGAAATTCATCCAGAGCACCAATCCACTCATTTTCCAGCCCATCTCAGTAGGACACCAATTTTTTCATAAAGGGATCTACCCACCGAAGCCTGCTTTTCCCTTCAGTTGCTCACTTAAGCAATACAGGGCTTATCAAACGCAGTCGCTTGCATCAGCATCTCCGTTGCCGCGCTGGACTCTGCATCTCTTCCGCGAACATGCTCACTGACCACTTTCCCATGATGAGCGTGGGAAAGGTGGAGCCTCAATCGATTGGAAGTGACTAGAAAGCATGTTCGTGGGAGAGACGCAGAGTCCAGTGCGGGAGTGGAGATGCTGATACAAGCGACACTGCGTTTGGTAAGCCCTGTATACCTTGCTGAACACGGTAGTTCTTACCTCATTGCAAAATATGCAATTTCGAAGGAGTTATGACACTTTGAAATGAGGAATTGCGAAAACTGCATTGATTTCCGGAAAGCCTAACAGACATAAAGGCTGCTGCATGACGAAGGCGCAAGAGACGGATAAGTTAAACGGTCGCGAACGCTGCGGCGCGCATCTTAACCGTTGTAAATCCTGCGCCTCATGCGCTCCGCGGCTAATGAAACCGCGTTCGCGCACAAAGATATTGCGCCTTCGTCATGCAGCAGCCTTTATTAACACTAGCGACCCTACGGGTCGCTAGTAAGTGGGTTGGGGCAGATACATTGATAACTGTCTGCAACTAAGAATAGCAAGAGAATGAATTCTTATTTTTTCAACGATTTTTTTCGCAATGCAAGTAGTAATAGAAGCAAGATCAGGCTCAAGCAAACTTTTTACAGCGGCTAACTACCAAATCATATACCCTGTTCTTCTTGCAAGGACCCAACCCCAGCTCCTAAAAATGGAAATCGCCTAAGCAGTCATCTATGCAAAAAGCTGATTTAACCCGAAGTTCAGACTGACTTTCAGGAATGTGCGACGGCCGCAAACACATCGAGCTTCGCGATCATGCACATTCCTACACTCTCCTTATAATATCTCGCGAAGTCATTTCTTGAAGCGAGATCAAGTACGCTCAAAGCTTTCTTTTGGAAAATCTTAGCAAACATGTCCTGCCTCATAGACCGAGACCACGAGATCAAGTTCCTTTCCTTTTTTGCTAAAGAGGGCAGAAGTATGATTTCTGCGAAGAAAAAGCGGCCAAGATGGGTTTCAAGCAATATTTTTGATAAGTTAGCATTGATCTTGCCGCATAAGCCCTCGGGACCTTCCTTGTCTCAAGTCCAAGTTTGCTTTGCTTCTTTATTGTAGGAGGCAGAGGTATGATTTCTGCGAAGTAAAAGCGGCCAAATTGGATTTCAAGAAAGCTGTTGTACAGTTTAGCATTGAAATTGAGAAGTTCTTAGCAAAAATGCACTGCCGCATGAAGCCCTTAGGCCTTCCTTCCCTCGAAATCAAGCTCTCCTTTGCTTCTTTGTTATAGGAGGCATAGGTACAATTTCTGCGAAATATTAGTTTGTAAAGGAAGAGTGCGGGCACTTTTAGAGATTTCGTTTTTTGATGCATTTTTTTGCCGCTCCGTCGGTATTTGACACCGAGTTTTTATACTGTTCGGTAGAAGGAAGCTTAGACTTTTCGAAGCCGCTTCTAATTTTCATCGATACCAAAGCATGTATGATCTGCACATCAAAAAAGGAAAGCTTTCTAACCATGACAATTTCACAATTTTTCTTCCTGCGGCCATTTTTTGTGAAGTTCATAGGTTTTCGTCCAAATTGTGTGTGATCCAATCGAGGAGACTGTTAGCTTCTGACCCGTAGCTGCACTCGTTTTGCGATTGCGCTCAGAAATTACAAGCTGTCAAACTTGCCTCTGACTGCAACTATTTTCGCAGCAGGCATGGCTTCTGCGAGAATCGCCATTGGGTCCAAAAGATGTATAAGGCATTAGCCCAACAATCTTCGCAATAATCAAAGATTTGCTGTCTCCTGTGGAAGACGAGAAGATTTCAAAAAAGCTTACTCGAAAGGTGCATTTTTAAAAATGGCCGATTTCTTAACCTTTCTGGAAAAACTTATTTTGCAGATAGTCGCTCAAAGGCGTAAATAGTCTCAAGACAGCCCTGGCAGACTTCTATATAACTACAGCATATGAGCTGTCCAGCTCTCATCATGCGATATTCTGCGCAAATAGGTTACTTTTTGCGTCGATTTTTTCCCTTCTGCGCATGCTGGTGGACCGCAGCGAGACGCTGAAAAGCCAGCAAGATAAATATATGTTGTAAACAAAATTGTCTTTGCAAAGAAGTTTGCAGCTTTAAAGAAGAATCAATCTGCTTGAAGTTACAGCAATTTGAAAAAAAATTTTTGCAAGTGCCCGGAAATTTTTTTAAGACCTAATAAAAGCGGTCAAAAGTGGATTTCAAGCGAGATTTGTATAATTTAGCACTGAAACTGAGAAATTCTTAGGGGAAATGTTTGCCGCTTGAAGCTCTTGGAACCTTTCTTTCGAGACCAAGCTCCCTTTGCTTCTTTGTTATAAGAGGCAGAGATGTGATTTCCGCGAAGTAAAAGCGGTTAAAAGTGGACTTCAACGAGCTTTTGTATAATTTAGCATTAAAATTGAGAAATTATCAACAGAAACGCACTGCCGCATAAAGCTCCTGCAGCTTTCCTACCTTCGAGACCAATTCTCCTCTGCTCCTTTTGATTTTTTAAGGCAGAAGTACGATTTTGTTTTTGCAATTCGATCTCGTATATCGTACTTGTGGCCATTGCTGTTAGAATCTTGTTGCCGTAGATTGGTTATCCTATTGGTGCTCAGTTTCCCTTTCGCAGTTATTTCGCCAAAGTTTCTTGCGGTATGATCATCTAACTTTGGATGCGTCCGCTTTCTTTAGTGTTTATTTTATATGCATGGTTCTGCTTCAATTATATCCTTGGCCGGTGCTTATCTTGAGTAACTCTGTAGTGCGTGAAAGTGGAACTGCAGATTAACCGCAACAGGGAGGAAAAAGCGTGGAAGATGGAAAGCGCAGGCGTTTGCGCTTGAAATACCAAGAATTTGATGATTTTGCGCTTCTATGACAAAAGCGGCCAGCTACGGCTACGGGCTGCTGGCGACGGCTGCCGTCGCGGTATGAAGGCACTTTTATAGCGATACTAAAAGATATAAAACTCGCCGAAGCTTTCTATCGGATAATCTAGCAAAAAGGTCCTGCTGTGAAGCCCGTGGCTCTGTCCTTCTTTTGAGACCAGCCTCCTCTGCTTTTCTGCTTTTGGGTGCCAAAGCATAACTTTCGCGAAGTAAAATGGATTTCAAGGATTTTTTTTATAATTAGCCTTGAAAACAAGGAATTGTTCGGAAAAATGTCCTGCGGCAGTAGCGACCCTAGGCGTCGCTATCAAGTGGGTTGGGGCAGATACATTGATAACTATCTGCGTGCAACTTAGAATGGTAAGGAAATGGACTTCCATTTTCTCAACGATTTTTGGCGAAACGTAAATATGTAGTCGTAGGAGTAAAATCATGCTCTCAAGTAAACTTTTTACAATGGTAGCTCTCAAATCATCTACGCTGTTCTTCTTGCAAAGCTCTTTTACTTTTCCGCTATTGAGAGCACAAGAATTTTTGCTTGAAGTGGATTTTAAGGAGGTTTTTTATAACTTAGCCTTGAAAACAAAGGAGTCTTAACAAAAATGTCCTGCGGCAGTACGACCTTACGGGTCGCTATCAAGTGGGTTGGGGCAGATACATTGATAACTATCTGCCTGCAACTTAAAATGGTAAGGAAATGGACTTCCATTTTCTCAACGATTTTTGGCGAAACGTAAATATATAGTCGTAGGAGTAAAATCATGCTCTCAAGCAAACTTTTCACAATGGTAACTCTCAAATCATCTACGCTGTTCTTCTTGCAAAGCTCCTTTACTTTTCCGCTATTCTCAGGGACTCGCACCGTGCGGGCGGCCAGCGACGAACTTACAATCGCTCGTTGGTGTGTGCGATTGTACGGTCGTCAAGGGCCGTTAGCACGGTTAACGTGGGGCGCCCGCACGGTTTCTAATGCTCGCCGCTTGCGCGGGGAAGGTCGGCCGCTCGCTTGCTGCTGGAGTAGGTTTATATGGGGTATTTTAACCATTTTTCTTAGGTATGTTAAGCATTACATCCTGCGAACACGGACTAATGCCTACCGCACTACCCAAACTTTCCATGGAGAAGCCCACACCATCACTCTTGATAACTGTAGCCTCACGCAGGTTCATTCCAGCTTTGCGGTGAAGGGAAATATTGATAACACGCTAGTCGATGCTTAGCCAGCCTAAACGCTGCGTCGTATCTCATGCAGGTACCGTTTGCGCTCACAGTGTGTGAAAACAATGAGTTGAAGGTAGAGGTCACTGTTGGCCGCTTGCACGGGCAAATGTTTGCCGCCCGATCGAACGGACACATTGCCTGCCGCTTGCACGGTCGGTTTCATTGCGTACCGATTGCGCGGCGAGATTGCCTACCGCTTGTACGATCAAGTGATTGCTGGCCGATCGTGCGGACGCATTGCCTGCCGCTTGCACGGCCGATTTTATTGCGTGCCGATCGAACGGGTAGACTGTCTTCCGCTTGCACGGCAATTTTATTGTTGACCGCACGCACGGTACATCAAAAACTATGCAGTGCGCTCAGGCGGAGGAGCTTTAATGAGGACCGCCCGCACGGCGCGAATCTCTGAGTTGAGAGCACAAGAATTTTTGCTTGAAGTGGATTTCAAGGAGGTTTTTTATAACTTAGCGTTGAAAACAAGGAAGTCTTAACAAAAAAGTCCCGCGGCAGTACGACCCTATGGGTCGCTAGCAGGTGGGTTGGGGCAGATACATTGATAAATGTCTGCGTGCAACCAAAAATAGCAAGAATGAATTCCCATTTTCTCAACATCTTTTTCGCAATGCAAGTAGTAGTATAAGCAAGATCAGGCTCTCAAGGAAGCTTTTTACAGCGACTAACTACCAAATCACATACGCTGTTCTTCTTGCAAATACTCAACCCCAGCTCCTAAAAATGGAAATCACCGAAGCAGTCATCTATGTAGAACAGCTGATTCAACCCGAAATTTAGGCTGACTTTCAGGAATGTGCGATGGCCGCAAACACATCGAGCTTCGCGATCATGCACAGTCCTATACTCTCCTTATAATACCTCGCGAAGTCATTTCTTGAAGCAAGACCAAAGTTCGCTCAAAGCTTTCTCCTGGACGATCTTGGCAAACATGTCTTGCCGCATGAAGCCTCTGGGCCTTCCTTCCCCTAAGACCAAGTTTCCCTCGCTTTTTCTGCTTTTAGGTGCATACGATTTTCTCGAAGTAGTAGCGGCCAAAAGTGGATATCAATTGAGCTTTTGTCTAGTTTAGCATCAAACCTAAGAAATCCTTAGCAGAAAAGTTTCCCGCTTGAAGCACTTGGAACTTTCTTTCCTTCGAGACCAAGCTACCTTTACTTTTTTGCTAAAGGGGGCAGAAGTATGATTTCTGCGAAGTAAAACGGCCAAAGTGGGTTTCAACAATATTTCTGATAAGTTAGCCGCATTCTTGCCGCATAAGCCCTCGGGACCTTCCTTCCCTCAAAACCAAATTTGCTTTGCTTCTTCATTATAGGAGGCAGAGGTATGATTTCTGCAAAGTAAAGGCGGCCAAAAGTGGATCAAGCGAGCTTTTGGAATTCCTAGCAGAAATGCACTGCTGCATGAAGCCCTTAGGCCTTCCTTCCCTCGAGACCAACTCAGGAATTTGCGCAACGCGAGCGGTCCTCCTATAAGGGCTAGCGTACAAGCGGTCGACATAAGCCTAAAGTTTCCGTGCGTGCGGCAAACAGCTGAAGCGCCGTCCTAGCGGCAAGCAATGTTACCATGCGAACGGCCTGCAATACAGTTGCTCGAGGGAGCGGCCAGCAATGCGTCCGTCTTATCGGTCGGCAATACCTGTCGCCGTGCAAGCAGCCAACTGTGACCTCTACTTTCTGCTCATTATTTTCACACATTGTGAGCTTAAACGGTACCTGCGTAAGACACGACGCAGCGTTTAGGCTGGCTAAGCGTTGACATATCTTGTTATCAACAATTCCTTCTCTAGCAAGGCTGGAATGAATCTGTGTGAGGCCACAGCCATTAAGAAGAGTGATGGAGTGAGCTTTCCCATGGAAAGTTTAGCCAATGCTACAGGCATCGTCCCATGTTCCCAGAATGTGAAAAGGATTAACAAATCAAGACAAATGGTCAAGATATCCCATATAAACTTACTCCAACTGCAAGCGAGCGGCCGACCTTCCCCGCGCAAGCGGATAGCATTAGGAACCGTGTGGGCGCCCCACGTTAACCGTACCAACGGCCCTTGACAACCGCGAAGTAAAAGCGGTTAAAAGTTGAGCAAGCTTCAAGCGAGCTTCTGTATAATTTAGCATTAAAACTGAGAAATTATCAACAGAAACGCACTGCCGCATAAAGCTGCTGCAGCTACCCTCCCTTCGAGAACAATCCTCCTCTGCTCTTTTTGATTTTTGAGGCAGAAGTACGATTTTCGCGAAGTAGATGCGGCCAAAATGGATTCCAAGCATGTTTTTGTGAGAAGCCTGAAACCCAAAGAATTATACCAAAAGCGGCATGAGCTCATTAGGTCTTTTATACCCTTAAGACAAGCTCCCTCTGCTGTGTTGTTTTTATTGGCAAAAGTAGAATTTCCACGAGTAGAAGCAGCCAAAGCAGATGTTCAGCAGTTCCCGTGAAATTTTACATTGAAACGATACAAACTGAAACTCAGGCTGATTTTCAGGAACTGTGTCATGTTTTAAAAAGCTTCCAGTACCTGAAAAACCCAGACATGTAAATTTTCCAAAGCGGCTTTGACCAAATTTCGTAAAGTGTCCCCGAACGACAACGTAGAGCTTTGCATGCTAGCAAAGATCGGTGAGTATACCATTGCTTATGCATAGAGCTCTCTCAGTTCTCTAACTTCTTTTGAACGCCTTTCCGCAATCATACGTTAGCTTTTGATTCCCTGTAGCGATTCTGAAACATATGGAATTGTTCACTGGATGAAGGAACCTTATGGAATCCTTCTCAGGCAATGGTCGCACACACCGACCATCGCAATCACGCGCAACTCTACATTTTGATAATTTCTCCCGATACATGAGGTCATTTTTAGGGGTGCCTTCATACCTCGCCGGCAGCTGCCGCTAGCAGCTCGTAGCAGCCGCTGGCAGCCGGTAACAGCCGCTGGCAGCCCGTAGCCGCCGCTGGCCGCTTTTGTCATAGAAGCGCAAAATCATTAAATTCTTGCTGTTTTAAGCGCAAACGCTGACGCTTTCCATCTTCCACGTTTTTTCCTCCCTTTGCGGCTAATCTGCAGTTCCACTTTCACACATTACAAAGTTATTTGTGATAAGCACCGTCCAAGGATATACTTGAAGCAGAACCATGCATAAAAAATAAACACCGCAAAAACTGGACGCATCCAAAGTCAGACGATCACACCGCAAAGAAACTTTGGCGAAATATGGTTCAGCTACGGAAGGGAAACTGAGCACCAATAAGATAACCAATCTACGGCAACAAGATTTTAACAGCAATGGCCACAAGTATGATATATGAGATCGAATTGCCAACAGGGAGGAAAAAGCGTGGAAGATGGAAAGCGTGGGCGTTTGCGCTTGAAATAGCAAGAATTTGATGATTTTGCGCTTCTATGACAAAGCGGCCAGCTGCGGCTACAGGCTGCTATGAAGGCACCTTTATAGCGATACTAAAGCTCGCTGAAACTTTCCATTGGATAATCTAGCAAAAAGGTCCTACTGTGAAGACCATGGCTCTAACCTTCTTTTGAGACCAGCCTCCTTCGCTTTTCTGCTTTTGGGTGCACAAGCATAATTTTCGCGAAGTAGGCGCGGTTAAGATGGATTTCAAGGATTTTTTTTTATAACTTAGCCTTGAAAACAATGAATCGTTCAGAAAAATGTCCTGCGGCAGTAGCGACCCTAGCGGTCGCTAGTAAGTGGGTTAGGGCAGATACACTGATAACTATTTGAGTGCAACTTAAAATGACAAGGAAATGGACTTCCATTTTCTCAACGATTTTTGGGGAAACGTAAGTATGTACTTGTAAGAGTAAGATCATGCTCCCAAGCAAATTTTTACAATGATAACTCTCAAATCGTCTACGGTGTTCTTCTTGCAGAGCTTCTTTACTTTTCTGCTTTTGAGAGCACAAGAATTTTTGCTTGAAGTGGATTTTGAGGATTTTTTTTTATAATTTAGCCTTGAAAACAAGGAATTCTTAATAAAAATCCTGCGGCAGTAGGCTACCCTACGGGTCGCTAGCAGGTGGGTTGGGGCAGATACATTGATAACTGTCCGCGCAACTAAAAATAGCAAGAGAAAGAATTCCCATCTTCTCACCGATCTTTTTCGCAATGCAAGTAGTAGTAGAAGCAAGATCAGGCTGATTTCAAAGTTTTATTTCAAGATCATTTCCATTTTCTCAACGCTTGGCGCAACGTAAGTACGTAGTAGTAGAAGTAAGATTATGCTCTCAAGGAAACTTTTCACAGTGAGTAACTCTTAAATCATCTACGCTGTTCTTCTTGCAACTACCCTACCCAGACACCACAGCTACTAAACATGAAGACCACCTCAGCAGTCATCTATGTAGAACAGCTGATTCAACCCGAAACTCAGGCTGACACTCAGGAACTGTGAAACGGCCGCTAACACACCGAGCTTCGCGATCATGCACAGTCCTATACTCTCCTTATTACGCCTGGCCAAAAAACGGTCATTTCTTAAAGTGAGACCAAAGCTCGCTCAAAGCTTTTTCTTGAACATTCCTAGCAAAAATGTCTCGTCGCATGAAACCTCTGGGTATTCAAGAGTGTATTTCAAGCGAGCTTTTGCACGATTTAGCATCGAAACTGAGAAGTCCTTAGCCTAAATGTGCTGCCGCATAAAGTCCTTTGAAGCTTTCCTTTCTTCAAGACTTATGCTTTTCAAAGCAGAAGTACGGTTTTCGCAAGATAAAAGCGGCCAAAATGAATTTCAAGCCTTTCCTGTGAGATTCAGCACTGTAACCTAGAGAATCATATCAAAAATCTCCTGCCGCATGAATACTAAGTCTTTTCTTCCATCAAGACAAGCTCCCTCTGCTGCGTTGTTTTTATTGGCAAAAGTAGGGATTTCACAAAGTAGAGGCCGCCAAAAACAAATGCAGCAAGTTCTGTGAATTTTCACATTAAAATCTAGTTGGAAGAAATGTGTTTTCGAGAGGAATTGTTGGGTCTTTCCTTCCAGCAAACCGAGCTCCCTCTGCTCATTTGTTTTTAGAGGCAAAAACAGTATTTTCACATTGTAAAAGCATCCAAAAGTAAGTATTGAGCAGGTTTTTGTGAGATTCAGCATTTAATCCTGGAAATTTAGCAAAGTGTTCCTAGAAATTTAGAAAAATGTACTACCGCATGAATCGACTGATTCTTTCCTTCCAATGAGACGTAGCTCCCCTGTTTTCCTATTTCCAGAGGCAAACACAATATTTTCAAAAACAAGCATTCACTAGGTGTACAAGCATTCAAAAGGTGAGGGTTAAGCGAATCCCCGTAAAAGTGATAGGTTATATTATCTTATTTTCCTAACCTTCATATTGTTCAAAATCATAATGTGCTTTCCGAAAACTAATGATTGTAAGAAGTTAGGCAGGATAAGAAGCAAAATGGGCGGCAGTTTTCCGAATTATGATAGCAACCGGGGGTCAGACATTTGCACTAATTCGGTAGTCTGGAATCAATATTTCGTTGTTGTTTGAGCTCTGCACATGACATGCACTTGATCCCCTTCTTGCTTGTTTATGAATGAGGAGGTGATCTTTGACGACTGTTGCCCATATTTGCACTTTCCATGCGGAGCAAGCTCTATGAATTGCACTTAAAGTGCATACAGTCTGGAAACTAACTACGAACGCCGTCAGCTCTACGTCGCTGTTACACAAACTATGTGGTTCCTCCTTGAGTGCATGCGCTCCCCAGTACTCTCTCGGCCTTTCTCTGCACATCCGCTTTAGTTCATGTATCACAGTTATATTTCGTCGCCGCATAACCTGGACTGCCCTCGTTGTCGCGAATCTGCTGTTAACACTGTAAGAGAACACATAACACAACGGTAAAGCATATGGGGGAGGAAAGTACCCTCGTCGCATCGCTTTGGCAGTTACCAAAAGATATTATAGTAAGATAGCCACTGCTACAGCAAATCTTACAGTTTTTCCTACAGAAATTACCTACATTTGCCAGTTTTGAGCTCCATTATGATTAGAGCAAATGTACCAAACAGACACAATCAACCCAAAAGCCTCCGCCCCCTCAAATTTCCTCGACAATTAGCTTTTTTTCACACAAGAGTAAAAAACATCTTTCACCAATCAGTTGGTTCATGCGTTGGCGAAGGAACTCTCCATTATGATAAAAGGTGTAATCATGATTGAAGAATAAATTTACTTCCTCCATTACATCACTTGAAAGTGCATTACGACGGCAAAGACAAAAAAAAATAAAAAGGCTAAAGGTGCCGAATAATATGTATCGTTAGACAATGGAAAATGAAAGAAAACAAAATTAAGATTGTTTTACTGTGATCGGTATACATATAATGTTAGCATTCAAAGATAATACAAACAGCATCGTGATGTAGAAAAATTGCACAAGCTTCAGGATGACTGAAGAAATAACTAATCATGATAAGAAAACTTCAAGATAACTCATTGAGGTATATCAGAAAAACAATTCTAGCGAGATGAAGAAATGTTAAGATCTTGAATAGTTCAGAATTTCGTCTATTTTGGATTGAGCATGAATTTTTGGGAACTCTTGCTCTTGTCTAACATCCTGTCGTGTCTGAGCCACAGATGAGATGTAAATGTTCATCAAATGAGGTAACTCTTTCCAAACTAAGTCTCTTTTCCCGGTGTTTCTAATGATCCTTTATTCAGGGTACTCAAATACACCCAAGAGAGGTTTTGGAAAAAAAGGAATAGATCATTATTACGAAAATGATCATGGAGATATGCAGAGTTGTTGAATATATTCAATCAGGACTGTTCTAACTTTTGGTAAAAAATTGAGAAATTTAACCCTTAAAATCATGCTCTCTTCCATGAACTTTCTGACTGCAGATATTGGAGAACGAACTTAGCAAAATAAAATGAAGCGAAAAAATACTACCAGGAACATAAGTTTAGTAATACAGCTCACAATTTCAAAAGAAAAAAATCACTGAACTTCACCGGAAATCACCGATATTCGCGTCGCACCGCCATATCATGGTTCAAAGTGGACAAATCTGGATTTAGGGATACCGTTCGACTCAGCTTGGCGAGTTACATCTTCTGATATAGCCCGTAGATTCAGAACTCGCCCACTCTGAATCAAAAAAAAAAGCCGCTACAACGCGGATTTCAATGAAGTCCGCTAGGTTTCGGTGACTTTTTGACGAATCTGGGTGCTTTTGCACTCAAAAAACGTGACACGAAGTATTGCTAACTGGAGTTTGTGGAGCTGAAGAAACCTCTCGTCGAGTGCTTGACTTCGAGGAAGACGCCGATCTAACATTTTTTGGTGTATTACCGCTCACTTTTTTCGTTTTCTTGGTGGATGGGATTTTGGAGGCAGAACCAGATAATCGCGATGCTTCTGGCGTTTCAAAAGTTCTTTTTCGTAAAGAGTATGGTGTAGACGTCTTCTGACTGTCTGGCGTTCTCATCTCTTTTGCTCTTCGATCTGGCGTATTTTCCGTGGATTTGAGAGCAAAGATACGACCCGACTTTCTTCTAAGCTCTGCTACCTCATCAGCTGCTTCGGGGCGATAAGGAGTTGGACGATTTTCACATCCTTGCTTCTTCTTTAGCAAAGGCGTCACCTTTTTTTCACTATCCTTTTCAACTGTCAAAGTTGCTTTCGGCGGTGATGAGTCGGATTTAGCAGCAGCCGATTCGATGACAGTCTTCCTCTCTTTGTAGCTAACTTCCGCGGAGCTCACTGTCGCAGCAGCACGCAAACCTTTGCCATTGCTATCGCCTTTCGGAGATTGTATATCACTCCGTGTTGTTTGTGACAATGCCGAAGAAGCTGGAAGCAAAAAAATTCAAGATTAGTTATATACTGAGCTAAATGATAGATTGATACATAAACCTTGCATGATCAGATCTTTCAAAAAAGTAATCAACTTATTTACACTATATACTTCTCTAAAGTGCAGTCAATGTCATATTTCATAGCATGCACATATTACTTGGAAGCGCAAGGTTTAGTCCTCCTATCGAACTTAACGAATCCGGTACTCGGAACCTTTGTGAGTTGACAAAAACTTTCGTGCGGGGCTTATGTTGTCTACTTAACAAACACTTAGCGTCTTCTTGTTTCATTCAAACAATGGCACTAATAAAACTTTTTACGGCTACGTCGAATTCGCTAGAAAATCTGTCGGAACGCCAAAGAATCGTACTTTTTAGCAAAGGGCTACAAAAAGAGCTAATTTGGATTACAATTTACCTGAAGACATGCAACTAGAGTTATTCCGTAATATCGAAGTTTCGACAGCACGGTTCCACATTTCGATAGGATCCTCGTCTTCTCCTTCAAATGATTTGAGAAATAAACTAGATTTTGCATAGAGAAAGGGAAAACCACACTAGAAAAATAAGGAATGTACAGGACGTTAAATTTCCCTCAGCTACTAACCTGATTCTTGTCCAGCCTCATAATGACTAGCCAATCTAGACCATCGTTGCAAAGTGTCACGACCTTTTGCGGATAGACAAGAAGGATCCTCTATCAAACCGGATACACCGCCTCTTGGAGGCTATAATCTACTGAGTAATGAACGTAGCAACTTATCTACAACCAAGTACCTTTGACATTTGGCGTTCCACTCGTTCACTTTTAGAAATGGATTCGATGCATGCATATATCTAAAAAAAATCCGCTCGATATAAATTTCGCACAAAGTTTCGTAATGTTACGGTAGATATAGAGTGCTAATCAAATTGAGCTAGGAAAACTTGATGCGTAAATCTCAAAAGAAATTGTAATTTGTACGGTGAGAGTGTGTTGGAAATAGAATTGTGGTGAAAATGTTTGACTAAGCCATATAGCAAGATTGAACGAACGCTATCGCACATAAGCATATAGTTCGCTCACAATACAATATTCCTCCAGAATGCAGGCAACATAAATTTAAACGCAAAACTTCAATCATCTGAAAAAAAAGAGTTATAAAAACAAAACGCACTTTTTCGGTAGTTTCAAGCTTGTTTTTAGGAACTTTCACACTGTTGAAATTCCAGATTGTGTAAAATCCTCGTATTGGATCTTCTTCGTAAAAAGAGCTTTGGTCAAGGGATTCACGTCTTGAAGAGCTGTTAGAACCTTAACAAACTGATAACATTGGACGCGAGGAAACTGTAGTGAACGAACCTCTGCTCCCATCATGTTTAGAGGTAAACGAGGTAGACAATTTGCGCGACTTTTTGTTCTTTAACCATCTTTGAAGCCGAGATTCGTACTCCGGCCAGAGATGAATACCTCGTGAAAGGACCCTGCAATATTCATGATCATCTGAAGCAGATTATAAAAATGACTTCAAAGAGAAGCGACTAGCCCCGGAACTTACTTGGGTAGAACAAAGAGCGATTGTCCTCGGGTGTGATCGATCTTGCTAATGCGGCGGTTCTTCTCACGGAATTTCGAGTCAAGGATGTTCTCAAGACTTTTGCTTTTGTGGACAAAATCTCTTCTAGAAAAAAGATAGTTCATTAAAGCAGAAATTGAATCGAGACACACAAAAATTTGGATAAAATAAGGAAACTATCCATCTACAATAGGAGAAATCAGTATGTAATATTTGGAGGAAGAAGCAATATTCTTGAACTCTGACTGATGACTGATGTCCACAAAAATCAAAAGAGGACTTCAAAGGAACGGAAAATGGAGATATTTGTAGTTACATTTCGATTTCAGATAAAAAGAATGTGTGAAAAGCCAAAAGCCCCCCCCCCCCCCTTTCTCCTTCCAAAGCATCCGAGTTATTTCCTCCACCCAGAAACACATGATCTTCATAAAAGGACGCATAGCCTAACTGAAGATAGTCTCTGCGGTCTTTCACACAAACTTAGAAGAAGATGCGGCTATTTAACTTTAGAAGAACACAATCTGCTTTCCATAAGGATACCTGCTTTGTAGAACATATTCGACAACATTGTTTTATAGAAAGTGCTAAGAGACTTTACTGTACCAATAATCACCTGTCGATCCCTCTGACGATCTTCCGCACTCTCCAAGGTTTTGGTAAGAACAGCCAATATCCACCATCTCGGATTATCATCTTCCTAAATATCGGGTATGAAGCCAGGATGGAAGTTTAGAGCTGGAACTGAGACACTTTTGAAGTGGATCGTAGAATTAAAAACGACCATAAGAGCTTAGAAAGGAAGATGGTGAAATCACAACTTTTAAATAATTGAAATTGCCGCCGCTGATGGCGCACTACACTGCCGCGAGAATGCAGACCATCTACGGGTGAAGCTTTCAGAAATGCTTTGCTGGATGAGTACATCGAGATTGCAAACTTTCTTCAAATCCTTAATCTCTTCAGATGTCATATGGGGAATCTGTTTATGCAGGTGATTTAACAGCGGGTAAAGCGAAATGGAATGTATTATAGGAACCTGTAGGAAATCCAAAATCAGGTTGTAACAAATGCTGAGTGTCTCGTATCTGTATCTTTGTTTGTTTGTTTTCTATGCTTGTCTGCAGCTCAAAAAATCTTACGCACGAATGTCATTTAAACCATAGACTTGGCTGTATTGCTCTATTTCAGAAAATCCGCGCGGTTGCGCCGCGGCTGCTGCCGGTCAGTCCCGTCGCTTCAAAATTTTTCCGAATTTTTCTTCTGTGGCGCCAAACGTTGCAGTTTTCCATGATGGAGAAAAACTAGCTTCTGAGTTTGATTGTAAGCGCAATGACAGGTGGCGCCGAATCTCCTGAATCAGGTGAGATCCTGCTAATTTGCAATTCGTTGAAGATGGTTGAACATCTTCTGTTTGAGACATAATAGTGTTTTTCTATAAATCCCGAGGAAATTGTATTGAAGCTTGTGTAGTGGTGTGGGTTTTTCTTCAAACAGGACAAGATGGTTTTATCTCTTTAACCAGTGCTTCACCTCTGCTTCGCAGAGGTTCGCACTGGCATCGTGAACCGTGGTAAACTCACTTTCTGAGAGCTTGTCTCTCAAATCATTGTTCGGTTTATTGCAACGTGAGCTGTAGTTAAAAATGAACCATACTCGCTATCTTAACCTCACATGATGTTTAGTATCGTAAATCATTCCTCACTGTAATTTCGTAACGGACAAACTCCACACAACTTCAGATTAAGCCGCTTATTATAAGTCATGATTAGTGCGAGCGGTGTGAAAATGCATTTTTCTTCAGTTGAATTCGAGATGGTTGATCATGTTCAAATCCCCTCACTGCGCACAGAACTCTTTTGCTGTCCTTACTGTTCATTGAAAAGGGAACTATTTCGCATGTGAAAAAATGGAGTGGGAAAAGTAAAGTTGATATTCCAAAAAGATTTGTTTCATGTAGAAAGCTTTGTGGTAGGGATCATAAGGCTCCGGCCAAACTTCGCTCAGAAGCGCTTAAAAGCACCCAGAAGCGCTCAAATCTCTCTAATCTCTCTTCACTTTCTCTATTCTCCTCGCATGAGAAAGTGAATTTAGAGAAATTTGCACGCTTGTGAGCGCTTTTGGGCTCTTTTGAGCAAATCTGGCCGGGGCTTATAAGAGGGTCATCCGGAAGCCGTTCGCATTGAAGAAAGGGATAGTGCAAAGTCACACAGTAAGAGGAACATACTAACTATTTGTAATCATCACTTGAAGAGATTGACGGCACTGCGAAAAGCGGTTGCAAAATTCACAGTGCTAATGGCTGCATTCCACGAATGTTTGACCCAGCATCCATGTTTCAGATTCATGGATATAAGATTGCAGCATATGCGAATATACGGTATTTCTCCTAAATGAAGCGTTACAGAACACGATAAATATCAACCTGAGCCACTCCTCGATATCGTCTTTCCAGGGGCAAAGCCACTTCGAGATGCGAAGGAGATATTTATTTACATGCACAGAAATTTCCGCGTATCAAGGAACATTCGAGCACACTGGCTGTTCGATCACCTGAACAAGACCGTAGAAATTGAGACTGACTGGCCCGGAGAGGTAATTTCTATATATTTTGTGAAATAAGCTCTTGCTGAATGTTTTCTGGCATATTTTCTAGTTTTTTTATTATTGTAAACTAGCTGGCTTGCCCGGCTCCGCCGGGCCTGCCAGCTAGACCCGTGTATAGGCTGTACCAACCAGCATCGGTCATGCGACGTCGCGCCAGCGGCGACTTGCGACGATGCGATGTGACGCGTGCGAACTCTGCCACGCGTTAAGGCACGTCGCACGCGACAATGCGTCGTCGCAAGGCATGCTGGCGCGGGACCGATGCCGGCTGATACAGCCTATACGTATGTTCCGAATAGAATTGGGACCGAACTTTGCACACATACACTTCGGGGCACGGAGCTTGTCACAGTCCACTTTTCGTTATCGATCGATGTCGATTTTACCGATTTTTTGCAAAATTTGAGCTAGGGTGCTAGGACTTTGCACAGGGGGGGGGGGTAATCGAGCATGCTGATCACCCCCTTCGGGGTGATCAGCATGCTCGATTACCCCCCTCTGCCAAATCCCAGCCCTCTATCTCGAATTTTGCAAAAAATCAATAAAATCGATACCGATCGATAACGAAAAGTAGCCTATGACACGCTCCCTGCCCCGAAGTATATGTGTGCCAAGTTTGGTCCAAATCGGTTCAGAAATAAAAATTTCTATTCCGCACATACGTACAGACAGACAGACAGACATACAGACAGACAGACAGACAGACATTCAGCTTTATATATAAGATTATTGTTTTTCCTTTTCTTCACCACATTAGAATATTTTTTTATTTTATGTGCGAAAGCACGTTGGTAACGAAGAAAATGTTTTTCGTTATTTTATATTCAGTATGTAACGAGACTGATTTCATCCACAAGCTTTTGACTTCACCATTTTTTGCTACAAAACGCACCACGTTCAGGGCGAATATAGCAATGAAATGAGCGTAGCTGGTATAATAGCCAAAGGTGGCTCTGCTGACGAATATGTCGTAGGCGAGAAGTTCCGAGTGTGTTTGGATACAAAGGCAGGCGCATCTCACGAGTATATATCTCACTTAAATGACTCGCAACTTTAGGTTACCTACATTTCTCGTTATTATCGTCATGTGTTTGTGCTCGATCTCAGTCCATCGACCATTGTCGCAGTGAGTCTCTCATCCCGTTGGTGCTGTTTCGATTTTTTTGTCTATTACTTTTAGGACGAGGAAAGCAACTGTTGTTTACATACAAAACTTTTAGAATGTCTTCGGCTTAGTATGGCATCTGTTGGCAAAAGTGTGAGTATTACCTGTCTCTGGTCAAGTTTTCAACTTACGCCTTTTTTGCAGTTTACTATTCCTGGCACGCGGCGCACATTTTGCCCACAGATATATGTCAGTGTCTGTGTTTTCATTCCTTTCCTGGCTTTCGAACAGGATCTGGTAAGTTGCGGCTATGCTGGTGTTTGCTCTTGTCGTCTACTATCATTCAAAAATGTGAAAGCCAGAGTTGCTGATTATAAATTTATTCCCACCGAATTTGGTCGTATCATCTATTTCTATTTTTTTTTCAATCTCCAATCTCTCCATAAAACCATTATATTGTCCTGCTTGCAATCACATGTTCAGGTGCTCGTTCAAGGGATGCTGTTGACTGAAAGCAGTATCAATATCATCCTTGATACAGTGACGGAGAAGTTCAATAACTTGCTGAATAACTTGTACGACTATTCGAAGGCCATACTGCAGAAATGGGGTGGATTGAAACGGCGGCATAGAGTCAGTTTTCATTTTGTTTTTGAGAAATAGTAATTGCTTCTTCCACATGTTTTGTACTTTTTTTTCTGCTCGTTTTTAGTTTTTTTTTACATCACAAGAGAAAATTCAAGTTGGTAGAGACATTCTCATGTTATTTCTGCGAATTTAATTATCTTTTCCTTTTCATCGGGCCTCAGCTTCTTGGTTGAATAACTACCTGAATCTCTGTTTTTTAAATCCATTTTTAAGAACAAATTCGATTCTACTTGCGGTGACATCGAATGCATCGGGGAATACGGAAGTACAAGAACCATATCAATCTGTAACGATGGGTCACCTAGCAAGGTAGCATTTTTCATTGGTCAAGTTATTGTTTCGATTTGTTGTTTTAGACTATTGCCAGTAGTCGCCCCAAAAGTGTTCCCAAACCGCCTCGTAGTATAATGGACTACGCCAAGGGTGTTTGGTAATCGTACTAATAACATATACCAAATTCTTCCACTCCAGTTCTTCACGTTCAGGACAGTAAGTAACTCTGGTGAAGACGAGATCAACAGTAGAAATCCACTATGTGATGGCTATATCCACCCTGAGTGGGCCTTGATTTTCATGCTGCGGCTTGGGCTTATAGCTGTCCAGATGATGCATGAGAATACGCAATCAAGTAAGTCTTTTTATCATGTTCTTCAATCATTTGCTTCACATCTTCTTTTCATTAAGATATAATTGTAATCACGGATGCCGTATGCGGCATGCCGGATGCGCATGCTTTGCAGCAGTTATTGAGTCAGTTGAGGAGTTACACCGTATCTTGCTCTTTCATTCAGGTAACTTTTCCTATTGTTTCATTTATTTTTCTTTGCACTTTTTACATTTCCTCTTCCTTTCACAATCTTCGTCGGACTGTAATTTCTGATTTTGCTTCACGAATCGTTTATAGTTGCAAGGGCGATCCCGTAGCGAAGCATGCTTCGGCCATGTGGCTTCGTGTGAACTGTTTCATTTCCTTGCTATGGCCACGTTTGGAGCTTACATACCCAATTGCCGATGCTCTATTGGAGTGGATATGAATGATATCAATGAGCCCTTGATTCCCTCTGACACGGAGGAAGAGGAAGATGAACAGGAGTTCAAGCCACTGAATCCATTTCACAGGTTGATGTTAGAGTTTCCTGCTTTCTCTGGCCATCTGATTGTTTGAAATCTTGCAGGGCATTGTTGTGTTGGTGCTTTCAAAATGCGCTTCAGGATAACGTTCATATAACTAACCTCGTAAACGAAATCAATCCGGAATTTGCTCAATTGTACAAAAAGTAAGTCATTGAAGTTTTCTTCTCATAAACGAATCAAAGAACTTTTTAGTGATGTTGTAAGGCATCGCTATATACGTTCGATTTATCGGAGTGCGTTGCATGAGATACTTTACATCAGGTTACGGGAAGGTTTCACGCTGAGACAAGGTTGCTTTCACGTATTATGTACCGTACTCCTCTTTTTCAAAAGGAAAACATTTGATCCTTTAATTTGCTGATTTGCTATTTTTCAGTGAAGCTTTGTCAAAATGATACAAAAATCATGATTGTCCTGAGTATGCCATTCCGTCCATTAGTGTTTATAGATTACACCATAATCGCTAATTGGCCCTCTGATAAATTGAAGAGGTATGTCGAAGATAAGTCACGCTTTTTTCCATCTCAGTTCGAGTGCATCGGCTTTGTCTTTGAGGGAGGATATTACAGTGGACTTAGTCCTTCAAGCTCCTTACCATGAGCTCAAGGATCTCCTAGCTGAAGGTCAATTTCCCAACGCTGTACGACAGAAACTTGTGAGATCATTGCGGAATCTAATTGATGAGTGAGTGAGCTTGGCCCTTTTATACTTCTTTTTTACTTATAGTAATACAGTATTTTATGAACAATTTGCATTGAAGGATATTAGAAGCTGATCGCGTCCTTTTGCACATCCATGCCTTCAACACGAATCCTGTATACTACAGTGTACCTGAAGGTGTTTCCAATCAAATACCAATTTTTACGGTTGAGGACCGAACTAAAGAGATGACTGTATTTCCTGGGTAGGTTGGAGATATGAGCTCTCGTCCTCTTAATGTGGAATGTTTGCAGAGTACAACAAGAAAGCGCAAGGTCCTTTGTTGGTTTCTGGAGTTCCCTGTGCCAGCTGAGCGATAAGTCATGGTAGGATCTTTTTCGCGTTCTTGTTTTCACTCAATCAATCTATTTGCATCTAGGCAGAAGTGGGTCCACATGCATGCCGAGCGGATCGTTTTGAGAAGCTCGAATTTGCCCTTCAACATGTTCAAGTCTAAGAATGGAATCAAGGTAGTTGGATTTGAACGTTAAATTTTTTGTTATATAATTAATGTGCACTTATTGAAAATAATTGCTTTTCTGAGGGAATTTTTGAATAATTGTATCCTGTTATAATTTTTTGAAAATTTAAGTATAACGAAGTGATTTACTGAATATTCAGATCGACTGCCGCGCTGCTGAAGAGAAATTACATGAAATCCTTAGACAACAAAGTTCGTTTTGTCTTGTGCAGCGTCGCACCTACATCACCTTTGTTTACAGGTAACAATACGAAAATAAGTCGTACTCTTATTTGACCACGCAATTTCAGAAAAGACAGCGATGTGCCTGCATACTTCTACATGGTGAAAGTTACGCTAGAACCGCCCTGTCTAATACTGCGTACCGCTTTCTTGGGTGGCATTAGTAGCACTGAAAGAAAAAATGTTGGTAATGGCTCTAACCATTTGGATATAGTATGCATTTGTTATTCTAGATTGTGGATGCATTCCGTCGTCGGCTTCTTGATCTGCAAGTTATTGTCGATGGGAAAGAGGAGGTAGTCTTATTATAAAGCACTTTCCGCTAAGGTTCATTCGTTTTTATCCATTCAAGAAGGCACTGTCTTTGATTCGAAGACCATTGGAACGGATCATGGTAAGGTACAGGTCAATTCCGAAAGATCTGCAGACTATAGTCCGAGTCAGAGAGGATGAGTCTATGGAGGATCCTAAGCTGATTATATTGCACAATGCTATCAGCAAATATCTGGAATGCAGGTGCGCATTATACGTTTTCTCCTTTCATATGACTTCGAAAACTCGATGAGGGGATGATGTATATCGCATTTTTGCATACTTCTAATAATTTTAACGATGAGTTTCAGACGCCGAATATGGAACTTGCCGCAGCTGAATATGACGAGCGATCGCATCACAAGAGCCACAGCTGAATACATACTCAGCGTATTAATGCAGAGAAGGCTTCAAGAAGGTTTTCGAGTAGCATGGACTCACGAAGGAATCGTCGGCTTCTGTCGGCAGGTGAATCCCGCGGTTTCAAGTAGTGATTTGAAAAAACCTGCAAAAACTAAATGTTCGTAACTTCTTACTCCCCAACTCGGTGCTCTGAAAGTTGACATACATTCTGGGAACGCAAAAAATTGTTTTTGTATGTAAACAATTGGAATAATATTCTAAACATTCATAAACAAAATTATGTTCAATTCGGAGCGTGCTTGACGTCGCCCTTTTTTCCGGATAGAGTTGCAATATTGCCGAAAATTTGGCATGCATTGGATCTAATGTTTTTGTGGGCAAGAAAGCCAGGTTCTCCTCCCTAAATATTAAAAAATACCGCTTTTTCTCAAAGAATCGATGGAAGAAAGAGCGATCTCTAGTGCCGATCGTGCTCAAAGTTGTTTTATGCTAAAATCTACTTGAATAATATTTTTTTTACAACTTCTTTGCATAAACGTTTGCATAGATAATTTATTTCACTTAAATCACTCATTTTTAGGTTATCGTTCAATCTGGGCCGGCTCTGCAGCAGTATGTAATATTTCCGCCTACGAAAGCGGCTGTGGTGGTACGCGTAGATCGTGAAAGGCTGCCCAGCTTGTCTGAGTGGGTAATCATATTTATTTTGGATTTTCTAAAGCATAAAATTACAAATATTCCCGAAAACAAGGCGTAAACAGTCTCGTACGGCCTTCTTGTCTTCTGTAAAAAATCCCTTGGTCTTTTCGCAAGATGAAGTATAATTTTGAATAAATAAATGCGGACAGAGTTTTTGGGAAGCGGCATATTTGGGTTATAGCCCTCAAACCTTAAAGAGCTTTCATGTTCCAGAGCTTGTATTTTTGATAAAAATATAAATCTTGTTGGTCCTAGCGCTACTACCTACTAAATTTTTGTAAAAACCAACCAAATATTTTGGAAACTAAGTAAGATGCGCGCGGTTATTTGTAGCTCATGAGTTCTCAGTTTCGAGTAATCAATTTTTTCATCATTGTTTTCGTCCTAAGAAGTGAGTAACGAAAAATATGATTCGCTTTGGCAACCCCGGTAAAGGGTTACCTAGCACCTCATCGCATTTACGCAATGCACACGGCTGACTATAGCTATCATTTCTGTAGGCCACCCCTTCCGCTTTGAGAATTGCTGTTATGTGCCTCTAAGAGTGTAAGAACGCTATGGCGTCCGTAATGCATTTTGTTGATTTTCAACTTCCCATCAATCCCTAAATTTCCATAAAAGCGTACGTTTTCGCTGTCACAACCATCCGAAAATCGATTAGAATCTGTTGAATCAGCTGGGCGCAATGCACGCGTTCAGCGTTCCATTGATGTTATTCATTGGAAGGGTAGATTTGCGTCGAACGATGACGTAAAGCTGAACATACCGAGTTGATTTGCGTTATTTCAGTGGATGGGTGTTCCATAATGGAAAACTATCGCATTCGCCGACGCATTCGCTATACCGTACCTCGCCAAGGTTACAACAGCAAGCGCATCAGCTTGCTCTCAACCAGCTGCACAGCTATCGGAGGCTGGTGTCCGAGTGAGTACAATGAAAGGTGTTCATAGCTGAATAAAATGGGAATGCCCTCAAAATTATGGAAGAGTAGAGGTTGTTCCGTCAAAAGGACAGACAAGTTTTTTTTTTCTCACAGAAGATGATCGGCCATTAATGGAAAAGTCCTGTGTTTTCTATCAACTGTTTTTTTTTCAAGATCATACTGTGCTCGAAAGTAAAACACTCATCAATCCACACCTCGTAAAAACTGTCGAGGCAAATCTGGGTATCCTAGAGCAATCTGGGAGTTATTATTTTGATCGGGGGACTTGAGCTAATCCATTGCTTAGGCGGCAGCTCACATAAATTATTGATGGCGAATCAACCCAGCCCCTCGCTCTAAACAAGCGGACCAATCACAGTACTCGAGTACGGTAGTAAGTACGGTCTGGACCGGAGTTTAGACTTGATTTGCCTCTTTACGAATGAATATAATGAGCTGCCGTCTGAACAGTGGGACGAGGCCTCTCAACCAGTTCATAAGAAATTGAAATCCACCTGGACATTGCTTTTCGTTATTCTTATACCTATTCAGAGAGAAAGATCGTCAAAGCGATGGACGCCCATTGGTGCTGATCTCGGAATCTTGGTCGGAACCTTGCGCCGTATGCGAAAGCAAGGTTTTACAGGTATATAGAAATTGAGTTTTGATTGAAATCGACAATTTTCTGAACGAAAGTTTTGGCCAAAAGACTTCTTTATAACGTCTGCTCAGCTTTTTTACTCAACTTTCTGAACCACATCTTATCGATCATCCTGTAGATAGTCTATGGCTCAAAATTTTTAGAAAATTTTTACAGAACATGTTGGAATAACGCTATTTTGCATCACATAAGTTTATCACAGTCATCATATGTTTGTCTTCTGTTGCCGTTTCAGTTTCTATTCAATATAAAAAATTCTCTGTCTAATCTCTTAAAAAAATATGTGACCGTAGAGAAATTTGTTGATTACAATCCCCTTTTTTGATTAAAAGAATCGCCTAAACTCCCTCTATCGAACTCTGACCGATTTTTTACGTTGCAATGTTTTCTAGGCCCCAAACGTGGAATGTTTGAGACAAAGAAAAATTCATTTGTCTTGCTATCATCTTGGGTCTGGCACAGTGGCGTACCCTTTTTTTTTCGAATAAAGGTGCGGGAGGTCCGAAATCTTTTGGATGTTGAATTTTTGCGGTTTCATAACACCGAAGTTTTAGGGAAGGGGGAGGGGTGGCAGAAGCCAAGCCCTTGAAAAAGAATTTGTTCAGGGCTAATTTGAATTTTCAAAAATTTTCTAAAATTTTTTTGATTATTTAGTATAACGAGTCACTTGCACATATAACCCATGTGAGCAACTTTCACCCCCCCCCCCTCTACGCCACTGGTCTGACAATATGTCATTGATTTTTTGGGCTTCTCCCTGCAAGAATCACATCATGCGAATACGTTGGAACCGGTGAAACCTTCAGTTGTCAAAAAGTATACCTCTGAGCTTCCTAATTTATCAGTTTTCATGGTGCTCTTTTATCCCCCTCCCCTTCCCCTTCTGTTGTGAAACATAGTGATTTTTGCACATATGTGATCACTAGCTATGCTTTTCTTGATCCTAGTCTGGATCTTATGCAAACTATCGCGCAAGCGTGATCAGCAACTACGCATGTATGAGTACTGGGCAGCTCATTAGATGCCAAGTTTTTCGAGTCCCCATTGTCATTCTGCTGATGCATGCACCTCAGTTAATCGTTATTGTGCGATAATATACCGGTTTGTGTCGCATAAAACCATAACACCTCGACTGGCGTATCATCCTCGCTCGATTGTACATTGAATATGAGCACTTCATTGCGTATGCTATCGATGAACTTGGGGTGAATCGTTTGAGCGCTCTTCGTTGTTCATGGATCGATAGTCAGTCAATTTTCGATGAAACAGATCTGAGATAATTCATAGATGCAAGCTTTCCCATTGGCGGAAATCTTGAGGAAAGGGTATCCTCTAGACAATATCGCTCGTAGTTTGCGAAAAATAAGGGCGGCAGCCGCTGGAGTTCGCCGACTTTGGAGTCGCATTGCCATATCTTGCTTTAAAATGGGCAAATACTGAATCCGAGGGCACCATTGAACTCAGCTCGACGAGTTGTTTATGGATGTGCCTGCTTGTAGGCGCACGGGCGACCAGTTTCGCGAATCCTTTTAAATTTTTGCAGGGGTAGGTTACTCACAAAAGGGTCCCGTTGTCGAAGTGGCCTTTTCACATGAAATTGACACGACTATAAAGCGCATCGAACGCTAATTCCAAATCCGTCTTCGTTATCTGCCGGGCGCCTCTGGACGTCGAGTTATGAGCGTTTTTTTGAGTTGAAAGATTGTATGCATAATCAGAACAAAATTCGTCAGAATTGCTCAAATGGTCCAATGTTGATTATCAGTCACCACATTTAAATAATGTCTTCACTACAGAACACACTGCTCTATCTGAGCTTTGAGTAGACCGTAAATTTGAATTTCCTTAGATTATGCGTTCATTTTCCGCAACAAGAAATTGTTCATAAGTCGGTATGCAGAGGCGCTCGGCAAATAATAAAACAAATTTGGAATCATCGTTTGATGCTCTTCAAAGTGGTATAAGACTCATTTGAAAAGGCCACTTCGATAATCGGACATCCCTTGTCAGTGTGCTCAATCGCTGCACACTGACTGATCTATCGTAGACAAAAATTTGGATTCAATTCGTGAAATCTGGTTGCTTACAGTGCACACACCGTACTCATACGGTTTGTGCACGTTACGTACATCTATGTATCAGCTGCGCCTTCTTGAGCTGAGTTGAACCCCTTAAATTCAGAATTTGTCCACACTGAAGCAGGTTATGGCGAAAGTTCCGCATGCGGCGGCGACTGCCGTTTATTTTCACGTATTACAAGCGGTATGGTATGATTGGGAGGGCTCATTTATGCCATTGCCCTCTCATACTCGTGGCTAGCATTCTTACCTCTCAAACTCCAGTCCAGACCGTATCTAGTGATCTGCAGGACGTTAGCTGGATGGCCCTGGTAGGACATTTTGAAGTTTAAAATTATATCATTTGGCCCCAACTGAGTCATAGAAGCTCTCTTGGACGATGATTTAGTTAAGGCTTGCATCACCTTCCACGAAAGAACAATTTTGTACATCTTCTTTCAAAGTGCTGACTAGCATGCGAGTAGTGCGTTCGCGCTTCTAAACCTTGGGAAATGGACATTTTGATTCGTGTCAAGTCAAGTGTATTGTGGCTGTCTTGCCGCTACAGTATCTCGTCGGAAGAATCGATTGTTTTATTTTATTTTCGCAACAGAAATAGCCGACGGGAATGTGTTAGGAGGAAGCAAACAGGCGTCGCGAAATGAAGCTTGCCAGGAAGGAAGGTTGATCTGTTTGCTTGGAAGCAGATTTATCTTTTCATGTGTATCACTGAAGATTTTCGTTATTGCTCGTTTCAATGCTTAGGCAGTTTGCAACGGATTGTATAATGACGTTTAATCAGCCGTGCTGCTGTTTTCATTAGTGGTACGGTATGTTGAATCTTGCCCGATTATAGAATCAAATTTCTGCTATCCATTTTGCCATCATTTTGACTGTTTGATGGGACTCGCATGCACTAGAAAGATGTTTAAGGAGTGTCGCGTGGGAACACTAAATATACATAGTTTCTATCTCTACAAGTGCTGATTAAATTGTAAAAGAACGAAGAGGTTTTTCAGAAGCAGCGTCCCGGCAAGAAATCGCTTTTCGTTTTCCCCTTTTCGCAGCCTTTTTCACCATGGAGAACTCTGGACTTTTCAACACATAAAAAGGCTTCAATGAGCCTTTCGAAGCCTTCCAGGTCCGCATTTAGTGAATACACCGGAAGCTTACGCACCCCGCCTCCTTCGTTCCATGCTCCGCCCACCTACACGTATTTTCCACTGAACTCGGACCTAGAAAACTCCAGAAAAAGCTCATTTTTGCCATTTCCATGCGCTGAAAAGCCCGAATATGGATTCCTCATGGCTAGAAGGCTCCGAAAAGGTGAAAAACTGGAAAACGAAAATTGCCAAGACACTGCCTTTGAAGTTCGGGCTGTTATTCGATAATTTGTAATTTTTTCGATATCGTAACACTAGAGAGAAGAATTATCAATTCTCGGGATTTCCGATCATACAGCAGAAATCTCCCTGCGTCTAAGGCATTTTCTGCAGTATTTGAAGGTAGCTAGCCCTACAGATATCATTCAGTACTATCAAGGATTGATTTCTCTCCAGCTTTGACATAACCAATTGTACTGCTCGGTACCGTTTATCCACCCCTCCACCTCCCCCTCCTCCTCCTCCTTTCTCCTCCGCCCCAGCAGCCCTTCTGGGCAGTCTAGGTGGAATGGTAATCAGTAACGAACAGTTTATTATTCCACACCACCTACAACTGTCGTGTTCTTCTCTTCACTGCTTTCACAGGGCGAATGTGTCCGCTATCCCTGCTCTAAGTTATGTACAGTTGTTTGGTTATGATGGTATATTAGAGAGTGTATAGTTGAATTTAAATGGAGATCAGTAAGGATGGCTCATGGCAAGCACTATATCTACGAGAATAACCTTAGAACTGAAACCTCTCCGATGTTGATCGCATGAAATTGAAAGTGTCTTGTTTGTTGCAAAAGTGAGGCAGCGGTTCGCATCAATTTGTTCGATTGACCGCAAAGCTGCACTTCTTTGCTCGAGTCTGGCTATTATCAGTTTGATCGGCCTTTCGTCATCAGAAATCAATGTGATAACCTTGTCATGTAGCCATGATGAATGCTTGTGTTAGAGGCGATTTGTTTATACGCATACGCTGCCCCTCGGCCGCCACTACCTCCACAGCCGCCACCGTCACAACTAAAATCATCATACACAATACGCACCGTCCATGCTTTCCCCCGATGTGTCCCCCCCCCTACAGACGACCGACGGGGCCCCGCCCCGTTGCCGCTGTAGCGTCGACACATATCGCGGATCGTACATTCAGTCGGTGGTCGTCATACCTATCACTCTGCACCGTCCGTACTGCCTGGTACTACTGCTCGACTGCTGCTTCTGTTGATTCTCGTCCCCATTTATTCTGTGCATGGCTTATTTCTACTGTCTTTTCTTGCTATTGCTTTGCTCTGTCCATCTATGCTTCCTTTTTCATGGAATTTCCGGCTGTAGTGCTTTATGTAATTGCCGGGAGGGGGAGGGGGGGGGGGACGTCGTTGTAGTTATCGAGAACTGCGGGCAGGTCTCCATCTCTCCAAGCTGTTGGGAAGGTCTAGATACAAACGAGAAGTGGTCCTTACGTCTTGTATATATCTTTTTGACTGTCGTTAGTGTTGTGTGCTTCAAGTATTTACTACCTATTCTTGTAAGTTTGATTTTTAAATTCATCTCAAATATGAACAAAAAATATTGTGCGGACCTTCATTTTTTTGCCACTGCCTCTAGAGATATCTAGCTCAAAGTGGCATCACTGGAACCAGTGCTTCCTGTCTAACAAAATCGTATATTAGATTGAGGAAGTCGCCGAACCTATTTGTTTGTTGCTTTCCTTAGATGAAGTATAGGCTTCGATCCTCTCCGGAGCTCTCCTATCAGGAAGAGGCTGACACATTTATTTGAGGTTGTATTGAAGTCGTAAGACCCATCTCCAAGTGGAAGTCCCTTCCTCCATATAGATAGCAGAACTTCGGGCAAACCATGGCCATATTTCACCTAGGGAAATAAGGTATGAGGTTCATACACTCAAACGAAATATTTTTTATGCTGCCCAATAGCGCCCATTACCCTCACCCACGAACAGTTTGTCCAATGAAGATCTGTTGGCGTATCGCTAGATTGTTATCCTCTACGATCGCCTTTCTTCTGAGGCGATGTCGTGTGTAGAAGGGTGCGATTCTGCATGTCTGCCAGTTCTTATCATACGGTCATCGATGGAGTCCCAGCGTGACGTGTAACGCCATCTGACCTTTGTGTATTGAGCGAGATTTTATTGGATGAGCTGGTGGAGTTTTGCGGGTGCTAGAAATATCCAGGTCCTGACTGCTTCACTTGGAAACAAGCGCCGCTTTAGTTTCTGAGTGAAGGTTTTTGGTACGGAAGAAACTCATCGAGCTCTAGTGCTTGACAGAGTTTTCATTCGTTGTCAGCCCCGGGTTGCCAGGGTCGTCTGTGGAAAATCCATCAACTTTTCGGCTAATTGAAAATGTCAATTCCCACTATTCAACCATGGTAAAACGACAGTTTGGAAATAGGGTCTTTTACTATCATGATGCCAATAGCCACCGGCAGACAAGGACCAGCATAAATGTGGTTCCCATCATGTTTGTTGAAGTTTTGATTAGGGACCAATGGGCACCAGCTTTGCATTTCGAGGTATTAGATTGTCGTTGATCAGTTTATTTTGCACTGTGATCTAGTATAAGTTTTTGGGCATATCTGCCCGTTGTTAGTATGCTAAATTTTTCGAGAAATAAGGATGGACGATTGTGATGTAGAGTTGACGACGCGCTAAAGTTGCCTGAGAGATTATCGACTAATAAGTGCTGAAAGCTTATGATTCATTTGCCCTTTGAAAATCATGATTAATCGTTTGACTCTGTAATGTGCAGCAACGGAGATCGCGTAGATTTATTTAGAGAAGGATGGGGAAGACTAGGAGGAACACTTCAGTGGATTTACTTGCATGATTTTACAATTTCTGCGCGTATGTCTTCATAATTTTGCCACTCTTTTATAGGACCTCTGGTGTTAATGTTCTGTTGAAATCATGAGTTTACAGTGCTCTAATTTGCTGAATTGTTCGTGCTCAAACTTTTGAGGTTTTGTAAAATGGGTTGAAATACAAGTCGATAGTTTCACAAGACCGTCTTCTGCTTTTTCTCGAAACAAAATTTGCAAAGCTACCAAATTTAAATTTATGGTTTGAATAAAAAGAAGATCAATTACATACTTCGATATTTGCTTTTTTCAGCAGACATTAGCATAGAAAAGCTGGTCTTTGCGAATTGAATCCTGTAGGATGATTAATACCATCGGAAAGATAATTTGAGCAAAATCGTAGGATAGAGATAAATCATAGAAAATCATAGACTCTAAGGTCTCGGGCAGAGTTCAATTTCATCGTCACGATTCATCGCGACAAGACAGTTGTTACGAAATCCTTGCATGCCGATCTTCTTGTATTTCGGTTGTGATAGTCAATCAGGATTAGTCGTGTTGGAAAACTATCACAACTGAACTGCAAGAATCGGCATGCAGTGATATTGTTATAGTTGTCTTGTCGCAATGAATCGCGACGATGAAATCGCGTGAACTCTGCCCGAGTCGTAAGGGCATGTTGTGTTTTTAATGTTGTCATTTAGGGAAACCTTTATGGAATCTAGAAGAGTAAATGCTACTCAAATTATCATAAATTATCATTTCGCATCATGTTAGGAATCCTCAAACAGCTCAGAAGAGAACTTTTTTTGAGGGCCTGTAATCTTCATTTCTAATCCAGAAATCATTTTGTCTTCTCAATCTATTACACCTATAATTTGGGAATGTTGGGAAGCTTCCAGTCGATCATTTGTTTGGATTGCGTTATATTGGGTGGGAGAACGCCGCAAGGTTTTATTTACATTTACGGCCCGATGGACTGTGACCTGATAAGCACTAACGCTGACCAAGTATCAAGCGTCCGTGTGTATGAAATGTCGTCCTTTTTTGCAACTGGACTTCTGTAATCTATTTCTTCCTTCATTCTCTGATTTCAAGACTGTATTTCTTTGCAAAACATTGGTTATTCGATTAGTAGGAGGTGTTGATCTTGCAGCCGATGCTTTGCCAGATCTATTACTTCCTTCTGATCTCGTACACCTATCATGATTATTCCCACGTGACTGTCAGTGATTAAGTGGAGGCTCGGATCACACTGTTTATTGTTACAAGTGAGATTCTCACCTCCATTTCATTACTGCTATCAAAGCTTTTGTGGTAGTTTTTCTGCTTTGTTGCCTATCTTGATTTTTTTCTTGAAAAATTTGACAGAGCTCATAAGCCAACAGAGGTAATACCTTAGCTTCACATCAATTGAAATATTACTTCTGTGATCTGTTGTTACTGTTATTTACAGTTTTATCAAAACGAGGACTGCTCCTTAAAGAGCAAAGATTGAGACCACTTGAGTGCGCCATGTTTTTGAGATCATTCCTGGAAACCAATGATTGTTTTGAGCTTGTAATTTAAAAAGTTGACTAACAAGCCGCTAATCAGTTTTGCGGAATCAATTTGGGTGTATTTTTCTAGATACTATCACGGATATGTGTTCAAAACTTTACATTTGTAAAATTAAAAGTAAATTTCATATGTTCAAGCCGTTTTCTAACAATATTTTGTAGAGCCCGACTGCCGCCGGAGATGACGAACTGGTGTCTGTATTGTTCACGATTGATCAACTATTACGAATGTGTCATGCTCCTGCGAATGGACCAGTAACCCTCAAGGTGAGTTTTGATTGGTTAAAAATATTCTAGATGTCAAAATTGCATCGAAGGTTCCTTTTATAAGTATGAATAAAAATTCAAAGAAAGTCTTTCCAAAGGAAAGGGCGTTGCTCACGTTGGAGTGAGATGAGCGTAAACAGATAATGCAGATCGGGTTCAGCATCAGCGTGGAGAATTCTGGAAAACAGTTCTTCTAATTTACGTTCGACGCAAAAACAAATTTTTTTTGTGGTCTGTCTGGAAAGATTGTTTTGTACCACTGCAGCCGAAGAAAATCTGGAATTCAGAGGAAACTAGCAATTTTTTGCAAGCAGAAGAGTGTTGAACCGATGATGGAAATAGTAAGCAGATTACGAACAACCGCGTTTCATTCACATAGTTCTCCAAGCCCGGTGTGCAATTTTGTACAAGTTTGTGCATTGTCCTGTATCGAAGGCGGAAATTAGCCACACATCGGCTAATGTAAGGTACTCAGGCTCACAATCAAAAATGTGTCACCCTCTTTAACCTTTGAAGGCACCGTACCTACATTGAGTTGGTGAGATTTTCAAGCTGTATAATAATCTGGCTGCTAATTAATTAATAACTCAAGCCGCGCTGCAAGAGGTGGGTTTTGAAGCGGGAGAATTGCTCCAGGAGTAGAAGTGCTTATAGTTGCTCCGCCCATGAACATGAGTGTTCTAAAGATGTTGATTACAAAGTTGGGCCTTAAAAAACGGGTTGAAACCGTAATCAGAATGAAGGCATGCTACTATTCTAGAACATCAATTCAATCTTGGAGTTGATGGGTGTAGCCATATGGCCGTTTCTACCTTCTAGAGCGATTTCGTCTTTTGCAGCGGGGATTGAGCTCTCTAGGTTAAGGGTTTTCCTACGGTTTGAAAATCTCACTAGTCTCAATTTCGGTTGACTGGCCTTCCAATATAAATGCCGAATTGAATTCTCAGGATTTTTATGATGTTTTTATGTCTGAAGGGAGATAGACGATTTTGACGAAAGAGGGATAGTCTCGTTTGGATACTTCTGAATCGTAGAAGATATCGAAGTCAGCAGCTTGTGCTGAGACACGCTGTTGTTTATTATGCTTTGCGGCGGAACAGAGTATCGCGATATAAAGCCCCCCCCCCCGTTTACACGGTCCTCTCGTAGGCGGGACTACTTGAATAGGTTCTGAGCCGGAAAAATGAGTCAACGATTAGCGACAAGAGACGAAGAGGAAATGAACTATTTTTTAAAAATATTTCATTAATTTTGAACCTTCTATAATCGATGAATGAAATTGTAGGGTATACTCGATGACATTTGATTGTCAAAAAGATTGTCAGAAACCCGGCTGTTGTAACAAGATTTATTCCTGGACCTTTGTCGCTCTTTTTCTGCATAAATTTGGCAAATTTTATGGCTCAAATTGCCTGCCGACGGTCCTTATTGCTTTGTGCGTCAAACATTTGTAGATGGTGATGGCGATAAGAACTCTTTTCAATGTTTTTATCCGATTTGGGTTATCTTGTGGTGTCATTGAAAAATTCAATTCATGCACACACCCCGATAAGATAAAGATAGTATGAGCAAAATATGGTGCGGAATTGCTCTTTGTACTGGGAATGGGAGGGGGAGGGGGTGTGATCTGTGGAGATTTATAGATGAAATATTTATGGTTGACCGGGCAAGGTCTATGGAACAGTGGTAGGACTCAAAACTAAGTCATAGTCAGCAGCTTATATGACCCAGTTGTTGCCGAGAAGCACAACTCCAACTTCTCGCTAAATGCCACTCCTTATATACGGACCAATCAGCGCACCGCACGAGGACGCTGATTGGTTCGCTCAAAAAAGGACGATCTGGGCGCGGTTTGGCTTCATATCCGCTAAAAGCATCATATAAGCTGTTGCTTGATATTGCCTCATTTTTGAAGTCTCTTAAGATACACATGAAAGTTCCAGGAACATGATTTTCTTGGACAGTACCTATGGGAATGTGCATCTTAAATTTTCACAATTTTAACCGGAAAAATCCTGATGTTTTCTTATTGAAGGTCTCGTCTCGGTCTCTTGAATCACCACATGTTACGAAGACAGTGTCTGGTTGCGTTAGTGTTGTACACCAACCCTTCGATCTTCCGAAGCTTGTACTGCACTCTGAACGATGTCTTGTCATTCTACCAAAAATCGAGAATGGTAAGAATTCGTAAATTTTCTTTTGTTTTTTGAAATTATCCTTGCGGGGTTGAAGTTGCGAGTACATTGTTATGGAGAAGATGAGAAAAAACCTCACCGTCAGCGACAATAAAAATAACATGAAAATTTCCCATCGTCGACTTGTATCGGCTCGTTGTTTGCCTTGTGAACTGAATTTCACGCTATCTTTTGCGGCAATCGGTAGAAGATTGCATCGTTCGTGCAAGAAATGATGGAACGACAGAACGTTGTATTTAGAGTGGAGGAAATGGGACAGCTATGAATAAGTTTTGTTTGATTTCTTTGGTGAGAAGTTTGGAATTTTGGAAACCCAGTGGAGGGCAAAATTTCGTAACAATACACATTCCGTACTGTCCGAAACTGTAATTGTTGAAACATCTGACATCAGCTATTCTTGCGCCGAAACTTACACAAAAATCCAATTGATTCATCCTGACTTTTGCATGGGAAATTGTTTGCCTGCTCATCTATCGGACAATCCATCAACGGGAACTTTTGCGATGCAAAACGGTGCAAAATGGAGCGAAAAATTTCGGGGAAATGGAAAAAGAACAGGGGGGGGAGGAGATGAAATTTGCATGCGTCTGATGATCTAACTAGCAATGACGGACCAAGGGTGGGAGGGCGGGGGGAAGCGTAAGAGTCATAAAATTTTTAGAAGCTGGTTCTTATTTGTAGATTTCGAAAGAAGGTTCAACTTTGAAAAAACTTGTAGTAAGTTTTGTGAGAAAAAGTTTTCTTGGATACTTACTCTACACCCTCGAAAATTTTTTTCTCCTTCCTCAACCCTCTTACTCCATCAGAAAAAAAAAACCATGGATTTAGTGATTGCACTGTTACAAACTTCTTGTTGTGATTCCTTATAGATGATTGTCAAGATTACGGTAAATCCTGAGACACGATTGGTCAATGGATTACGGTAGAACAAAGTTGAGAATGTTAGTCAACGTAGATCAAGTATTTGTACATGGTCACACTTAGCTAGGTTTCTAAGTCTAGTACTTAGTTAAAGCTCAAATTTTTTCCTCCCTCCCCCCCCCCCCACCCTCCGCACCTCTGCTCCCCCCTTTTTTTGCCTTTTTCGCCGCCACCATCTCCTTCCTTCCTTTCTTGACATTAAAGAAAGGGCTTTTCACATCTTATGCATAACCACAGATTCCCGCACAGTGCTTATGATATGCATTATGGCAACAATGATGGTGGTATTCAATGTGTGTATGGATGTGTTCGTTCGGTCTTCTCTCTCAACATGAATTATGGATAAATCGTATTCATTTCGATGCTCACGCGTTGCCGTGTGGCGCACATTGTTATGCGACATCGACGATGCAATCGACATATTATGGCGCTCTGAATTTCGCTTCGAAGCTCGGCGTTTTATTGGTAGTTGATTTGATTTCGAAAATGGGGGAACGAAAGGGAAATGTCAAAACTGAGAGAGGAGGGCATGGCTAATAGTGGAAGGAACATCCACATACTTTAGCTTATCCAACTTGATTGGTTGTTAGGATAGTGAATTATGCCATTTAAACAAACCCTTCACAGCTGAAGACCACAGAAACGTCGCTTGTTATCAAGAATAGGCAATCCTTATAATCAGTTCCTGACGGATTTTGACGATTGACTTTGCTTGAATCTGTACAAAATAGCGTTGCGGCATCACTGTGGAACTACGATAGGCATCTTCAGTTCGATATTAGAGTTACTACCTTGGTGGCTTCGAGCAACCTTGAGTTCTCAATAACAGTTGACTCATGGCATTTATCGAAGCAGAATGTCACTGCACAGTTTACCACGATATTAAAGGCAGCGTCCAGGCAGATCTGGACCTATAGGGATTTTACGTGGAAAGTACTTTTGGGGCCCTAACTAAGGCGGCACTGCCCAAGCGGCAGCGCAGATAATGCTTCAACGGCTGATATATTCCCCTCGAAACTGGACCCCGCGTTCGTACTCGCATGGATTCATGGCAGATCCGCGCCAGGATCCACGCTTTGCGCCATGAATCCATGCGAAATATGATCGCGGGGTCCAGTTTCGAGGGGAATATCTCAGCCGTTAGAGCACTACCTGAGCTGCCGCTTGGGCAGTGGCTTAGTTAGGGCCCCAAAATTATTATCTACGTGAGATCCCCATGTGTCCAGACTTGCCTGGACGCTGCTTTTGAAAAAAATTTGTACTGATTAACTAACAGTAGTTAGTTCTTATCATTAGAGAAGACGTGTGGCTCAATGGTATGATATGCCGCTATGATTAGGTGACCAAAGTTCGATCCCAGCCCTACCAAGCCCACTGTCTTGATACCGAACTAATGTGGGAAGGTAAAAGCACTGAGTTTGTAATCGACAGGCACCGCAACTCGTTGCAAATGCTTGCGCGCATTCAGTTGCTTTTCGACTACGAAGTAAAGTGGCCAATCCAAACTAGTGTATACCATTTTATGCAGCAAGAACGCTGACTTCAAATCTGTATTCCTTATCTGCAGAACGCCTGTGCGGGCTAAGTTATAAGCAGTTTTACTACGAAAAAATCGTACGTAAAAATTGCGGGGTTAAGCCTATTATTGCCCGTTTGGCTCACCTACAGGCATGGGCCATTTGAAGTTACTTAGCTGGATGTTTTGGTTCAACATTAAAGGCAGTAGATCGGCAGAATGAGACCCGTGACAAAACAAGGTCACAGGGTACGAGCCCCCATATGGAACATATCGGCCAAAGTCCGATCTTTCTCTGCCACTTCTGACTCCCGAAATTTCAAAGCGAAAGCAGCGCTCATCTCCTGTCCTCTCCGAACACGCCCACTCCATGGACGAGTGAACGCGAAGCCCGTTATGGCGAAGACGCAGAGTCGTTGCGGGACCTCATGCTTATAGCATTGCGGCTGGCGCTCTGACCGCGGAAGTCACTCGTCCATGGGGTGGGGGGTTCGGAGAGGACAGGAGATGAGCGCTGCTTTCGCTTTGAAATTTCGGGGGTTAGAAGTGGCAGAGGAAGATCGAACTTTGGCCCATAGGTTCCATTATGGGGCCCCTACCCTGTGACCTTGTTTTGCCACGGCTCTCATTCTGCCGACCTACTGCCTTTAAGCCGAACACGGCTGTGTACGGCCAAATTTGCCCTTTACATGTACGATTTCTGGACAAAATGATGGCCTTCAATGACTTATAACTTCATGCACAAAAGTGTTCCGCAGATAAGAAAGACAGATTTCGAGTAGCATTTTATGCTGCATCTAATGTTATGCAGCTTGCTTTGATTGGCTCTGAATTCTGAATTCTCTTGTAAGTAGAATGCGTTTGGCGCTTAAGGAATTTGAAGACGCTAAATCCTTTACTATATCCTTTTGATTTGCTTGTGCAGTATCTGGACATAAATAAAGGAAGCTTTCTAGCATACATCATATTAGACAGTAATTTAAGAATCAGCTCTTTCAGGATTTACCGGAACGTTATCGACGCAAGTCCCAGAAAATGACACGATTTGCGGTAAGCGTTGAGGCAGTGTAAAAGAGTCATTGCATTTCTACGTGGAGCTGAAGCTAGAGCGCTATAGTGGACCATGCAAAAACCGAAGAGAAAAGCTGCCTAAAAGAACAGTTTTTAGAACTTGGGACCTATATAACAGGCGATAGCGATGAACTTTTGCGCGGAGTTCTAACACTTGAAAGCGAACAACATGCTTCGTTCCCGAACATCTAAAGTTGGTGTGTAGAGACATACTTCTCAACATCAGTGATGACTCAAACATTGCTTTCGAAGATAGATCTCAGAGATGGCAGAATATTGTCCAAAAATAACAGGCTTAAAATATGGGGCGTGAGAATGTATAAGTACTGCATAGATTTATCTGATTTATGAATCTATGGATAGGAGTACAATACCGTAACAGATTTATCTCATAATACCGTAATTGAATAATGCTCTGCGTGAAAAATGAGTAGTCATTTCTTGCGAATTCCCCCCTTGTTAGATCCTCAGTTGTGGGACCCATTGTGGATCTAGATGTTAGAGTAATGTCCTGCTTCAGCTCTCGATTTGTTCCTGATGGCAATACATGCAGAACTGGCATCATGTTTTGACACATGCTTTGTTGTTGAAGACGTTTCATTTTGGACCCAGGTGACGCCATTGGTACGATTGGAGGGCGATTATAATGTAGAATGTTAGCGAAACCACAAGTTTCGAAAAGTTTGATGTCAGTCAAATTTCGTTTTTAGTGCCGGGAATGGTCTCTCGCGTTTATATGCGAGAAGAGTCGCCTTGGGTTTTGAGCATCGTTGTCGTGCCTACAAATGTGGACAGTATTGAAGTGCTTGGTAATTTGATTGTTTTCATAAGTACATCTATGGGTCCTCATTGGGAAATTTTTAGTAAATAGTGGTTGAGAAATGGATCGTTCGTGAATGTCAGTCTTTTTGCAGATGCCGTTCCGCTATTATTCTGTCTTTGTGATGAACCGATGTTAGCCATAGATCTGGCGAGACGACGTCCTCCCAAATCTCCACGAGTACTTGATCGGCGCTTTTCGACTTCACCCTCTGCAAAAGTGAGGGAACAAGAAAAGGCACCTGGTAAGTAGAGAAGTGCGAATATAATGTCTCGCTCAGACCGTAGTTCGTTCTGGGCGTATCAGTGCTACAGTACTCAAAGGCGTCCGATTGGTCCGCTTAGGAAGTGAACGGTCTAAGATGAGTATATTTATATATTTATTTCATACACGTAAACGTGTGCCAGCCTGGGTGAGTGACGAAAACATTGCTAGAGTAAGAGACTAGCCTGTCGCCTTTCACCACAACAAACAAACAGCGAATAAAGGCCTAGGTATTGAGGAAGAAAAATTTCTATTTGGTCAAGGGAAGTCAGGTGATTGGGATTAGGGAATGCCACTGCCATTTTCCGGGCTGTCCAAAACGCCTGCGATTGGTTCCTGCCAGGTATTCACCAACGTGACACCACCGACGCTCGGATACACCTGCCTTATTCTGGGAAAGCCATGCATAAAACGCAGGTGTCTTCGGTCCTAAGGCACAATGCTGTTGCTCAATCCGAAAGTGGGTGACAAGCCAGCACAGCATGGTTAGTAAACACGATAAATCGAGAAACACGAACACAACAAATTGAAATAAAAAAACATGAAATCGTGAAACGACGTAGTAGGAAAGAACTTCACGAAAGCGGCTATCGTAAAAGCGATGTGGGGAAAGCAAAGTCCGAAACACATGAGTCGACAAGCGAGGGCCAGCAAGAAATAGACCAGAAACAGGCATACCTGTAATGAAAACAGACCAGGAACAATTACAGAGATTTGTTCAATTGTTGGAAAATGTCAACTTTCCTCAGTTTCCTTTTGAAAGCTTCACAGTTGTCAGCACTCAAAACTTCGCGAGGTATGCACCGTAACCATCTAGCTCCCCGACAAAAGATATGATTAAATAACAGGTTGGCATGTTTCCTCTCAACTTTTGGGTAATGCAAGTTAAAACCACCGTGTCTGTCGTAAGCAGGCATAAAGATCCAGTAATCGCTGGGATTCAACTTGACTTCACGTTTCAGAACTCTGAAGCAAAACAAGAGGTCAGATTTAGCTCTTGCAAACAAGATAATCAAATCCCAGCTTCTTCAAGCGGTCCTGATAACTCAGAGCGGAACAATCGGGATACATCTCCTCATCACAATTCTAGTAAAAAGTCTCTGAAATCTTTCAAGCTTTTTAGAGTATAACGTAGAAATTCGTAGCTATCTGGGCAATGACTTAGTAAGATCTCCTAAGATTCGCCTGCGCACTCACTATGAGACAACCTCGCCGAGGATAATTATCTATGCCTGTGCATCTTACAAATGCTCTGTGTTTAGTATGTGAATTTTGATTACCGTAGTCATACGGTAGCGTTCAATGTGGCGGATCTAAGCGTTGCATAAAGAATATCTAATGAATAAAAAAGCGCAATTCAAAATCTACAAATAGCGGTAAACCGCGCGGCGGTCCCGAAGCGCGCAGATGCAATCTGGCACCTTACTGGTTAACTAGTCAATTTTTTTATAAAATCAGGAAGTTAGGCTTTGACAGAAGAGTGTTCGATAAGGTAAAATTGTATCGTAACACTGCAAACCAGGTTTGCCATTAGTTCCTATCATCGACATTTGCAGTAATTGTTCACAGTATTGAGAGTAAAGTATAGGCTGCTATGAGAATCTACAATAAATTTTACTACGCTCATTGTTACCAGCTTAATTTTGACGGGGCCCCACTGTGCAACGAGCACTTGACTCTGATCTGTCATCAAGTGGCTTATTGCTTTACTACATTGACCGAGGAAAACCGATAATGCTATGAATGGAAATAATTCTGCAGCTGTACCAGGAAGTGCTTTTTCACAGTATGATGTTGTCTGTGCAAGAAGGGCATAAAAAACTAGATGGCAAAAACTATTGTAGCCTCTATCTGGAGAGCCGCTTAGTCATAAAATTTTGTAGGCACCGTCCAGCCAGACTGACGGCGATGAGATTTCGATACGGTACAATATAACGGGGCCCCTAACTAAGTGATCGCCTACGCCCCGGTGCAAAAGATGAACCAGCGGGAAAATAATTTCAGGAGGGAGAAGCGGCAGTGGTGGCTCCACCCAATAACTGGCTATTCCGAAGATGATCGAAAGTAGGCCTTAGCGTGGGTAAAAGTTGAACATTTGAATTCATAAGGAGAACGAATTTCCACATCCTAGAAACACTGAGGCCAATTTCGGGCTTATTATCTCTAGACACCCAGATGGGCGAAGAGCCATCGCCTCTTCCGCCCTCTAGAGCGAATGTCTTTTCTCGGATTTAATCTTTTCCCACGGGAATTGAGGTACATACAAGGGAAGGCATAACGTAGGTCGGCCTATTGATGAATGGCACGTATAATTGGAATCAGCTTGGAACGCTGAGTCCAGATTTGTTGTTAGCTGCGAAGCTATTTTGAAAAATCTTACGAGCTTTTCACTACGCGCCGTTGACGCACTACTGAACATGAGAAGCCTATAAGTCGAAATCTGCTTAGGGAAGGTGAATATTCAAATAACATCGAGTCTAGTCTTTTGGTGCTGAAAGGGAGCATCATGCATGTGCACTACATCTGAATGTTGCTACCGTAATCTCTGTAAGTCGATTAGCATTCAAATTTTGCACAGGAAAGCCCAATAACTCTATCCAGAATAACGCTACGCAGTTAGCCAAGATATTTGAATTCAGCATTTCAAGCTGATTCCAAATCCGAGTATCGTACTAAAAGGCTGACCTAAGTTGGGTGACTTTCACCGTTAGTTAGAAACCCCGCTTGTACCGCATCAATAACTCGCCATCCAAAACTATGGGTGCCTTTAAAGATTGAAGCTTCGTTCAGATGAGCAGTTAAAAACGTTAGTTGGGTGGATTTCCTATCAGAATCTAGCCAAGGGGGTGAAATTACTGGGACAAGCAGCTAGGTTAGTTACCCTGGCAATAACTGTCCACGTTCTTGCAGACGTTGAAGTTCAAATTGAGTTCACCTACAAAACCCAATAGCAAATTTCGCATCTAAAAAGGAGCCTTACATTTGAAGGAAGAGTGCAAAAATTAAGAGAGTTTACGCTTTTTCATAAAGGAGCGTCAGTAGTCAGTATACATGAAATCAACTTTGAAAATTCTTTAGTGTTTTTTTTTTCGTAGTATCATGATCCTAGGATAGGCATCGGTAACATCACACTGCATTTCAAGCATTTTCTGGTATCAAAACTTTCAGAAATGCCAGGAAGAGAGTGGGTGTCAGGTACTCGCTGTCTAGATGTTTTGAGAGAAAACTACAGACCAAAGCGATTGAGCGATGTCATTAACGACGTTGATGAGGTGAGGTGACATACGCTATCCGGTTTTGCATTGGCTCAGATTCCTCATGGAGCTCCTGGTAGTATGAGAAAATTCGCTTCAGGCAGTGATCAGCAAAGCTGTTGTTTCTGCTCTATACACGGCTGTTCAGTGTGGTGGGTTTTTTTGTATCCGTTACATAGTCATAGTCGGCAATGAATAAAAAACGCTGAAAGTGTGAGAGTAAGTGTTGCTTGGTGTCCAGGTATCACCATGGACCATGCCGTTGTTCGTAGCATTCTTGATGAACAATGTGAATGCACAAGTCTTGAAGTTGACGGTGTAGCGAAGAGTTTGAGCACATTCTGCTCACATCTTAATAAGGAGGCGAAGGTGACTAGCTGTTTTGACATGAGTCTGTTCAAGCTCATGAAATCTACTTTGAGGGAGGAGGAGATGCCTCCGATACAAGTTTTTGTGGGGAAGGCAGAGTGCAACTTACTTTCAAGAAGGTCCTCCATGGAACGTTCAACCAGGTGCCAGGCTTGCCGTACTTCTACTACACGCCGCAACAGTGAGTTTTTACGGGTGCTGTTCTCCCCACCTATAATTTTCCAAAGTTGCAGAAAAATTACAAAAGTGTTTTTTCAGCAAAGAAAGTGATGCTCGACATCCCTTAGCATCCGAAATGGCAACATTCAGTGGACTTTTTGGTGAACACCCACCACGGGGCTGGGATGGGACTTTTATAGAGAGAAGAAACAGTACGTCTCAGCCCGAGCAACAAGGTTGTTATTCATGGATTTGCTTAGGCAACATTGAAATTAGTAAATTTTCAGGTGAAGACGGTAGTCCCGAAGAAGCTTTCTCTTCGGCAGGATCACTAAGACGATCTGATCGTCCGCTGGATCAGTTTCGATTGAGATGTGCTCTGTTTGGCGAAAATGAAAGTGAAAAGCTGAAAGCTGAAGAGAAAAATGCTAGGGTTAGTTGAGATCTACAGGCTGTCTCATTGTGTTGAAGTCGCGGCTCGGGTCTCGCGCGGCTGCCTCGCTTGGCTTTGCGCCGCGTTCGCGAACATATCCTTTGATATTTTCCTACGCTCTTCAGCATTCATTTCTCGCTCAGGCATGGCAAGATGCCCCTTAGGATACGTTAACGAATGCGGCGCAAAACGTGGGGATTGGCGACATGACCCAAGCCGCTGGAGCTTTGACACTCATTTTGAGACAGCCTGTACGTGATAGCACTGGTATAAATCGGAATTTTTAGAATGCATATGGAGGCGATTTCCCGCTTTTTATTTACTTCATGTGTTCCATAGAATATCCAGACAAATCTATGGATACCTTTCCTCTTACATTTCTCCCTACTTGTGTTCATGAGGTGCTAAGGGAAAGCAGCATAAAACCAAAGGAATATGGTAAAACAGGAATTCTCACAATATTTCAACAACCTTGGCTATTGGGTAATTTTTCAGATGTTGCTGATGTTGTTGTGCGGTTGGATCTATATGTCATGACATGGCCATGTCCTGAAGAAAACCATGATGAAGACAGTGACAGTGATTCCGAGGATGATACTACACAATCCGAAAGGCAGATGAAATTTGTATCGAAGTTACCAAAGAGGGTAAGTGGACACATTGACGGGAGTGTGGCATTAGTGGACGCCTGGGTCTTCTATGTAGGTTTGGAGAATCCTATTAAACCTCCCACGGGTATTCGAACTTATTTTTGATCAAAAAAGCTTTGACTCTTACCCAAACTGCACTCTTTCTGGGCAGACCAATCAGCACCTTGAACACGAGGTACAGTATTAAGCGAGAGATTGGAGTTGACTTTCTCTGCTACGAGTGAATCGTATAAGCTTCCGACAGCTTCTCCAACTGCTTAGCTAAGGCCTTCCAATCATTTTTTTCAATGAGAAACCTAAGTATCCATTTTGCCGGATTGCCTGCAAAAAGTCTGAGACGAAGTTTAGATGGTTTATTATAGGTCAGAGCTGTAGTCAACGAGCTGATGAACAGGCTCAATCGGCTGGTTGAGTTGGAAACCGTATTGATGGATAGTCGAAAGCCGAACATAACAGTGGAACAAATCAAGGAGATTGCAAAATATATAGAAAGAGAATGCGCTAGAGACAAGGAGGTAAGTTTCGTTAGTTCTGATGTTTGCTGTTGCTTATTCTATCATTGCAGTATAAATGTGGACAATTTGAAACCCGCTTCAGACGTTTTCCACTTGTGATACAAAGCCAAGAAGCTACGGATCGTTTAAAAGTAGGTTTCGCAATTGTTCGCAGGTGTTTTAGACCGCCGTGTGCAGTATAAACTGCAGTATAAATGTGGTCCTTGTTGGGGACCAGTTTTCGTCTAGTTGATAGCTTGGAAAATAGAAAGAAAATATCTAATGATGTTTTTTTGTTCCAAGCTTGGAAAATAGAAAGAAAATGTACTTAAAAAATATACTCTTTCGTAGTTTCATATTTGTGAGTTTTAGGACAGAATGAACGAGATGCACCTTGAGTATTGTGTTTTGCGACGTGTGGCTGATGCCAACATGTATTACTGCTGTCAGGTGAGTGTAGATTTCTACGCTTATATGTCTAATAAATTGCTTTAAGGTGGAGGATATCCAAGCTTTTGAGCGATACACGCGACAAAAAAGTGGAAGTAAGCTTTGGATAAAGAACGACTTGTTATTTTTGAGATTCCAAAATTTTAGGCAGAAGTGATTCCTGTGATACCAGCGATCTGCTGAGACTTGATCAACTCCATGACTTTTGGGTAATTTTAACTATTGATGACAATATAAAACTACAGTTCTGCCAAAGGTAGGCATTCTTCTGCGGTTTTTGGCAAGATCTTGAAAATCTTATATTTCCAGAGAAAATGGACGTCATGATCGTATTTTTGAGTTGGCTTGGCGAAAATGTCGACAGACCATCCGTGTCATCAATCAGGTAATGAAAACTTCCATCAGTTATTGATTGATCTAGCCGAAGTGATCTAGGAGCTGCTTCTGAATCGTATGTTCGAACTGCGAGAATGTGACCCGCTGCTGATGACCAACATAGGTGATTCTTTATCGACGCACGATAACTCTTTGGATCGAAGCAACACCTCATCGGGTAAGATTTAAAAGTATCGGGGACCAGTTCTCGCCTTTTTGAAATTTTAGCATGTTTACTGCTTTGTTGTCATTATCGTGACTTGCAGTATCCGAGGATCATGAGGTGGACACCCACATAGCTCACGGAGCCCGTTTCACCTTTGCGCCCGGCTATTTTGCATGTAAACTCCAGGAGCAGCTATGATAAGTTTGAGGATTTTACTTGGATTCAAAAGGATAATTTTATTATCTGTAGGTTCGAAGTTCATCCACGTTTACGAGTGCTTCGCAGCAACTCTCGCGATCCTCTTGCTTTCGGATGCGAAGCCCTGCGTATTGCTTTGGAACAGTTTGCAATCAGAAATATACCGAACACTTATGTTGTTAGGTAAAGTAAGTCGGTATTCCATTGAGAATCTGCAAAATTGCTCTTCAGGGAGTCAGACGGTCGAGTGTCATATATGCAGCTTCATACTTCAATGGAGACGTTCAGAACATCTTTGAAGATGAATACAGCTGCGTTGAAAAGGAAGAAGAGTATAGAGTGAGTTTATATGTCTTTCCTCTTTGAGTACTTAAATGCTCAAGCACCGCTCATATAGATTTTTTCATTTGTGAATGAAAAATCCAATCCTGCGCTTTTGCCCACTATCGTACTGGTGCGCACCAGTTGGCGTTTTTGAGTACTGTACTGGGCGTATAGGTTTGAGTTGCTATGTCACAGTTAAAATATATGAATTATCTTTGCAAGCGGCTGTGTTAAGGCCTCCTACATTTAGACGTGCCTGTGTATTGCCTTTATGCATCTCCAATTATAGAGAGATGGAAAAGTTCAAGAACCACATCCTTCTGGCTGTTTATGGCGTTGAGAAACCGGGTCATGAGATATGTAAAGTGCTCAGCGACCTTCTCCAAAAACGTTTGGACCAAGTGACTCTGAATCAGCTGATCGATACCCTGTCTAAGAATTCGCAGACTAGGCTTGACAGTGCTGACGTCCAGGTATATGCCATTTAGCATGTTTTGGGCTGAAATACATGCCATTTTTAGTTTCTACAAAAAGATCCAACAAAGCCAGCTGGTGTTTTCAACTACTCGATTCCAAACGCTATGGCACAATTTTTGCAACCTCTCAGCTACTACACGCATCAACACATGCAGGCTGCGATGCCATCGGCCAGGTTCAAGGTACTGTATGCTTGCTTTGAGTTTATGGATTCATTTCCATATCTGTGTTTTCTTAAAGGAAGATTTTGGCTCCGGTAGCACGCACGGAATTGACCGATCGGTTTTCATTCCGTTACCATTTCCCGGTAAACAGCCGGACTCCTATGTACCAATCTTCTACCTCCTTGTGAAGTCTCCGCAAGGTGGTATCAGAACCACTGGTATGTTTTTTTTGTGATTTTTGTAAGGCAATAGCATAATCGTTACTGGTATTTAGGGATTGCTGCTATCGAACTACGTTTTGTGAACAGTACTGGTAGCATGGCGACGCTGACCCTTGGTCGTCTGAATAATTCTACCCACATGAGCTTAGCACCCACACAGTTTGAAAACGTCAAGAGGGAAGATTTTTACAAAGAGTTGACATTTACAAGGAGTTGCAAAGAACCACGCGAAATGCCAGGTAAGGAGGCGGGAGTAATCAGGAGATGGATGAATCTGACTTTCTTTTCTACTTCTCTTCTAGGAGTTTGTGCATTTGCCCAAATAGCTGTTTGGCAAGCTGGTGACGTGGATCTTGTTCAGCTTGAGGATCAACTCCGACATGTTGTGCAGCTAGTGAGTCCTTAGAATGCTTGCTAATTTTCTTCAATGCTCAATTTCGGTTTTGATGCATATTTTGCACGGAGACGGGGCTAATATTTTCTCTATCAGGGAATGTGTGACGTGGTGACAGAATTTGGGATTCTGAACCTGAACGTCATAGAAGTCGGTGCGCAATTACCTGTAAGCCCAGGACTGCACGTTAGTCCACACACAAGTAAGTTTGTCCGTAAGTTTTTGCAAAAGCACAAATTATTGATGGATACCGCTATAGGATCGACATCATCAGCAAAAACTCCTACGACGACATCGGAGCGACGTCAGCAGCTACGGAAGCGAGATTCATCTGAAGCACTCCCGACTGTATCAACTCCGACCCTCCCAACCGAATCATCTCTGAAAGGCAAAGCCAATTCTGTAAGCTTCAAAAGTCTCCTAGTGTACAAAAAGTTCATGGCAAAATTCATAGGTGTTCTCGTTCGAAACGAGGAGAGGATCCTTTACGTCAGAGTTGGATCGAATGTCGGTGGATTTTGTGCTACCGTAAGCTTGTAAAAAAATTTCCTTGTCTATGTTGTTATTTATGACACAAATTCTTTTAGGGCTTCCAATCGCTCGCCAGACTATGTAAATCCGACATTTGTAACAACGGCCGGCCCATGGTTTGACTACGTTGTGGAGAAACACTCTGGGTAGGTATATAGCTTTTTTTATTCAGATTTAATTTGATTTATTTTATTATTATTTTTTCATTTATTCTATTTCCTCCATGCCAATCGCTTTCAGAAATACGCCATCATTTCTTTCCGAGAAAGGAGAGCGTTACACATCAGTTCTTCGACATTCATGGATGTTTGATTGCAAGCAGATTGTGAACAAGGTACAACAAGGTCTTTACTGTAGCCCACTTGCTGCTACGGTATTATACCGTATCAGTGTAGAAGGAGTCGCTCTTTCAAGGTTTCTGCCAATTGTGTGGCCATATTGTGTTGTATGCAGCCTCAAATAATAACTTTTGCCATTTCCTTCTGATTTTTTTCACTGGAAAATTTTCTTTGCAGGCACTGCGAGAAATCGCTGAACATGTTCTGGAACAAGTACGAAACGTTGACGCCATATTCCCCGACCGCGTTCAGATATTTGAACCAACTCCTCGACTGTCCGAACAGGCTCCACCCAGCTCTGTGACATCTTCGGGTAGCAATAAGAGACTGCCTGAAAGGCGATATGAAGCTGCGTTACCCACTATGCAGACTGGAATGAGTGTAGGTTTCAATCTTACTAATACACTGTTCATATATATTTCACTGTTTTTTATTTTTCTATCAATTTGCTATTTTTATTGCCAGATCTCAGTTGTTTCAATCCGTATTCCTTTAGGCAGACATTGGACGAGATCCTTGTGAATCAGACATGCCAGATGCGTTATTGGTCTGTCAAGAAATGCAGGTGGCAATAGAGACACAACGATTTGGTTTTGAGCCAATTGGTAGCTGTCCGGACACTTTGTTGCGACTCAATCACAGCGGTTAGTTGTCCGCAGTCAAGCGAGGAAACGCTTTGTTCCGGAATATTAATGTTCCAGTGTCGAAAGAACTGTTCTTGCCTTGCACTGAGGAAGGCCAGTTTGTTCCGAGACGGCGCATACTGTATGGTACGGTAAATGGCGAGAAGTTGACAGTGTATTTTTACAATTTCATGCCATTCCTGTCAGCATCGCTGATGAATATGATTGCTAGGTGAGAAAGAAGTAGTAGCGACGCTTTTTTAATGTCTTTTTGATGCTTGTAATCCAGGGCGACTTCATGGTACAACTCCCGATCAAGGCTTGTGCGAGAGATCGGCTTGCATAAAATGGGAATCACGCATTTGTCTCCTTTGGAGGTATGACATGGCATAACATGTTCATTGAAGACAACCGCATTTCTTTCCAGCACTACCAGTCACCTCCCGAAAATCCCTACCTCGTGCTAGTGTGGCGAAATCCAGAAGAACTGATGGACAAGGACTATCCTCCGGACGATCTGCAGGTTTGAATTCCTGTTTTATAGTTTGGGCTACATTTTCTTTCCTTCATACATTCCGTCAATTCGGGCAGCATCATGGATTTAGGTGACAGCTATCGACGCTTTGCCAAAAGGATATCCGGAGAGTCTCTTCCGATTGTATCGTCGAGCATGTAAGCTACCAGCTTTTCATACTTACATCGATCTTTTTACTTTGAAATTTATTTCGTTTGATATTTACTTTCCTTAAAGGTAGCGGGTCGGCAGAGTGACAGCTTTGGGATATCCATCGTTACGGTTCCCCTGGATGAGCTAAGTCCAAGACTGTGCTTTGCAGCTTCAAAAGAATCAATTACCCGCTTTCACAGATGTGAAAGTGCTGTTTGGGCGGGTTGCGAAAGTGGCCGCTGGAGCCAATAATCCAGTTGCCGCCGGGATGGGTACGGTGTCTACGCCGTCCGTCAAAATTGCACTTTTCACGTTTGGAAAGCGTTATTGATATCTTTTGAGCTGCAAAGCACAGTCTTGGACTTACGAGGGAAGGATACTTAATGACCGTGGCCTTTTGCACTGTGTTGTATATCAGTAGATGCGCCCTGAAACGCTGATTCTAAATCTATGTTCGTTATCTGCTGTGCGACTCGCTGAACAAAGTTATGGACTTTTTTCCGGATTGATTTTGGGAGATTTAGGCAGTGAAAATTGTCAGCATCCAAGTCTTTAGACTCTGATGTATCAATGACGGTTTTCCTGAGCTTAACGTGAAGCTTTACTTTAATTGTACGCTCTTTTGTAGTGCGTAAGCGAACATTTTAACGACATTGGTGAATTCTGCATCAAAAACAGCGCAGATTTTGGTGACAAAAAATGTTCATAACTTCTTTCGGAGGAGCGCACAGCAGATAATTAAAACAGATTTGGAATCAGCGCTTCAAGACGCATTTACTGGCATACGTTTCATTTCAAAAGGCCACGGTCACCAACTATCCTTTCCTTGTTAGCTAATCCAGGGGAACCGAGAGCGATAGATATCCCAAAGTTGTCACTCTGCCAAGCCGCTGCCTGTAACGTCTGTTTCAGGCCATCCATACCTGTTCTTGAATCGATCTCCCTGTCTGATACAAGACCAGCTGGAGCAAATGCGTTACATCAGGTTACTTTTTTTGGACTAATTTGTTCATTACAGCTATTTTACAAATTTTTGTGTACAGACGCAATGTCCGAGAGCAGCTGAACACGACAAGAGCATTCACTTCTATACATGATTCTTTGCTCGTCGGAAATAACACAATTTCGGTGAGTCAGTGTCCTATATTCATGCTATTCCATTCATTCGTTCCTATAGTCTTCCTTCAATACTTTGCATGGACTTCACAATCTCTTTTGAGGTACCTTCAGAAAAACTATCTCAATGTAACCTATTCTTCTGTATGCGGATAGCTTTACAGGAAGCCGATTTGGAGAAACTGCGCTCAGCGAGCAAATTGTTACACTTTGTAGAAACTCCAGTGCTATTTTTCCCAAAATGGAGACGTAACATTGCTGTCGTCCGAAAGGTTCAAATGCAAATTTTAAATTACGCGGTTTTTTACATTCTTATGAGATGGTTTCAGCGTGGCCTGAGTGAGGTCGACGCGCGAAAAGCGAAGGTTGCTTTAGGAGCACCACCTCCGCCGGCAGGAATCCGTCAGCGAGCGAACACTTTGAGGTATTGAAACCAACTTGAGTGATTCCAGATAGCTCTATTTTTCGTGTGGTTGCAGTGTAACGCCTTCGGTACCAGCTCCATTTCGCATACGACCCGATGTGGGAGACGATGACCCTTGTCAGGTGTGTACAAAATCTTTTCACTTAAAAATAGTGTACAGAAAATTTGGGATTCTTCGATCGTCTGCGATTCCAGGCTAAGATTCTTTATCTGCTTATGGGCGACTATGTCAATTACCTAACAACACTCGGTTTGCAAGTATTGAAGGTTACTAATTTGGAACGGAGGTGGGAGCTTTTTGGAAAAATTCGTCATGCCAAGGTTCACAGTAACAAGCCTTTGGCTTATTGAAGGAGTGAACAACGGCACATGTACACAACAATTTATCCTCAAGGATGTAAACATCCTCCCTTTGTGGTAATGCATAAAACCGTAAAAGGTATGTGCGAATGAGAAATGTGAGTGACAGCATGTAATAAATACGCCTTCCAGGAGGCACGATACTAGTTACACTAGCATTCGAGCAACCATACTTTGCTTTCAAAGCATTTCAGTGGCATCCAAGCAACCTGTGTGAGCCTACAGCCAAGGTAATTTATTTGTTCATCGCAACGTTAATGTCTATTCAGCGCACACTTTTTCCAGCAAGAATCTTGTAGCGATGGTGTGCGAAAGATTCGTGAGCTTCAACAATTCAAAGATCTTATCGCGATACAGTGTCATCTGCATTCATTCACCTACGATTTCCATCTGAGAATGCTGAGCAAGTATTTGACGGGCAAAGATAATGTGAGTTCATTCAAGCCTTTCTTGCATGCAATTTGATGTTCTCTCTCGAGCAGTCGGAAGACGGGTTTATTTGACAATTGTTTTCTTCTCCGCCCAGTTCGAACCTGAGAACTACTGATGCTAACTATAAATTTTGTTTTTTTTTGTAGGTTCTCTTCTCGCCAGGATACAACACACACGCATTTCTTGTCGATTTTCTTGAGTACTATGGATGTAGGCCAACTAGTGCAAGGAACTGCGTTTATGAAGGCAAATTTTAATTTATCTTAGAAGCTTTTTGAGAAAATATATGCCGTTTTAGAGCGCTGCACATATACCTTACAACATGGAGTGCGTGGGAGCGATGTCTGGGATCATTTCTTGAGTTGCGATAAAAATTACAAGTGGAGGGTGTTGAAACTGAAGGTTGGTATAGTAAGCGCTTGATTAATTGGTACAGTCTCTGTGTATCATACTAGGTTGAAAAATTTCTAGAGAAAAAGTTTGTTCGGGAAGTCCTAGTCTAAGACCCTAAGATTTGATGTCTTCATCATGGTTTAGGTTTGAAGTCAACCAAAAATCGAGTCGTTTTGTTTTAAGTAAAGCGATAAGCAAAAACTGATCTAGCAAAAAATTGAAAAGCCAATCTATTTCTGGACAGCCGGATACACCTTTGCATAATCTCTCTGGAAAACAAGTCCTTTTTTTGTATGAGTAGGAATTGATGCCTGTCCTTGTCTGAATCGACCCATTTTTGCAGATACTGAATGATAGGGCTATTCAGAATAGCGAAGGTTATGGCGATCAACGTCGAGACGATTTCATGCTTGTTTCGAGCGCACCGGCGACTTCGAATGATGGGGTGATTTTTGTCGTTTGTAATATTTTTGCCCAAATTATGGTTGTCTCTAGCAAGCGAAGGAACTAATTCGTGTGGTGCTCCGCGACAGAAGGTTGGATAGAGACGGCTTACAACTGGTTTTCTATCTCCTTGCAGTAGCAACTGATCAAAGTAAGTGATTTTTACCTCTCTCTTCCCCCCCCCTTCCCACGGAAAACAACTACTCGTTCATTTTAGCTTCCCCAATGGAAGAAGAACGACATCGAGAAGACTCAAGGCAGAGCGATGTGGGAGAGTTTAAAAACTATGAGAAGAAAAGAGATCCGCCGAGCAGACCACTAGAAAATGATGACATAATTCGCAGAAGAGAGTTGGTATTTTTCGCATTTATTAAAGTATCGATCATCTTAAAGTACCACAATTTAGAACTTGCGCCTTTTCCAGTATTGAGGAGATGATGCGAGAAGGAAATTTATCCTCTTCTTCAAGGAGACGCTTTTCAAGTGGAGGTCATCTAAATGCAGCTTCAACAGTTCTAGGAATTAGCAAGCCACCCCATCTAGGTTTCTTTCCTGAAATAAAGACTTCAACACCCGTTATTGCTGAGTTTTTAGAAGCTGAATCACTCCTAAGTTCGACTCGCTACACGGAAGGTTTCATGAAAGCAGCAGAATCCGATGGTGACGTGCATAGAGTAGCAGTGCAGGGCATTGCCCCAAGACGACATAGGAAACCTGATGAGGGTGGGTTAATTTCTGTTTTTTTGCATTCCGTCTATTCATTTTAAACAATCCTTTATCGATGAATCTAACAAAAAGCAAATATTAGTTCATTGACGGAAATATCACCTCTCCTAAAAGAAGACTTTTCCGAATAAATCGAACTGTTTTTTCCTAGCAAGTTTAGGGCACTGCTCGATAGAGCAAAGCAAGTTTTACAGACTGATCACCCGGAATCTATCTAACATAAATCATGCAAAGTTTGAAGCCATAATCGAAAAATTTTTACAATCAAAAAATTAAACTTTAAAAAACCCCACGAAGCTCCAAACTGGTTCATACAGAAGATACATTCGTAACTGCATTTGCTACATTTTTTTCGCGCATAGAAATCGTAAAAAGATAGTCTAAAAATGGCAAACTCCGCCTCCAGCTCCTCCCACATATGTGATTGTTAAAGCAACCATTTGTAAGCATAATCTCGGAATCATACCTCTGTATGTGCTTTGATAATCGAGAAAAACCAAGTTTGAGTTGACATAAAAACCGAAATGTGGTATTTTTGCATTTTCGGGCTTATTTCTTCTCAATTTTGGGCGGAAAAAATTCATCAGATTGTATGAACACTAGTATGTATCTGTTGTAAGATGAGGCTGGAGGTCCGGGATTTCCTTTGGAGGAGATCCGATACAGTTTTTGGTTCACGCAAAGTATAATAATTTTTGATCTTAGTTTATCTGATATATTCTAGCACTCCCAAAAATTTACCCTCTTATATAACTAACTTTCATATAAGCAATGCTCCGTCTGTATGTAAATGCTGTGAAATAGTTTAGATTTGAAGCTATTCAGGTACACATCCATCTCATTCTTCACTCACTTCCTTGAATATCTTAGGTCATGTAACATGTTATTCTCGTAACTTTTATTATTCGGTTATCATCACTGTTTTCTGTTTTGTTGTGTTTTTGTTTTCCTTTTCATCCAATTTTCTTTCTAGTCCATTTTGATTGAAGCATGTTTGTTTTTTTGTTTTCCCTACTTCCGATTAAGTAAATATGGGCATAAGCAATTGGTAAATCGAAGCTTTTTGTGAAATTTTGTAATTTCAGACGGCACGATACCAGGTGAACATGTCACCTATGTGCATTTTCTCAGTGGTCGACAAAGAATACTACAAAAGGAAGTGGAAGATGCGGTTTCTCAGTACAGTGCTCAATTAGCAGACTGTGTGAAAGAAGCTGAGTTTCTATGTAGAAGGGCTAGTATGTGGAAACAGGTAGGGTGAAATTTTACTCGAGCTCAGCAACATACGTTCCTTTAGGTATTGCTACGTAAGCATAGCCGAAGTTCACAGCCGCAAACAGGTATCAGCAGCATATTTCTTGGTTCCAATCCAAACAGGTAAATAAATCTTCGATTTTACTATTTCTGTTGTGGAAATCCACGATATTTGATACAGGAGTGTGGATCCCTGGCAGCCGCTTCGGTCGATTTCGCACCATGAAACTATGAAACCTTCTGAGCTGAAGACACTGATTTCAGTGGTTAGCCAAATTTACATGGAGAGCAGAGAGCCAAGGTAGTGATGTTTCTCCTCGGCGCTACCCTTGCATACTTCTGCTTGGGTACCAAGCATCATTTCTGTTGCATTTCTTTTTCAATAATGTTTTCTTGTGATTTGCCACTTTTTAGGCTCCGGGAATTGTTGAAAGGGACGAACTGTGCCAGACTCTGCAGATTTTTGTTTGCACGCTTTGGACCAGATCGATGTCGGTTCTTCGAATTCCCAGATTCTACCGAAAAGGTATTGTGATGTTCTGTGTGCTTTTCTTCTTTTCTATTAAACTTCTTTTATTTCTGTACACCAAAAGCGCTACCGACCTTCTTCGCGTTTCTTTTCCATTTTGAAGTTTCCTTTTAAAGCTGACAAAACATTTCCGTGATTCTAATATTCAGTGTTTGATCTTAACTAATCCGGATTTGGATGCTATGTTCCTCATCGAATGCCCCACGGAAACATCTCCAACACTCAGCGTGCTTCTCAAAGAGCCCGACCTCGTCGAGGACACCCAGGACGAATCGAAACGGTTTAGGTGGGAAATCAAATATTTCGATTTGATTAGACGTTCTTGATATCACAAATTTTTGTGGCATTGCAGACAACACCGGCTGGATTTGGCATTCGATGATCTTGTCGCTTGTGTAACAGCGTTCTTGTGGACAGATCTATTACAGAAGCCACCGGGCACTCATTAGTTCAGTGTTGTAAATTCGAATTAGTCAAGTTTTTACGTAAATTGAAGTGATTATGGGTCTGACGCGTGTAATTTAGTACTCTAAAAACCAGTCATATGAGAGTGATTTCTGTACATACTTCGTTATATTGATAAAACTTCAAAATTTTCACTTGTCAAGACGCGCCCGTACAGTATCCTCAGATTGAAATCCTTTGTAGATGTAACTTTTATGTCCCTCCTCTTCTCCTCATTCCGTCGCGCTGAGTACAGGGGCGCGAATCGTTTTCTGGGGTTTTTAAAAGCGAATCTTCTTTAGTTCCACCAAAATCTACGAAGTCCCCTTCGACCCCCCCCCCCCAATTCTGCCCCCTCCCCTAGTCCAGAAAGTGAGGCCAGCACAAAGCACTAACATCAGCAAGACTACACGATATTGGACGAAATTGTGGGATAGACAAAGCGTCGAAAGTGCGGAAGTGCGGGAGGGTATCTACAAAAGTAGGCCAAATACAACAGAAGTCAAGAAAGCCACGGGCTGTAACGTCAACGAGTGCAACCACTTGAAGATTGTAGTGAGGAAATCACTACGAAAAACTGAGAAAATGAGGGACGCAAATGCCGAACTGAACTAAAAGATGGATTTGAGCTACAATTGCTGAAATGATAATTTAAAGGGAGCAGACGCAGACACAAAGGTTGACGCTGGGGCGCGCTATCTAACAATGCGATTTCTGGAAATGGGGTCAAAAAACGGACTTAGGGACGGTATGGAATTGTTCTTATGTACGGATAAATTCTTGATAAGGGCATCCGTCTGTGGAAAAATCCCACACTTATGTGAAGTTACGAAAATATATGCGCCGTACTGCGATCTCAGGTCGTATGCTCACCGTCTGGAGCAGGCTTGAGCAAGAGGTCAGGCACAAGTCCTTCAAAAACGACCGCCCCCCCCCCCCCTGTGAAAGCCCCTAAACGACCCCTGCGCTTCACCTCCATGTCCTCAGGGTATTATCTTTTGAAGAAGACCAGCTTTGCAGGTTTCTGCTTCTTAAAAGTTTTTAGTCCCGGCTTTCTGCGATTGCACAACTACACGCGACTTGTCGGCAAGTTTTGGATCTCGATAGCCCTCTTTTCAGAGATATAATTTTTGCAGGGATGGCGTGTTTGGCTCCAAATTTTCAATGTAGCAAGAAGAGGCTTTGCGCTCAATACTTACACTAAAATAGAGGCGATTTTTGAATAATGAAGGCAAGTTAATGGATTAGGCGCAACCCCTCAAAAGCTCAGGCGGCCTGACCTCTTGAGATTGCGCCTGACCCCATTAACTTTATTTCCTAAGAAGTTTTTCTACCCAAGTTTTATGTGATTCTAGCTCAACCCTCGAAGATTCAACAGCAAGTTTTTGAGTTTGAGTCGACTTGTTTCGGCCTTGTGCTATTTGAAGAGTTGAAGCACTCAATGCGAAAAACGTGCCGATTGGAATTTTGGCAGCACTTCTTACTTCACTGTTAAAGCGATATGACGCCTGATTTGTAGCATAGACTTGTAGTGAACATTACTTTGTTGTGAGTATAAAAAAGCTCACATTTTTCACTTTTGAAATCACTTTCGAAATCATGTTTGAAAATCACGTTTTTGGACGTTGAGAAATACTAGAAAATGCAGAGGCAATGATTGTAGAGCGCATAGAGGTAATTTGACATGCTGATTACGGAAAGGATTCAGCATTTCACTCAGCAAGCTTCCTTGTCGACCTCAGGATCTGTCAAGGTAAAATATGAAGATTATATTTTTGCTAACTTCGATTGTGGAAACAATCGGTATGCTGTTAACGACCGTCATTCCTTTAGGTGATTGCGATATTCACCGGAGCGCATTTCTCCTTCACCTTCGTAGTGTCTCCCCAACTGAACAAATTCTATTCTTAATCACGACCCCTCCCTTAATCTTACCCTCAATACGACCCCCCCCCCCCCAAGTCTTTCACGCTCAACCTGGTCTGGAGACAGACTAATTTTGGATGTATTGCTTAAATTGAGTTTTCAAAACTTTTTACATATAATAAGTTATGCTAAATTCAATAATTTAGTGTTGCTTGTCTCTACGCCGTGAACAAGTACTTTGTTTATTTTAGCCTGGTAGTTTTTTAGATCAAGAATGTTCTACCTGAAAAATATAAGGTTTGTTCAAGGCTTGGGGAGTTAGGTTGGTGGATACCTAGCTAACCAATACCCTTGCTTGAACGGCTTCAATTGTCCTTGAGCGATAACAGTCTCCACTGCTATTGACCTGGCATTTCAACTCACATATATGTAGGCATATAAGTTGCTCGCATTTGGTCTTATCTTTTTCGCTTGTGTGGGTACATTATCCTATATGAGTAGTTTTTTCGCTCATACGTCATCGAAGTACGAGCATTCTCTTTTGTTTCTCGAATGCCCGAGGAGACTGGTCTCATACCAACAGCATTTCATAGTTTAAATGACACACTTTGAGTGTAAAAGATAAAGATAGGGATAGTGACTTTTGGCCCGCAGAGGTGAATCCGTATTATTGCTTCTTGCAAAGTTATGGGTTCGTTTGACAGGTAAACATGCAAGCCATTGACTTCATCATAGAAAGTGAGCAAAAAGACCCTAAAATCTCGCAGGTAAGTCCTCCCACCAGATAAGTTTGCCTACAGATAAGTCCGCCATTAGATAAGTCCGCTTCTTTTCTCAGATGAAAAATAGAAGGATACGCAATCAAGCGGGCGGCACCAATCTCGTCTACATTGTCTTTTGTCTTGGATGTACAGGTTTAACGAAACAAGAACTGAGAAGAAGAACAAAGAAGCCTAATGCTTTGCTAGAGTCGAGTGTTTTTAGACTACCACTCTTCCGTTCAATAATGCATTTGACAAAAGCCATAGTGAAAAAGGAAAGCATTTGACAAAAGCCGTATGGCATGGGTCAGCAGAGACTACGTTCAGACCTTGTAAACAATAGAGGAAGCAAAAAGTATAGGCAGCCAGGTTTGAAGTTGTAGCCTGTAGGTTTGAGCGATGTATTGAGAACATTGTCGCTTTCGAAATGAGATACAAAAAACTGATGATAAGATGAGATGATTGCAATGATACAATGATGTGGAACAGGCGCAACGATCAACGTTCTAAAAATAAGAGATGCATGTGTTGTAGTTAGCCTACATCAAAAATCTCCCCTGCCTAGTATTCGCTGGCAGTGGGGTGGAATCCGACCTTACTATCTTGCCATCAACTTCAACAGACAAGAAATGTCATATTTAAGAAAAGAACTCACCTATCCAGCGTATGTGATGACGAAACCGCGACGGTACTGTCACCGTAGTCTGCACGGCTTGTCGAATCCATTGGCTCTTTCTTTCAGGGTTAATCACGGCATTGTTTAAATCTACATCGGCCTACGCGGGCGGTCGCGCGCGTCTGTGCCCCTAGGTAGCGCTTGCTCATGCTCAAGGCAGGCGGACTTATCTGTAGGCAGACTTATCTGATGGGAGGATTTATCTGCAAGACTTTTGGTGGCGCGAGGGCGATTTTTTATCGATTTTTTGTCAAAAGGCGGACTTATCTGTAAGGCTTTGGGCTGTATTTTTATAGGAAATCGGCGCCATTAAATGATGCGAAGATGGTCGATTTGTGAAGGTTTTACTCGAGAATTTTAGAAAGTTTTTTTGCAGGGATGTAGCTCAAGGTGGTCGTTGTTCGTATGGCGACTATCAAACTCTTGCAGGAAAATTTTTTCCTCCCAAAGCTACCGATCTTAGGTGAAATAAAAATGATTGGAATGGGTAGTTATTCATTCGTGTTGGCCAGATTGCATGCTGGATCTTAAAGCCACATGGGGGCACGAGAAAAGCCTGATAGTGGAACCAGTGCGAGTCTCTGCGAAGCAGAGGTGCTGCACTGGTACATAGATGTAGAAGTGAGCATCCAAGACCAACTGATGACAGAGTACTTTATTGGATTTTGCGAACATCATCTGAACACTTATACACATGTGCGTATAAACATAGATTTCATCCCATCTGAAGTTTCACTCGTTCATGAATTCAAACCTTGAAGCTTAGAAAGAATCGCTTGAGCTGTTTAGAGCAGATATCGGCCTTCTTCACAGTCGACGGTGGCATAGACAAAATGTGATGTGGTGTTCTTGGCTTTAGAAACAAAATTCCGCACCTAAATTACAAGTTGAGTCTATACATTCGTCAAAGTGATTGTTACGTACTCCATAACAATCTGCTCCAAAAATGATATACTGAACTGCAAACATCCCATGTTCGTTTCTGATTTCTCGTACAATATCATCATTGTCGTAATGGATGCCTTGGCTGCTGGCTATATCCTCCAACTGCATTAAGTTCACAGCATTTTTTTCAGTAACATAACTGAGCTTCTAAAGGGAGGCATACATACCATAGCATCTGCGACCTTGAGATGGTGCTGGTTTTGCGCTTCGTCATACTTCTTATTAGTTGTAACTGTAACAATAACTTCATCTAAATTACGTTTGCGTCGTAGAGGAGCAACTGTCGACGTCGTAGTACCCAATGTTTGCATGGTAGTTGGGGAGCATGCCTGAAAGCCTTTGTCAATTTGATTTGCTCTAGCAATGAAGATAATACCAAGGATGAGACCAAAATGATTTTCTTACCAGTAGCGGACTGCTCAGTACAAAAAGCAGCAAGGTATGCATAAGGGTAGGCGCAATTCATCATTGCTTGTACGGACCAGTTTATATACGAGCCGGATTGAGGCAATAATCATAACATTTCGGTTTACTGTGTTGATGACCTATGAGGCGCAACTGTAACGGCTTGTATCACCTTTTGTCGCATTGGTAGCCCTAGCTGATCATAAAATATTACCCGAATCCTATAATATTATTGGTGTCAGCCATCTACTGCTCAGGAACGTTGATAGTCAGGTCTTATTGCAAGCAATAAATTGTGGAGCGGAATCAAGCTGTTTCAATAAATGAGAAAAACATAACTGATTGGTCATAACTTTACGATCGCGTTGGAATTACTTGAGAGAAGGACCTCAAACGTTTTTAACACTTTTTTAGAAAAAAATTTTGAAACATTGGTAGATCCTTAGTAAATTTTTGTAATTTTAAAATAACGAAAGCACCGTAAGATAGCTTTTTGGGAAAATTTGTGACTTCAGAAATAAATGAGAATGTGCTTTACTTCATAATCGAAAACTAAAGTTTTAGATGTCGGATTCAAACAAAGATCCTGAATAAAAAGACCAAGTGGATGTTCAAAAACTTTCATCAAAACATTGTGTATCCAGTCTTTTGTTTTATTAGATACCAGCCGCTCCCTGCCGCTACGCTGCGGTTCGGCTGATACTCAGCAGCTCCGCTGCCTCGTGAACTTTTCGTTTCATTTTTACCTTTCACTTAGATGCGGAAATATGAAAAATCGCAGAAAATTTGCCATCTTGTGCGATTCAGACTTATAACCTGCGCAGAAAGAAAAACTGGGGGCGCAGAAAGAAAAACTGGGGTCGTATTTTCGGCTTTATAACTTTATTTTGACTCAACATTCTAAGCAACGTACATTACGCAAACCGTAAAAAACCAATGAATCAATAGAGGCAATCGGTAGGTCCCAAACTGGCTTATTAAAAGGCGCCCTATCCCATACACTATGTCTGCCAGACTTGGTTTAGATTCCATTACTCCTTCTGTCCTTTTTGGGCGAAAGTAAAAAACTTTCTAACCTAAAACTGCAAAATTCAATGAATCGATCGAGGCAATCAATGTGTCCCCAACAAAATGCTTATTGACACACGCCCCATCCTATACATTATTTTTGCTGAAGTTGGTTTAAATTCTGTTACTCTTTCTATCCTTTTTAGGCGAAGATACGAAAAGTGGCTAAGCCAATTATTATGAGTATAGATACTACCCATGCCTTTTCCCATTTATACATGGTCTGAGTTGTAAGTCCAATCAACAATACGCGATCAAGGTAGTTTATCTCGATGTCTCCCAACTTCGTTGTCTTGTTCAACTATTTGAGTTTCGGTCTCCGCTCGTAATCGTTTTCCTGGAATACCTGCTGATGGCCGATTTAGAAATGTGGTTTTTCTCTGCTTGTCACATGCCCGTACCATCGTAGTTTTCTCTTCTGCATCCTTTTGTTAATTGGGCAACCTTCATCGTGGCTGCTACGTCGTCGATGGTAACGCAGTCCATCATGGTATGGCTAAGTCCACAGCAACCTTCTTTTCTCCATCCTGAGCTTTCGTCCTTCCTTCGTGTACGGTCAACTTTCGCCACCATACAGCGCTGTTGGGCGTATTGCTATCCATCCGTGACTTGAGTTCTAGCGGCGTTTGTCACGCAGGATTACTGTGAAGATCTTTCCGAAAGCTGCAATTACTCCCTATTGAACAGAGAGGGAATGACGCCTGGTCGAAGCGACGATAGTGAAGACGATTTATCCAATGGGTAAAACTGAAGACGCTAAGCAAATGTACTGTGCCTTTTTTTCGTGCGTTTATAGTAGCAAAATCAATCAAATTCTTAAAAATGAAAATATCAGGCCAAAGCAAACCTGGTAAGCGTTGTAGGCTTGATATGATTCATCTGAACGTTTTCGAACGTCGTACAACCATTCTGTTATCCACATGTCGTCATTTTCCTTCTAGGCCACACATTATATATACAAAAACCCCTCATAACTTCTTACGTAATAATGCTTCTCAGACTTGAAAGGTATATTTAAAGACACGTTTTGAGCTCTATCTGCTTCTATGTGTCACTTTCTGAATCGTCACTTCATCTACGCGGCCTTCCCTTCTAAGTTCCTTGTAAACCGTCTACTAGTTGTTTATCTTGAGGTCGTGTTGATCTAGCTGAGATGTCGATATCTGCAGGTTCGTTTCCAGCTCCTTTCTGCCACTTGTCCTTCTTACAAGGTACTAACTTAGATTCGCCTTTTGAGGTGGGAGACACATTTGAATCAGCTTATTACGCTGATTCCAAATATGCTGTTCCTAGCTGCTTAGCGTTATTCCGAAGCGGGTTATGGGCTTGCTCTTGTGATTAACTAACGAACTTCTGAATGTCGTAAGACGGCTTGAAGAATCTTCTCGAAAAAGAGTGCTAGGATGTTTGACTAGCATCAGATTAATTCTTTCAACCTTAAAAGGGAGTATTATACATTTGCAAAACACCTAGACGTCGACACCGCAGCATCAGTAGGTCGAGAAGCACGCACTTGCATAGAAAAGAGACTATAACTCGCTTCTGAATAAGGCTAAGCAGCTAGGAACAGCATATTTGGAATCAGCGTTCCAAGCTGATTCCAAACATATGTGTCCCATCTCAAAAGGCGAATCTAAGTCAGTATCCTTCCCTTGTTAGATCATACCATCTGCTTACAAGAGAGCGTTTGCGGTGATTGGCAAATGAAGTCCCTGACTATTGCTAAACAATCTTGGAAGAAAAGGAAAGGTATGGATTCTTGTTTAGTAGCTCTACAAAAGTCTTCTGATCGTTTCGCTGCTGTCTGTACAAATGGAGGCATGGCACTTACTGTATCAATCTTATTTTTTAAAAATATTTGTCTGGTAATGTTCTCCGCAGTGAACGCAGCATGCACCTCACATTGCTCTTCCCGTCCTTCTAACTTTACTTTAGCGGTATGAATGGTATAATGGTGTTACTGCCTTTCACTAATTTGCATCGATTGGTTGCCAGCTCCACTATACTTCGTGGTTGTGTCTTTAGTTTTTTGAAATTTAGTGTGTGGCTAACACCAGACGGATCGGTTGGTAAGTATTGCATTCAACCACGTTGCTTTCCATACTTTATCGTCATGCTTCTGTATCAGTCGCTTGACATGCTCCTGGACTCTGGTGTTTGACTTACAATTAGTGACAAATACAATATTCTAGCCTGCCCTCACTTTTCCGGAACACCTTGGCGATGTCATTTGCGCCTGTTCTGGGCCTGTCGCTCTATCCGCTTTTAATCTTCATTGTGCCCATACAGACTTCTTGAAATGGTGTAATCCTTGAACTGAATCTGTTGCTGCTGTAAATGCATATTTGTCGTCTTACCCTTTTTTGCATATTCGTAGTCCAGATGCCATTCTCATGCTCGTCTCTCTTTTACCTGCTGTAATCCCCTCAGTACTATTCCGGGTACGTCTTTGACGCTGCAGAAGCGCTCTATGTCATTTGTAGCGTCTGCTCTTTTTCTGGCGATCCGGTAAACTTTTATGAGTGCGCAGTTCCCGTACTTCTTCGTCAGCTTTAACGCTGCTATCTGCTACACGTTTTCGCCTAGCACTCCTTTTGAGCCTCCTTTTATCTTAAATTTTTCACGATGTCAAAGCTGTCTTCTCACACTTTACGAGCTGTACTGCGTCGTTCCCCCCTCCCCCCTCCCATGTTTGCTTGTCCAGCTTCGAGCTTCCAGGTTTCGTGCTAATGTAGATCTTCAGCGGTTTGGTAGGCGCTGCTGCTCGAGCTTCCCATGAGCTTTCTGAATATATCTAGCTTCTAGCATAGAGTTCTTAGCTGCTTTGGCATGAGGTCCTCTTTGGGCGTTAGTGGGCACTCTCCGCATCAAATGGCGGAGGGCAAAATATATAACCAAAGGATGATCAGATAAGAAATCCAACAATAAGATCTTGAGGCAAACTTGCTAGAGCGCTTTCCCGTTTTAATTTTTAGAACCTCTCAAAAGTTTTGCAATAAAGCTATAAAGCTATAAGCTTCATAGCTTATTTAAAGCTCTCATTAAAAGCTTATAACTTTACGTCAAATCTTCTTCGATGTATGCTCTTTAGATTTTTACTCTCAAACCAAGCGCAAAACTCAGTTGTTTTGTTTCGGATTAATTTTTCGGGGTCCCGCTTTTGTGCCGAATGAGTTTGATGATTAAATTTGTATCGGACCCCGCGAACGTAACCAACCTCGTCAACTTCTAAATGCTCCATCAGCAGTAGAACGCCCCCCCCCAATGTGTACCAGTGGCGTACCGAGGAGGGGGGGGGGCGCCCCCCCCCCCCCGAGAAGGGTCGCGAAGTTTTTGAAAGTTACTTATAAGGGTTATAAAAATGTGTAAGTGACTTGTTTATTTTTGTAAATAATTAAAATAATTTTTAAAAATTTTCAAAAATTCAAATTAGCCTTGTAAAAAAATTTTTTTCGGGGGCGTGACTGACGCCACGCCCCCTTTTTCCAGTTTAGGGGTCGGGGATCCGAAAAAATTTTGGGAGGCACCCCAAATTTTTTCGGAGTGCGTGGCTAACGCCACGCACCTTCTTTAGAAAAAATTTTTTGTTGCCCCCCCCCCCCCCGAGCCGAAATCCTGGGTACGCCACTGTTGTGTACATATCAAGCGTAGCTATGATTGCAGATACAACAAATGTTCAAAAATAAGTGGTATTTGTAGTTTTGCTTTGCGAGCTATTTTCTGCAGTGGATCTTCACTGACCTGCAATTTCGAACTAAATCATCTGTCTGGAAAATTGAACTGAAATTGCCTGTGCTTTTTGTTTTGCGCTGCTTTTAGTATAAGACGCCTCTTCAGAGGATTTATAAATTTATATATCTGGTCTGAGTTCAAAGAAAAAAACATCACCCATTTTGTCACTAGAATACCAAGCTTTGCACACACACACGCGATTAGCAACTTAATACTTGTGCTTTATTTACTTCTTGTAAATTACAGGCGGGATTCAAAAAGGACCAAAATTCGAATTGTTACACAACGAATGCGTTAAGGGCCGGGCATACTTCACGCGATTTCAGTCGCGACGCGATTTGGCAACTTGCCATAACTCTTTGGATCCAACACCATGGATTGCACATGCATAGTGCGTATAACTTACCTAGATTGATAGAACGCCCTATCTTCTGTACATTTAAATTTTTTCAATTTTTTTGTGCCCTTAGTGATTTATGGGCAGTTGGAATCAGGGTCAAGCTTGTGATGCGACTGTCGCAACGGGGGGTCGTAAGAGGGTATCTAAGGTGAGGGGGGGGGGGTCGTAAGAGGAAGATAGTTAGGCTAAAATACACTAGGCTTCAAAGGGAATCAAAAGCAGACAATTAGTTATGTTCTTTACAATTCTATAAAAAAGTGGAAATCAGAGAAAAAAAAATAAAAAATCTGTACAAATTCTCAAAAATAAACATTTACAAGAGCTCAAAACACTTTTGAAGGATATATTATTTGATAAAAATGCTAAATGTACCGATTGCCCTAGAAATCTTGCTTCTGAAGCCTTCCTGAAGTCTCACACACTCGACAAAAGCGAATGTCTTTACCAGCTGTGACCATCATGAATTTCTAAATCTTTTTGAAGTGTTTTTCACGGGCCAATATGATTTGTCTATACTTTGGAGATGCTCTGCTATATCAGTGCAAAATTTGGTGTCATTTTGTCAACTGTGGATTTACTTATGATTTTATGTATGGTAGCAAAAGAGAAAAGGGGGGTCGTATCTGGATCGCATCTAAATTTCTCCGGAGCTATTGAGGCTTGTTGCTGCAAACTTGCTGTAATACGAGGCCATCCCTCTTCTGTCATAAGAATTTCAGTGTTTGATAACTTCTCCGGTGAGGTACAAAATTCCAAGCTCAAAAATCCCACTTTTGCTTTTTAGGATCGCATCTAAATTTGCGAGAGTCGCATCTAGATTTTTTCGAGCTCACTGCTCCTCAATGACTGAAACTTTTTCCATGACTAGTATAAGCACTATGCTACAAAGCATGTTTATTGCAGCCTCTCAGTCTTTCCCTGCCTTTAGTTACGAATTTTCAAAATGTAGTGCTCATGCACGTTTTTGACATCGTTCTGGACGGCGCTAAAACAGTTTTTTCGCACGAAAATCTGTGCAAAAGATAGAAAATAAGCCTTTTAGTCGAAAACACATTTTAAGCTTCGAAGATATCGTTTTTTCTCCCTTCAAAAAAATGGTGTCGCGTACGGGGACCGAATCTGCTGGCCAGAAGTTGCTTGAAAATTCAAAAAAAAAAACTTGCAGAACCCAAACATTATTGAAGGTATGTATGCGTGCTACAGATGCTGGGCGCACCCATTGGCCTAGAAATTTTGCTTCCAGAACCTCAGCGAAGCCTTATACACTCGACAAAAGCGCACATCTAGATCAACGATGACAATCAATAATTCGTAAATTATTTTGTAATGCAGTTTATACAGCACTTACAATTTATATGTACTTTGAATAAGCTCTACTATTACAGTGCGAAATCTGGTGTTATTTTGTGAACTGTGGATTTTCTTATGATTTTATGTATGGTAGCAAAAAGTCAGGAAAGGGGGGTCGTATCTGGGTCGCATCTAAATTTCTTCGGAGCTATTGAAGCTTGTTGGCTGCAGTTCCGCTGTAATATGAGGCCATCCTCCTACTTTCCCTCATAAAAATTGCAGGCTATTTTATAACTTCTCTGGTAAGTTAGAAAATTTTAAGCTCAAAAATCCCAGTTATTGCTTTTTAGGATCGCATCTAAATTTGCGAGAGTCGCATCTAAATTTTTTTCGAGCTTACTGCTCCTCAAGAGCTGAAACTTTTTTCACTGGATAGTCTGGGCACTATACTACAGAACCTGTGCTTTGCAGCCTCTCATTCTTTTGCTTAGTTACGAATTTTCAAACTACCGTGCTCATGCATGTTTTTGACGTCGTTCTGGACGGCGCTCAAGCGGTTTTTTTCGCGGGAAAAACTGTAGAAGAGGTAGGAAGTAAGCTTCTTAGTCGAAAACATCATTTGTAGTTCAAGAATGTTATTTTTTCTCCGTGCAAAAATTTGTGTCGCCTACGGGGATCGAATTTGCTGGCCTGAAGTATGCCTGAAAATTCAAAAAAAAACTTGCAGAATCTCAAACATTATTAAAGGTGTGTATGTGTGCTACAGATGATGGACGCACCCATTGGCCTAAAAATTCTGCTTCCGAAACCTCACTGAAGTTCTCACGCAGGTGTTTTTTGAGATTGACATTCATTTATGCAGGTTACCGCGAGGAATGTGGGTAGGGGAGGTAAGGGGGATAAGTGGGAAAGTGGGGGGTGGGGGGGGGGGGAAGGTGAGGGGGGTCGTACGGATGGGTACCTTCAAGGGGGGGGTCGTAAATGAGGGTTCCGGATCGCATCAGCACGTTTGACCCTGGTTGGAATATGGCCAAATCGCGTTGCGACTGAAATCGCGTGAAGTAAAAAGCTAAAGCTCAAAAGTTATCGAGGTGTTATCGAGGTCTCTAGTTCTGACCGAATTATACCTGGTAAAATTGATAAGTGATAAACAAGAATGTAAGCTCATTTACACGGGTAGATTCATTTATTACTTTAATCTCGCAATGTCTACTGCTGGAATTTACAAAACATGTCTAATCTTTATCCTGGGTGTCATGGGCGTCAAGGCTTCGCAGATAAGTTTCTTGAAATGAGGTCTGCGTTTAGATCCAGTCTGAGTAAGCGAGCGTTCAAAGTTCGACCGTGCCGCCTGAGTCAAAGCCCGGAGCATACTTCACACGTAGTCGTGACGCTTCGCAGCACTCCAGTTTTTATAACTCAGTAAGCGCATTCCTAATGTCCAGAAAAAGAAGTTTCATAACTCTGCGGAAGAAAGTACGTCCTCTGCATTGTAGGCCGCGCGTGTTTCTAAAGAGCAGGACATACCCGTTGCGAGGCAATCGTTGCGATTCGTAATCGCTGGGAAACTAGCGACGGAAACGCTCGACGGATCGCTAATTGCTCGTATATGGGGCATACCGAAAAATTTGTGCATACTCATACTACACTAAATTTTTTTGTCAGTTTGTGGTGTCGTTAACAAGTAAGAAACAAATGACTAGAGAAAATCAATACATTCGGAAAATACTGGACTCGTTCGCACTTCTTATGCAAAAAACTAACTTTAGAAAGTAAAGGACCATAATAAATTTTTTCGGGAATAAGTCCCAATCCAAGCGATGCGTCGCGTCGCGCATTTGAAATGAGCGACACGATTTCGCTGAGATGAGCGACGATCGCGGTGATTTTGCTCGAATTGGTATGGCCTAGCAGAAAATCAGCGATGCGTCGGGCCGGACAGCGCACGTATTGACGGAAATCTTACGCACGTGTAACACTTGTTTTTCAGAAATCCTCGCGACGCGATGGATCGCTGACCGTATGCCCGGCCCTTAACACAATGGCAGACCGCGTGAAGTATGCCCGAGGCCAAACTTGACTACCGTGCAGTAAGCGAATATTTTGAGGCGTCCCATGCGAGCCTTTTGGACAGGCAGTCAGCATGTAAGTTTTGCGTAGAAATGATGTGAGCAATGTCAGGCGCGTTGCCGCCGTCTTTGCTTGAATGATCTGATCAGCGATCATTCAGTGTTGGCGCTAGCTGTCTACCGCTGTTCCGTCACTCATGTTGAAGTCTTTTACTGTGTTGAGCGATAAAGCAATCAAAAGTATTAAAGCTTGTGTCTGTCTTAAATGATAGGTCAACTAAAAGTGAAATCTCTTTGTTCGCTAATCCTGCGGCATAACTACGTTACCTTATTTGAATCGCGCGTCAAGTCTGCTTCGCACTGCTTCCTAATCACACCCTTTTCACAGAAATCTGTTTTGCATCATAAACAAAATGTATACAGCTTATTACTTTGAAAGGTTTGTCATGTAAGATGTTAACTTAAAAAGGGAAGAGCCTTCCAGCAAAAAAAGAATGAATCTGTTCCATGGCCTTGTAGCTTCCTATGGATGACTAGCTGACATCTCGGCTTCGCTCGGTCCCTCTCGATATATCACAATAGATCCCTTTGAACTTCACCTCGCCTCTTTTTTGAGTGAAGCATTGAGCTGACCCTAACTTCACTAAATGTATCAGCTCAAACTAAAAGTTTGCGAAAAGTCAGTCTCTATAGAACCCTGTTGTTCGTAGTTAGCAAAATCACTACTCTTTGATTGAACCATAGTCTCCCTGCGTTGGTTGCGAAAGTGGATAAAATTGATAAGGACGACCGATGATTTTGGAGGATGATTAATTAGTAGTCCATGTTCACTTACCCGTCTTGCCAAAACTCAGCCACCAGCTTGAAATTCGCTATAAGATCAGTAATGCCAATCAACCTTTTCTTTCCACACACACGCTCCTGAGCAGCAAACATTTATCCTCCCTGCACATCTTTCGGTTTTACTGCATCCTGCCGACTTCGGAATTGAGATGAGCGTCACCGTCCTTTGGCGGAGTGCGATGAAATGGGTTTTCTCCTATTAGGAAAGTGTCAGAACTCGCACTGGCATTTTGACATGAAATAGGTATCATATTAAGCAACTTAAAGCGCTCAATCCAAAACAGCCTTTCTTGGCTTCAGAACATACAGTCTGCCCCAATCCTAGCCAGGCCAAAATTGGCTTGGCAGGAGTGCGCGTCGCGAGGGTTTCGCGCCACTTCTGCGTCTAGCTAGTCTGCTCTCTCCTCAATCTCTTCGCTCTTTGCGACAGCGCGCGTATGCAGCGCAAACCCCTAGCGCTGCGAGCGCGCAAATTCAGCCGACGGTTCGGCCTGATCCCGATTGGGGCAGACTGTATCTCGCTTGTGAGTTATCGAATTTGATTTGCAAAATTAACAACGCAGAGACTAGCAAAGTATCAAAGCCCATATATTTTGCTTTTAAACATCGATGAAACAGTTCATCTATGCTTAATTACGACTCTACTCTTCTTCCATATTATACTTAGTCCTTAACAAGCATTCAAACGGATCTCATGGTGAAGGACTCTAGACGTTTCAAAATTTGGTGATTAGAATGCCATGCCTGCTGTCACAAACTTGTTCTAAAGCTAAGAAAGGCTGCTTTGAAATCAGCTGTTTAAACTGCTTCAAATGATAACGCTTCATATCAAAAGGCCACTGCGACTTCTGACACTTCCCTTGTCAATGCTTATCGACTGCTTGCAAAGTGTAGATTTCAGCGTGGAAAAAATGAGCTCTGTTTCGGTTTGACCGATGAGAACGTGGAGGATATGCAAATAACTGGGAAAATACCATCAATACTCTTGATCTACAATGACGTATGGATTTTTCAGGATGTAATCAAAAAATTTTCTGTTCCTTCATTTAGACTGACTTAGATTCGCAAGATATCGGATGTATATTGCGAGCTGCAGTGAGTAATGAAGAGATACATGCGGCGAAAATAAGCGATTCTCCTTGTATGCAGCTTTTGACTGTAAGAATAGTGCCATGTCATCCGCCAATAATGATTGATGTAATCATTGAGATCGATGCAAAACCAGACGAACTACATGTGATTGTTACCCATGGTTCACCAAGACTGCCACTTTGTGATGCTCAAGTTTACGGAGCCATTCCCAATGTCATAGAAGTATGTACATCTTGTAATTACTCATTCACTTCAATGATAAACATTTTCCCTTGATCAAATAAAAGGGCCACCAGTAACAGCAAGATGTTTAAAAAACCAGATTTATCAGGTGATCGAATCACCTCTCATTTTCAAAGTCATTTATCTTCCTGAAAATTCAATGAAAATGCTGCAAAATTGTACTGAGGATATACTACGGCACAGCTAAACATGTTTTTAATAGAAATAAGTAAAATCTCAGAACATTAAAGTCTTCGATAAACCACTGCTCGCGAGCTAGGGATTACCAAAAAATTCACAATTTTCAGATTCCATTTCTCCTGTCGACCTGCTTGGCAGCGCCGTAGTATATCCTCAGTACAAGTTTGCAGCGTCTTCATTGACTTCTGAGGACCCGAGTGCATTTACCCGAGTGCGGAAACTAAAGTGGTGAATCCTGGGCCCGTAGTAAACCCCTCGTGGTTGTCACAACATAGAGGGACTATGTCGTGATAGCTCGGAGTATCTCGCAAGACTATAGCGAGCTATCCGCAGGGCGCCGCAAAACGAGCGCCCCCGCGCGTCATTGAACCGCCGATGACCGCGATAACAGCGGTCACACGCGCTGCGCTATGAGTACAGATATGCCGTGGGGTATTTGCTTAGCAAGGCAAGAATGTAGTATACTATGCTTGCCAGAGCAGGTAAATCAATCAAAGGAAATCCAATAACTAACTATCCTCGTGTGTGCGCGCCTCTTTCTCCATATTTTGACTCATTATCTCATGTTCATCAATATTGATAGGAAAACGCAGTTGATCTATGTCTGTTGCAGAATTATGCTTATTTTTGTACACCATGCTGTAAGAAGCGCCATTATCCGCTATGGCAGGACCATATTTGACTGTTGCTCTCAATAAAAATTGAGCGTGTCAGCCAGTGTCAGATTCGTGCCAGCTCCGTGCCAAGACACAGATGGTCTAGCAGCGCGCACATTCGCTGCGCTGTATGCTACTACGCCGTGCTTTGCTAGGGAGAGGATACATGTAGCAAATAGAGCAGTTGCAGCAAATCAGTATGGGGAAACGATATGCATGCCTTATCCGTAAGTATTGTTGAAGGGTTAGCTACTAATTTTGCAATTATTGTGAAACAGCTCAACAACTCAACATAGCTTGTAGTTAGCGCAGTGCCAGTGTGAGAGGCCGGTGTGCTAGACGTTGGGGGTACAAGTTCCAGGCGACACTATCTTTTTTGCTGGCAAACTGAATTTTGCAAAGGAACGTGAATTAGAATTTTCTTTTTGAAAGAAAATGGAATTTAAAGTAGAATACATATTGAAAGTGTACAAGAAAAATCAAAATATTATCATCATCATTCAGTCCGTTCAAAAGTGGGCTATTCCATTAGCCATAACGCCAGACGGTCCTTTCTCATAAACACGAAAGGAAACGAGAGGTGCATGGCTAACGAACAGCAACCAGCAAAGATATGTGGTCGAAACTGCCAAGAATGATGAAAAGATCAAGAATTTGCGAAAGTTTGGCACAAAGAAGGGACTTTTTGCTCAAACAAGGTGCATAGCAAAAATAAAGAAGAAAAACTGCATAAGTACGAAAAATATGGCTAAGTATGAGTCTAACATACTTTTTAGTTAAAATAAACTCACCTTTTTTCAAATACCAAAGCGGCAGCAGCAGAAGTACTTGGAGAATAGGGTGAGGCGCATTGCTCGAACAGTTAGGCACTTATCAGCTGTTGATATTGATTGCGGTTGACGTGCGTTATAGAGAACTGTGTGCATGTGCGACCTATTGCGAGGTTGGCGTAGTCGAGCTCTAGTCTTGCGCTATGTCTCTGCGTCTCTATGACGGACAAAGTATTTCGTTGTTCGTCACGACATGTCGCAATATGTCGCTATATGTCGCGATATGTCGCGACATATCGCGACAAAGTGCGACTACCCTGACGCTACGCATCGATTGCATCCGCCGGCAATGATAAAGGATAGCCGCTTTGCCAGCCTCGCTCCATGATAGTCAGCACATGTCACAGCATACTCCGAGCTATACGTCACGACGTCCGGGGGGTTTACTACAGGCCCTGGAGCCTGTCCTTCCGTGCTTTCTTTCATCGTGTTCGTCAGATCCTTGTGGCGCATACACCTCCATCGTAGCCTTGACGAGCTCTCGTGTTCGCTTTTTTTAACAGTCTCCAGAGCTAAAAGTTGCGAATATTACATTATTAGTTGGAAGACTAGCTCTCCGGCTCTTGCTCTTTTGAAGCCCCACAGTTGCACGTCGGGGTAGACCCTTTAAAGGCTGTGTTCAGGCAAATCTGTGCACATGCATTTTTTGCCTGGACACTGATGACGAAATTCTAGCTAAGGCATTGCTCAAACTGCAGCGCAAATAATTCATTCACGACTGGGGAATCCATCCCAAACACTCCGCGGCTGCGCGGTGATCGTAACACTTATGATGGGTTCCAGCGCGAACGTAGTGTTAAAGTGAGCGAAGTCGTTTCCGGGTCACGGTCACTGCGCAGGCGCGGGATTTTTGGTGAGAATTTTTCAGCCGTGAATGAACAATTTGCGCTGCCCCTTGGGCAATGCTTTAGTTAGGACCCCCTCATCAATTTCCAGGCGAAAGAGCCATGCGACCAGATTTGCCTAGACACTGCCTTTGAGCTCTCGAGCTCGAGTCGAAAAGCGCGACTTTCACACACCTCAAAAACCGCAGTATGTGACATTTTTGAAAAAATCATCCTGTTTTAAAGAGCATTTGGTTATTTGAAGTCTGTAGCCAACTTTCGGGACTGCATTTTACAAGCACACTTTATTTGACGCAGTTTTTGATCTGAATGGGCCTGTTAAAAGGCCATAATTTTCTTAGGCGACGGGGTGTCTGACTCCAAATTTCCACTGTAGAAGAAAAGTTCATGTACCAGAAAATTCAAACAAAAGAGCACTTTGTGAATTTCGAAGACAGATGAGGTGATCAGGCACAAGGCTACAAAAGCTCAGACAGCCTGCCTTGTAGGGGGTTGTGCCTGATCCCATTAACTTTATCTCAGAGACTTTTTTCACCCGGATTTTATGTATTCCCTAGCACAAACCTCGAGAAAAACACCATAAGTTTTAAGGCTACCTTGATTTTAGCGATGTACTGATCAGTGAAGCTGAAGAGCACTGAAGGTGAAAAAGTGGTGGTTGAAATCTTGGCAGCACTTCTCAATCCACTACGTAGCGATATGAAATCTAATCTGTAGCATTGACTGATAGAAAGTATAGTTTTGTTATGAGTAGAAAATACCAACTTTTTGCTTTTAAAATTGAGTTAATCATGTTTGAAAACCACGGGCTTTTCTTCTTCACCTTACTCGGTCGTGTGCTAATTTTTTCAACGAATTCGCTTCTTAACTACGACCTCCTTCCCTTAGACTTATCCCTATAAGATCCTTCAGGTGGGCACGCCTGACCCCACGCTTAACTCTGGTTTTACTAACGAATTAATAATAAGAAATTGTGACCTTCAGTATAGAGGTGCAGACTCAAACATTAGGTTATAAGTTACTGCCCACACATTTTTTGTGACGCTGTCTCTGACTCGCTCTCTTATATGCGCTTTAGTGAGCGCGCTCGTTTTTCGATGCTTGGATTAACTTTTGAGTAACAAACACTCTTGTAGCAACCTATACAAATATATGAATTTGCTCCATTTTTGAAGGTACGCTTTACGAAAACGAGAAAAGCAATTGACTACGTTACTTTCAACTTGATTGCAAATGGAGGACGTATGAGGTGAGCTTTTTAGTCTGTATAGATAAAGTTGTATTTCTAAAGCGGTAGTGGTTAGGTCGAAAATATCATATAATGCGGTGGTTTAGTCATGGTTACATATTGGTAACATGACCATCTTCTAACGATCTCTTGCTTCCGGTAGTACAAAATTAGGGAACAAGCACGTAAGCAGCAGACTAATATGACTGTTACATGATTGTTTCGTTTTGAACCAAGCTACGCAGTATCTAGCATTTTAACTTTATTGTTTTGTGACCAATAGAGTAACAAAAATAGCACTTCATTTTATGAGATGCAGACGTGAAACCATCATATTAGGTCATCCCAAAAGTTTTTTCGTGTTCGTACCTTCAAAATGATATTTCTTAAAAACTAAGGCATCTAGAAAGATGCAATTTTGTGGGAGTATTCTTGAGTGAGTAAGCTATGTAATGACACATTTGCGAAGAACATAGACTCATTATAGGCCAAGTTAGAAACTGTCATTTATTTTTTTTCTCGATTTCTAGCCGCCAGAAAAATGCAGCAAGTGTATCTGTAAATGTCTGATGGGAAAAGTATATGCGTGAGCAAGTGGGAACTTTGCAGAATGTTTCTGGACTAAGATACGATAATTTTTGTTTTTTCGGAATTTTAGACTTTTTCCATTTTGTCTTGAAACTCGATGCGGATCAAGCCTAATACGAAATTTCGAAAGCCATATTGTAGAGCTTGCTTTAATCTTTCGAGTGGTACCTCGCTTCTCATCAGAAGTCTAAGAAGAGCAGACTTATGCTGGTGAAAACTCTGATACGAAAAAACTTTTGGGGTGACCTAATATTATTGGAAATGAAAATTACCCCCGCGACCGTATTCATCACTGATACCTTGAAATAAACTCTACTTCCAGATAGTTTTGTCACTCATTATCAGCAAAATTACATTGAGAATTTACCTCAAGGTACTTTTGTAATGCGGTTACTTGCTGATAATGGGTGATAAAACTACCTGGAGGTAGAAATTACCTCAAGGTATCAATGATGAATACGGCCACTGAACCACTTTTCAGTTAAAACAAAGATGTAATGGTTTCACAGGCCAAGAGGAGTGAAAGAAATCATTCCAAAGTCACTATGAGAAAGCTTACTTGGTTACAGCTTAGACCAGTCTTCAACTCTGCTCCGCAGAGGTTCGCACTGGCGTCATAAATCGTAATAAACTTACTCTCTGAGATTGTCTCTTAAATCATTGTTCGGATGATTGCAGCGTGAGAGCCTTAGTCAGAAATGAACCATACTCGCTGTCTTAATCTCACATGATGTTAAGTATCGTAAATCATTTTTCACTGTAATTTCGTAACGGACAAACTCCACACAGCTTCAAATTAAGCCGCTTATTATAAGTCACCAGTGCATCACCTCCGCTTCGCGGAGGTTCGCACAGGCACTCCTATCCATATGCCTTTCTCATGTTCGCATAATGATGACTTTGAAACTTACCGCGTGATGCTGAACATCATAAAATGAATTGTAAACAACTGCTCATTCTTAAAGCATCTCCACGTAATATCGGTAATTTTGAGAAAGAAATCTTTTTCGCAAAGGAACATCTGCGAATTCGAACGAATTACCGAATTTATTTTGGCTTGGTAGCCGTCATAAGAATAGTAGTCAATTTGGGCTACATTTCAGTGCAAAAATCTTTTCAAAATTGAAGTTAAAACCTTGCCAAATCGACTATCTACGCGATCACCACTTTTTGGCGCTGTTTTCGCAGAAAAGCAAACTTTTTGAGCACTTTTTGGGTTAGAATTCATGAGACACAGATTTACTTGTCAGACAAATCATGGCTTTGCAAAAAATTCAAATCTGGACTCAGCTTTGCCTACTTAGAGCCGTGTGGATCCGCTTGACGCACAATTTTTGTAACATCAACGCAACGGATCCGTACGAAATTTTGCATGATAGGCCTAGATGCTGGCAAGGTGCTATGGCCAAAACTTCAGCTCAAGACATTTGCTGGAACTCGCTGTATGAATTTCGTGACAGACAGACGTACACACAGACACACAGACAAACAGACGTAAACAACCCTTAGCCCGTTATTATTAAGTTATAGATGATAAGATTATGGGGGTGGAGGAGGGGGAAGGAGGGGGGGGGGGGTTGCAAAGCTAGAAGGCCAACAGCAAATTAGGTGAAGTGCAATGAAGGAGGTCAAGCAGAAAATGATTGATGGCTTGATCCCTTGTTGATATTTCTTTGCTAAATCTAGATGCAAGGGGAAATTTGCCCATCATGTTGTTTCAACTGGTTTCCTCATAGTTTCAATGAAACACACACACGCACACACACACACAACCCACACACATACACACATACACACACATACACACACACATACACACACATACACACAACACACACACATACACACACAACACACATACACACACATACACACACATACACACACATACACACACATACACACACATACACACACATACACACAACACACACATACACACACAACACACACACATACACACAACACACATACACACATACACACACATACACACACAACACACACACATACACACACATACACACACATACACACACACACATACACACACAACACACACAACACACACACATACACACACAACACACACATACACACACAACACACAGACACACACACACATACACACACATACACACACAACACACACACATACACACACATACACACACATACACACATACACACACATACACACACAACACACACAAACACACACAACACACACAACACACACACACATACACACACAACACACACAAACACACACAACACACACAACACACACACAACACACACACAACACACACAACACACACACAACACACACATACACACACAACACACACACAAACACACACAACACACACAACACACACAACACACACACAAACACACACAACACACACATACACACACAACACACACAACACACACAACACACACACATACACACACATACACATACACACACAAACACACACAACACACACATACACACACAACACGCACACAACACACACATACACACACAACACACACACATACACACACATGCACACACAACACACATACACACACATACACACACATACACACACAACACACACATACACACACATACACACACACATACACACACATACACACACAACACACACATACACACATACACACACAACACACACATACACACACATACACACACACCACACACACATACACACACATACACACATACCACACACATACACACACACATACACACACAACACAAACACAAACACACACAACACACACACATACACACACAACACACACACAACACACACACATACACACACAACACACACAACACACACACACATACACACACACACACGTAAACAGTCCTTAGCCCGTTATTATAAGGTCTTGGTACTTGTGGACGTAAATAGCCAATATCCTCATTATCGAAGAGTAGAGACACTCATGAGTGCCATATGACTTGAAACACTTCTTTACGCAAGTTTGTACTGTGCATGCCTAAATTCAACATCTTCACTCTCACTCGTCCCATGTGCTTGATTATGTGGTTGAAAAGAATGTGGCTTAGAAGACTCTAATTCAATTTGTTTGTGGAGAATGGAACCCAATAAATACAAAGTCTTGTAGTCAGACGCGGCTTGTATACCTCACAGGACCGCATTGGCTGCGTTTACAGAAGTGAGCAAGGCTTACAGAGGTTGCGCTTACGTTTCTACACATCTACACGCGTACAAATCCAATTCTACTTACTTCACAGTCTTGCTTCTCTCCCACTTTCAATTAGCAATGAAACTTACCTACTTAGACACTTTTTCCGACGGCCCGCGCGCCTTGAGCGTGCGAGCGCTCATGCCTCCCGCCGCCCGTAGAATGAAGGTACGCGGCTCGCTCGCCTAAGGCGCGCCGCTCGCCTGCTCCTTCGGAAGCGTTTTACGGCCCTATTGTGATACAGATAGCAATCCGATGATAAAATTCATATTGTCTAACTAAAATACGACCTCATAGTGTTAGATTTATTGTCAATGTATACAGATATGATAATGGCAGATTTATTATCCAAACACTTACAGAAACAACATAACACAGAATCAAAAGCGGACTCAACAGACAACAACTAGAATATCATCATAACCTTTTAAGCTTAGCACCCTGTTGAAAACATGTAAGGCCCCGGACAGACTTTACGCGATTTGATCGTCGCGATTGAATCGCAACAAGACAACTGTTACAACATCATTCCATGCCAATCAACTTGCATTCGGTTGTGAAACAATTCCAGCCGGAAATTTTTGAAAGTAAAATGGAAATGAATGGAAGTCGCGGCGATTGAATCGCGACGATCAAATCGCGTGAAGTCTGTCCGGGGCCTAAAGCACAGCCATGTTGATACTGAGAAGCACTGTTAGGCACCGGTAAGAATGACCTGTCTGACCACTAAAGAAACCTCGTGAACCTGGTAAAGTAATGACCAGTGACTGATTAGGTAGTAAGTACCAAGATCTGCATAGATGCTTGAATCAAGTATCTGTTCAAGTAATGGTATGTCGAGCGAAAGATAAGACATGCAAACCCTGAGCAAAGAAAACATAAAATAAAAAATAGACGAATCAATTTGTTTTCTCCGGAAGAAGATGTTGGGCTGAAGGAATTTTGGCAGATGTTGACGAGGCATGAAATGATGACTGTAATCCTGCTACATACTCCTTTTTCAGATTGTTCAATCTTTGGCTGGTGCGGCACGTTTCTGGCGCTGAAAAAAGTGTCAAATTATCATTTAAATATCCACAAATTCTCACCTTATTGGCTATCCATTTTCCTGACTCGTAATTGTAGGACCGTATATCTCTTGTGAAATCAAATTCTCATTCACTGTGAAATTTGTAAAGGATCTTTGGACTTGCAGAGCCATTTGGAGGGACTTGAATAGTTGTGGCCGCCAATCTTGGCGTTGTTTTCTTAGCTCCGCCAGCGCTTCCATTTTTCCTTTTCGGTATCTCCAGGGTTTCTGTAAAATCTGAAATGCAAATCCTTTGGTTTTTGCGGATTCTGTTTTAGTCACTCACAGACTGATTCAAGTCCAGGTTATTCCATTGATCCAACTCCTCGTGCCCGTACCCCATCATGTCATCACCGAAGTCTGGAAACGTCCATCGAGAATGATTATTTCGCCAAAAGTGATTCCTTTTATTGACCTTTAAGGATCCCTTCTATTTCTTCTGGTAAATTGAGCAACTCCTCATCCCGTCTAGCGTTTTGGTTCAAGCGGATGGAGTAGTCTTTGATTTTGTCGGCAGGTTCCGTCATCTAAGAACTCCTTATGTAAATGAGGTGTTTGCATACATCATGACTCACCCGCTGGAATAAAAAACGGTACAAGGAACATAACTGTTGAAAGAAGTTGTGCCTCGGATTTCCTTGCCAATCTTTACAGACAATTGTAAGATCCAGCTAAAGCGTTCACTGGATTACTGTCGTTATATTCTAATCCAAAACATGAATGAGAGACCTTTTTGACGGGCGGGTTCGCCTGAATCTGCCAAAACTTGACACACTCGTCCACACATATGCAGACTTCATCTGGTACGCACAAGTCACGTGTTGGCGTCGATTGTTCGCTGCTTCCAATTCGTCGAACACTTTTTGCTGTTACAGCTCTCGAAATCTCGGCCTAAAGCAGGTTGAGCAAGTCGAAGCATATATGACATCCCAAAATGTGCAGCCGTACTGTCATCCGATTAGCAATATGCCATAGCGAGTGGATGTCCGATCCTATCATGCGATTCAAAGTGCCGTAAGTGACTTTAGCGCGTAGTACGATATCGGATCTGATAAACTCCTAGAAAGAAGTAATTTGTATGTTTTTCTCAAAATCAGTGTACTCGTACTTACGTAGTGGACCGCTTCGTTGAACTCTTGGCGATGCATTTTCGATAAAATTAGACGGGCTGCCTTGTCAATATGCAAAATTCCGTTCTCAGCACATTCATGAAGTGATCTAGGCAACGGAAGAGGCTGAACTCCTCGTAGAGGAGTTTCAATCTGAAACTCGCGTCTTTCGTACACGTTACCTGGAAAAACAAAGTCTAAGAAACATAACAAAAAGGAAAATAAGCAAAAGCTATGAACCTTGTGGAACTTCTAATTCCATCTGGAATCTGAGGAAGCCCCTTCGTTTTCGACAACATTTTCCACAAAAGCATTCTCTCTACTGAAAACGAAATTACTAGGGGTAATAAAACCAGATAACAAACATATCCAATGAGACATGGTGGAAAAACAAGTCTAGGCTTCGCATATGTTTGTGGCCCTCCAGATTTACGCTTGAGACTGATTGCATCCCTATAGGGATGCCGAACGTTACAAATGAAGTGCTAGAAAATGCACACTGTAGAAGCTCTGCCATGAGAAGTCGGTGAGCTTAGATGAAAAAAGTTCTGGCAATGAAGAATGAATACGTTTTTCGAATAATTATAGAACCGCTAATGAAATGGTAGCTGCTACGAGAACAATGACTACTATGTGCTACATTTCTGAGCAAGAATCTTTTCAGATTATTGAGGAAGAGATCGAAAAACTGGGGATTTACTCAGCTATCTCTTCTTGGCGCCGTTTGAAATGAGAAAAGATTTTTTGGCAACTTTTTTTGGCATCGAAGCTTATGGCTCACAGATTTGCATGGATACAGAGCCATACCTTTGCAATGACTGGTAATACAGGTATATGGGTCGAAAGCCATGTGGACCGGTTTCCCAGGCAGATTTTGAGGGATACGCTCAACGGATTCGATTCTGGTTTCGCATATTGGACTTCTATGCTGGTACCATGCTCTATGCAAAATTTGAGCGCAGGAGGTTGGCAGGAACACGCTCTAAGAATTTTGTAACAGACACACTCTCACACACACACAGACACACAAAGTCACGTAAACATCCTCAGCCCGTTATTATAAGTTATGATATCAATTTTGTCGATTTTTCTGCGGGTTTGAGCTAAGGGGCTGGGAGTTGGCACAGGGGGGTAAGTGAGCATGCTGATTACAAGTACATATTGTGGGCAAAATACTGGCCTGTAGAGGTGGAATCGGCAGTTGTTGTACGGTATAAGGCATAGAGATATTCTATCGGTGTAGTATTGACAGCGTCGGGCGGAGGCGTACCTTACAAATGTTTAGATTCGATGTACCACTCGACGACAATACCGCAACTCCATTAAACTTGTTGTTGGCATTCCGTGCTCTCATTCGAATAGTGATGAGCGGACGACCGTATGACAATGGAGTAAGTTAACCTGCATGTAACTGCACGTATTCAGATGGGTGTCACAGCTATGTGCGCGATAGCTCATCCGGAGCCGTCAAAACACACGTTTGTTTCGAGTTTCTCAGCAACTAAATAGATACAGTAACAGTCTATCTAGTCAGGAGCCGAAACGTTGTGTTGAATTTGGGCGATCGAATGATAGGCCTTGCGGTGCATGTGCGCATGACAAGCTGTCTGAGAGGTCGAAGAGAATAAGGAGAACATAGTCAGGTTTTATCACGATCGCTTGCAATAAATTGGGTTGTCGCGCGTTTCGGCAGTCGTCAATGCCAGAAGGGATTTGCACTCTACAAAAGCGAGGTTTCCAAACTACTAAAGTTTTGTCATCACATCAGAAATAGTAAGGGTGAATTATTAGTTTACTCCCGGAAGTACTAAACCAATTCCAAACTTTTTTCCTGTTTTTTCTGTTTAGTGACAATGGATCAATACGCGCCCGACCGTTTCCCCAATAAATTGTAGACATGACCCAACCCATGCGGCGTAGATGCGCTTCCTGGCTCCCTGATTTGGATTGAGACAGAATGTGCATGATGATTGTAATCAAAACTTGATTACCATGAGAGGACTGAAAAACGTAAACTAATCTGTTGAACTGTAATAATGCGCACATAGTAGCGTCACCCATTTGACCGTAATCATTGGTTAGAAAAATAGAAACGCAGATTCCTGATTTCCACCGATCAAGCCACTTACTTGCCAATCCTGCACTTGGACGAGCGAAAGACAAATTTCTCAGAAAGATTGAGGTAACTCCAAAGTTTCTTCGGATCGCGATAACACCTAAGTTCTGCAAATACATCTTCCACGTTTGAGATTGCTGCTCCAAACACTGATGTGATATTGTGTAGATCTTACAAGGGAAGCGTTTTTGGTCGAAATGGCGTTTTCAAATGGGACTCATACCACTTTGAAGAGCATTGCACGGTGGCTCCGAATGTGCCTTCCTTATCTGCCAAGCATCCCTGGACGCCGAGTTATGACCGTTTTTTTGGAAAGAAAATGATGCAGAATTTAGGTAAAAACAATTGCTACAATCTCTCCAGCGCTCAGATAAAGCAATGTTAAGTATTAGCAAACTAGGCAAAATGTATTCGTTGCATGAGCTGCTTTAATACTCGACACCGGACTATTTAAGCAAGTTTGGGCGACTGTGCTCCAATTTTGTGTTCAGTTTTTTGACCCGAAAGGCATCATAGCTCGGCGTTAGAGGCGCTTGGCAGATAACGAAGCCAGATTTGGAATCAATGTAGAATATTCTCCTAAGTGATATGGGTCTCATCTGAAATTAATCCTTACTCTCTTTCCAGCGCTCAGATAAAGCAATTGTATTAGCATATAAGACAAAATGTATCCATTTGTTAAACTGCTCTGATACTCGACACCGAGCCATTTGAGCAAATTTAAAAGGTTTTGTCCCAGTTTTGCCTTCAGTTTCTCTGATTCAAAAAACGCCCATAACTCGGCGTCTAGAGGCGCTTGGCAGATAATGAAGGCAGATTTGAAATCACTGTTTAGTACTCTCCAAGGCAGTAATCTGAAAAGGTCATCTCGACTAAACACGCCCCTTGCAGATCTTATGTACAGTCTGCTCCAATCCTAACCAGGCCAAAATTGGCTTGGCGGGAGTGCGCGTCGCGAGGGTTTCGCGCCACTTCTGCGTCTAGCTAGTCTGCTCTCTCCTTAATCTCTTCGCTCTCTGCGACAGCGCGCGTATGCAGCGCAAACCCCTAGCGCTGCGAGCGCGCAAATTCAGCCGACGGTTCGGCCTGATCTCGATTGGGGCAGACTGTAGACGGTTTATTCAAAGATCTCAGTAGACGTAAATGGTATTGAAGTTGGAAACGGACTTTTCTTTAGCTGCAGGACAAGGTTCTATATGTCAAATTTCACACTGTATGACGTAACCTATACAAGCGACGCTATACACAAATAGACTCTTATTTATCCATGTGACAACAAGGGTAGCAGGCAAATGTTCTCATAGCCTTTTAGATAACACTTCCATTTTCTGCGAATTGCATGATCACCTATATACCAGTATTTATCTTTGCTTCGGCCGTTTCATTTTTGCTCGTAGTTCCATGTGTAAGTTTAAGAATTGTCAACTTCATTGCCGCTCATTAAGTATAAAGACAATGTTGAAGGGATCCTCACAAGCTGTTCAATTCGATAGTGTCGAAGTCCCCGATGATGAGATTAGACCGGAACAACTGCCAAGTCTTTACGGCATATTGAGAAGAGATAAAGGAAAAGCTGGATCTTCAGCGGTAAGGTTCACTTGTAATGATGCTTCAAATTAATTAAATAAAGATGCTTGTTATGTAGGAAGCAAAATCGCAAAGCGGTGGTACTCCTGAGAAAAATACAGAAAAGAACGCTTCTTCAGCTCCAGAGACGAGCAAAGCTGAAGGAGGCCTGAATGTTCAGCCCACCATGTAGGTTATTCCTATCTCTGTCATACAAAAAGATTTCCGCAAGCTTCATATACTTTTCCGAAATTGGTGAGAGTGTGTGTTGAAGGCAAACGAATGCGCAATGAAAGTGGAAATCACAAGTGACATTTCTTAAAAATCAAAGGTGGCAAAGGCGTTTTACAGGCCATTTGCTAACTTTGTGCCGGGCCCTGATTTGATTGATTGGCCACCCGCGCCCAATGTTTTCGCGAGGAAAGGGCGCTCTAAATGTTTTATTGGGACAACCGCGGCCTAGAAGAAAATATTCGGGCAGCCACAAGCCTTCCTGGACATGCTACACATTTAGATTTGCAAGCCTTATTTGCAAGCCCCAGATCTTAACGGAGTATCGGCAAGCCAACCCATATCCGGCATCCGTCCATACCTTATTGAGGTGAAGCGAGCATTAGGCGGGTTCATATGAACCCCATGTTCCGGAACTGTTCCCGCACAGTTCCCGCACTGTGCTAGAACTGTTCCGGAACTGTGCTGCATGCGCTGCAGCCGCCCCGCACCGTTCTGAACGGCAGGAGTTAGAGAATTTTGACCGTTTTCAACGGGTTTTCTTTCAAATTTCTCTCATTTTGGTTTCATTCCTCTACCCCGCTTCCCCTTCTTGATCAGCGGAATCGAACTTGAAGCGGAGCTGAAGAATGGGCACTTTTCTGCTCTGCGTATGCGACAAAACGCGTGTTCTTGTGCTCGTCCATTTTCTCTTCGCTTTGTTTTTACTCAGACCTATTCCATTTGTTCCAGGAAGCGCTGTGTACTTTCTATAGCCATCTACTACCAAATTAGGGAGTGCGGACAATTCTGGAATTGCGTAAATTGAGACTATTCTATTGTTTTCTAAAAAGTTTCGTTTTTGGGCATTCTCATCCTCTTTCCTTTTTCCATATCGTTGCTTCTCCGTTTTCTTCTACTCCGCTTTTCCTTGTGATGAAGGTGTGAACTTGAAGCGGGGTTGAAAAATTATCCTTGTTCTGTTCCATGTATCCGGGCAGATTGGTCTTCGTGCGCTCGTCCATTCTCTCTCGCTATTTTTGTTCAGACCTACTTCATGTTCTAGGAAGGCGCAGAGGATGAGAATGCCCAAAAACGAAACTTTTTAGAAAACAATAGAAAAGTCTCAATTTACGCAATTTCAGAATTGTCCGCACTCCCTAATTTGATGGTAGATGGCTATAGAAAGTACACAGCGGCTTCCTGGAACAAATGGAATAGGTCTGAGTAAAAATATAGCGAAGAGAAAATGGACAAGCACAAGAACACCCGTTTTGTCGCATACGCAGAGCAGAAAACCGCTCATTCTTCAACCCTTCAAGTTTGAAGTTCCGCTGACTAAAAAGGGAAACGGGGTAGAGAAAAAAGCCAAAATGAGAGAAATCTGCAAGAAAAACCGTTGAAAACGGTCAAAATCCTCCAACTCCCGCCTTTCAAAACGCGTGCGGGCGGCTGCAGCGCATGCAGCACAGTTCCGGAACTGTTCCAGCACAGTGAGGGAACTGTGCGGGAACTGTGCGGAAACAATTCCAAAACATGGGAATCAGTATGAACCCAGTCTTAGTAGGCACCCCGCACATTATTTTTGAGCCCTTCTAAACCATGGCCCAATGAATTGTTTGAGGAACCCCCGGTCTTGCTGGACGTCACACTTCTTACGCGCAAGTGAAAACGTTATTCGCGTGAAATACGTTGCAGTATGGAGTTAAACAGGAGCGTACCATTTATTCTGTGCTTGCCGACATCTGTGTGGCGTTCGGACGTTATCGGGTGCTTATAAGTGCCCTCGTGAAAGTCATGCCTCCTTCATGGTTGATGTTTAAACTTGTTTTTTGCAGCTCCGCTCTCTCTAAATGAATTTTCGGAATCAGTGCTTCGGATTGCCCCAACTAAGCAAAAAAAATCTATATCAAGGATTTGCCGATCCACTTGCCTTTAAAAGGCAATGACTGTGTAAGGCTGGGGTTTGTCGGATTCCAGCTCCATGTGGCGGGTGCTCGCCATAACTGTCAAAGTGCGCGAAGGAGTGTTCCAAAGCGCCTATTTTCACATGGAGCTGGAATCCGACAAACCCCAGCCTTACACAGCCATTGCCTTCAAAGGCAAGTGGATCGGAAAATCCTTGATATAGATTTTTTTTGCTTAGTTGGGGCAATCCGACGCACTGATTCCGAAAATTCATTTAGAGAGAGCGGAGCTGCAAAAACCAACTTTAAATCCCTTCATTTTGAATTTGGAAGAGCGAGACGCCCCACGCTCAGGGATTCGCTCCGTGCGGGCGGGTTGCCACGCCGCAGCAAGCGGGCGCCGGTGTTGCGGGCCGTAGCGGTATCGCAGCGCGCCCGCATGACGGTGGGTTGCCGCACGCACGGGGGTTGATAATTTTAGACACTTATTCGGGGTTATTTTTGTTGCTTGTTTATGTGTGGTGCTTGAATGTACTCCATTAATGCGTTAAATGTGTATTTTGTAAACCAAAACATCATAACATTACAATTCGACAGAATCGCGCAAGCAAGAATGTATAACTGTCCTGTAAAAGAACAAACTAACATCATGAACAAGAACAGAAAGCAAGACAAGAGACAAAACGAACTGTCAATTCCTATGCTGCACGTTACAATCTCTCATATAACATTTGATATTATATACAAATATAACACAAAACAATAGTGCGTAAGCTTGCTTCAAATTCTGCGTTTCCGCTCGTTTCTTAAAGGTAACCTTCATCCAAAATAGTTATTTTTTCCATGCTCTGAAAAATAAAACTGTCAAACAAACACAGCACGCCAACAGTGATATAAGGAATCACCTTTGCTTCGATCTTCAGCCTTTATCCATTTGTATTTTGCTGAAAGTAATTGCGCATCTCATTAGAACAAATAAGATTGCTATCATACCTCGTTGTGTGATCCAATAAAGACATCTTTGAGGATCTAGAAATGAAGGGTTTTCTGATTAATGTCGTAGGACCACTTCGAATAAAACGTCGTGCTATCACACCTATCCTTCGTATCCGCTGAAAGAATTGGGCATATTATCAAGGCAAGCGACTCAAGGAACCATACCTTGTCGTGTAGTCCAATACAACCTTGAGGTAGTAGAAAATTTAATTGAGTGTTCGTGGCAATCGATGTTATGGGTTCCATGTATAGAAAGCGTCGGATCATCACAAGTGAGCGTAGGCAGAATGTCACACATCGAAATGAACCCGAAGTCTCTATGGTAAACGTCAGTTATGGCAAAGGTCAATCAATGAATGACACGGATGACAAAAAACTCAAACAAAAATACCATGGAAAAAGACGGGGTCATAGTATCCCAGAATGCTCTAGCATCAATACTGAAAAAGAAATACGCATGGGAGGGCGATAAAACTATTGCAGCATAGCATCCAAAACGATCACAAATACAGCATAAGAGAAGTCCTACATAAGCTAGAGAAGATTCAAGTATAGAAGCTTTTGTTATAAAACAATCTCAAAGGAGAAAGTTAAGAAGATCTGCGCATCAACTACCGTGCCTTTTCTTTTTGAAACAGTCCGTAATTGCCCGTCTGGGCAGCGTTCCTTTACGCGCTGCCGCAGAAAAGACATGGTCCCGCTCGCATGCCTAAACTCATGCGGCGCGCTCGCACGGGGGCTCGAATGACCCTTCAATTAGGCTGCCCGCACGCACGGAAGGGCTATTTCGCAGCCCGCCCGCACGACCCAATGCTCTGAGCGGTTAGAGACGCAGAGTCGTTTCGGGACCCTTATGGTTATAGCATTGCAGCATGCCGCCTTCACCGCATGAGAAGGAAATCGGAGCTCGTCTGAGCGCGTGTGAGAATGGCTTGCGGCACGAGTTTTGGGACAGTTTTCTCGGAGGAATCAGCATGCTTTACCCTCGGACTTGCTCTGTTTTCATATCTGTGGTGTAAGCAATCCACCATATCAATTTTCCGAGGTGTTCAGTTTTGGCGAGCAACTGCCCTCAAACGAAGCAACTATTCCCAACTTTACAATATAGTTTACGTAGATATCATTCATTCTCTGACTAAGAGACGCGAGCAAGCTTTGCGTAGCTTAATGAACAAGTTTATGAATGAGTTCTAGCCAGGGCCCGGCATGCGTTGGTTTGGAGGCTTTTAGAAAACGAAGTCCCCATGACTTCGCGAAAATTTACGAAGAATTCACGACGTGAAAATATGTAGGGGAACCCTAATTCAACCATAATAGCAACAAAGCGAAAAAGCGCATTTTGATTATGTAATATGACAAAAAAGTAAAAAGAAAACATTTCGAGTCGATTAAAGGCTCTGCCATTGGGTATAGTACCATTTTGATGCTGGGAATGTCGAAAATCTCCTAGGCCAACCAAATCTGTAGCCTCAACAATCCTGCGATGCATTTTTCGCCACATATTTCAAAGGACACCGCAAGTGATTGGAGCGCGATATCTATCAACGCGAACAATTATAGAACTTTTGACTCAAAAAAGGGGAGAGGCAACGGTTTGATCCGCTCTCTTCACTATATGATAGATTTTTGACCGTTCTAATCGTCCAAATTAGAAAGGTCCAAAACTTATGTGAAGATATTTATGCTCCGAACCAACCCAGTTGGTTTGGTAGTTGGTCTAGAAACCAACAAATTCGAGAACGGATATTAGGACACATAAATTTTGGGAATTTTTTACATAACATAGTTTGGACTAATATTGTATACACATAGCCCAAATTCGGAGCCATGTGGTTGTTTGTGCGCTGTAAACAAGCCATTTGTTTGTTTGAGCCTTGCATTTGAAATTCGCGCGCTTGCGAAAGAACACGTTAACTTGTGAGACCTGATATGTTCGTCGTGTTTTTTGGCGCTTTCTCCAGGACCTCATAAAAACGATGTCCCCGTTGCTTCTAACTCCAAAAAACGAAGTCCAGTTTGACCCCAAACCATCGGTGCCGGGCCCTGGTTCTAGCGCACTAGTTACTATCAGGAATTAGTAAAAGAACGTGTTCAAGTCAGCGTGTTTCAACGAGCTTAAACATGTTCTTCCACGAATTCTAATAGTAAATCAGCCAAAACGCGTTAAATCTCATTCATGAATTTGCCAATGAAATGTACGCAAAGCTTGCTCGCGTCTCCTAGTCACAGAATGAGTGATGTGTAACTTTGTATACTAAATTGATTGAAATTGACAGATCAACATACAAAAGTAATACTCACTTCAAATAAATCAATTTCGTATGAGATACTTGCAGTCTAATTTTTTTCTAGGAGTGACGAGGTTCCGAGTCCAACCCAAAGGTCAAGTCCAATACAAAATGTACCTCCCACGGCTAATCCTTTGATAATTCCGGTGAATACACTTGATAAACAAGATCACAAACAGCCTCCCAAGCAACCGCTCAAAAAACCGAATAAATAGTTTTTGAACCGTCATTTTACCTCTGAAATAAAAGATTTTGTTGCATTTTTTTGTTGAACAATGAATCCCTTGATAGGTCCACTAGGACCAAAGTGATTCATCGCTCCCGTTCGCAGCTGATTGTTCCGTTCGTGCAAGCTCTTGGGAGCATAGGTGCGATAGGGGGAGCCGGGCCCTCTCCAGGTGAAGGGGGTCTCTGCTACTTCCATCCTTGTAAGGTGAAGGGGGTAAGTGAGTCCTGAGAGCAAAATGTCCCAACAAGTTACATACCATTCGAAAACTGAGGTCATATAGAATCAACATAGACCGTCGGCTTTTTCCTAGGTCTTTTGTGCCGCGAGATATGAGGGATTTTATGTACTTCATGTGTCAACTAATTTTGTGTTCTCACTTTCTGCTCTCCAAAAGAATGCTACGAGAAAGTCGACGGTCTACCTGCTAATGAAGACTTGCTCTGTAACGCAGATAGATAACCAGCAGATTAGGTCTTCGTTGCAGTATATCTCTCGATAAAGGGCGCCTAGAAAGAATTCGACGGTCTATGTCGAGTCCCCTTTTCTTGAGCTTTCGAATGGTATATAGACTGCTGAGCGAAAAAACTTGCCAGTTTTCAAAAATGGTGTGGAGGTATTTACTATTAGCTTGCTTCACCCAGCTCCCCCAATGTATTGGCTTTTATCGGTCACCAGAGTAAATGCTTTTTAGAGCCGGGAAGCAGAAAAGCCCTAATATGCTTCACATTGTTCGAAAGCTGAGATTATGGAGAATCGACGTAGACCGTCTCTTTTTTCATAGCTTCTCTGTAGAGCGAGATACGAGCGATTTTATACGCCTACTCACCAGCTAATTTTGTGTAATTATTTTGTAATTTATTTTTGAAAGAAAGAACAAAAATTAAAAAAAAAGAGACGGTCTACGTTTACTGGCAAGGTCTTGCTCTGTGATGCAGTTAGAAAATCAGGCACCTTTATCCATTCTTCACGCAGAAATTTCTCGACAAAAACACATCTTTTTGGCTAAAATCCCGTGTAACTCTAAGTAGAGGGGAGCTAGAGAAAAAGAGACGGTCTGCGTCGAATCCTTTTTTTGTGGGCTTTCTAATGGTGTACAGGTTGTCGGGTGAAAAAACTTGTGGTTTCTTAAAAATGAGGTGGAGATATTCAACAGTAACTTGCTCCACCTCGCTCCGGCTTTCTATGGGTTGCCGGAGCAAGACTTTTTTGGACTGGGAAAGCTTTGTGCACCAACACCTTATACACCATTCAATAGCTAAGAACGCGAGGAATCGGCGTAGACCGTCTCTTTTTTCGTAGCTTCTCTGTGAAGCGAGATACGAGCAGTTTTATCTAGCATATCAGCCAATTTTGGATAATTATATTTTCCAACCAAGAAGGTCTTTATCGAAGCTTTATATGAATCGAAAGCATGAAAAACGAGCAATCTGGCTGTTGTTTTGTTTGTTATTATTTTCTCTAGTGAAAAGAGATATGGTATGATTTCTTATCAGTAAACATGCATCCATCGCTAATCGGTTCAGATTTTTCTACTCTTGCTCAACTCTTTTTTGCAAAGTATGTATTCATTGATACAATGTTAATTATTCAAAAAATCACCTTTTACTTTTTGATTACGTTTCGTTATCAACGCCCTTTGAGCGCGCAGAAGGTCTCAAGCATGCGTTTTTTAACGAAACGTTGTTGATTCGATACTCTCTTGCAGTCTTGATGTCTGAGGAGAAGAGCAGCTGGCGTTTCCTTTCCAAACAAAAGTTCCGTTGTAATAGCTGTTTGCCTTGATTACTTTCAACCTCAGGTGAAAGGGGTCAGCCAGATGCCGGCTCTAAAGTGAAGAGGGTCAGAGAAATTTCTCCACCTATCGCATCTATGCTTGGGAGCATTTTCACAATGTTTGCTTCTGGCTCAGTTCGAGAAGATTACAGGGCGTCGAAAGGACTAGTTGTCCGCGATTTGCTGAGTTGAGAAAATATTTACTGAGTATGATTCGAACTAGTAGCGTAACGGATTATTTACGTTTACGCACATTAAAAATAACTCCTATCGCTAAGTGCCGTTAATTGTTGAGCGGTTTCGAAAACTTTGGACCCCTGAACATAGGTGTTAGCAAGCACTTGTGAAGCTTTGTGTAAAATCAAATAAGTTTTGTAGTCGCAGAGAAAAGACTGTTGTATTGTGAAAACCACATTTTTCGCCTCCTCGCTTCTATCTTATATAAAGTCGTTGGATTTAGCATTGTAATGAGTCTGTATTTAAGACTCCTTTGTTTTGTTGGCCCAATCTTTCGGTAACAACGGCATTCTGTTGGCAATGGGCTTAGCTCTCATACTCTAGAAATTTTTCGTACATCTTTTACCTTATCGATACGGATTAGGGTAGTGATCAAGAAGCAGCTGTACTAACTGACTATTGCTCTAATCAACCATATTTCTTTAGAAAAGCTGCTGGAGAATGAATTGCCTGATATTGAAAGCCCTGAGAATCCATTTTTCCTGAAAATCTGCAATGTTAGTCTCTCCTGAGCGCCATGTTTTGAGTAATTATAGTGATCTATGGAAGGTAAGAAGGATCACGGTAGGATAATGTGGTAGGCTAACCAAAGAGCAGAGGTAATTACAGATTTGGTTGCAGATCTCGAACTGTGAAATTTGCTAGAAAAATCAAAATTTTTGTGCGGAGTTTCGCCCTTGATCATCATGTACAAAAAATCCTTTTCAATGTCTTTCTTATCAATACTTCATACCTGCGAAACCTTAGAAATGAAACTCTACAAATCACTTCGAAAGATTTCGTAATCCTATGTTCTCCAAACATTACGCTGTTTTTGCCCCCCCCCTCCCCCTCCACGAAACCAAAAACGATGCTGCTGCTCTCGTTACCGTGTAAATGATAGCCTACCCAAGTTGATGAATAAATAATCTCTAACGTGTCTCGAAGTTTTTCATTCTGTTTTTCCCAAACTTCTCATTTTCACACAAAGGACACACTCACCTTCGGATGTTTACATTATCGGGGGGGGGGGGGGTGACCCTGTGCTAAGATTTTCACAAAACTCCGAGTTATGCAGGATTTGTGTTTCTTGAAGAGATTAGAAATAATTCAATCTATCAGAAAGTATCAAAAACCATTCTGAGATTTCAGTTTTATACGCGTAATATGTAATTTGCCTGAACAAAAAATCATTCTGCTTTACCACTATTCATACTCATTGTAAAATGTAACATTCATGAGCACACAAAATGCTTTGAATTGATGATTATCACTAGGAGTGATTGACAAAGTTCCAATTCTGCTGGCTGCTCCTGTTTTTAAGAAAGCAAAATCTACACAGATAATTTCAAATCTCCATCAAAAATGTTCTAGAAGGAGAGCGCTGGACAGGTAACTTTTAAATATAAGCTATATAGCAGCACTCTCAATGCATTTTGTGTTTAGAACAGCTTGGAGCTTTGAAATTCTTTCGAAGCTTGCATACAGCAACAAAAAGCTCGCAGGTTCGCTACCATATCTCTAAAATAACAACAAAGCTAAAGCTAGCCTTACAACTTTGGTCCAGAAGGTCCAGAAACGAGAGAGCTTCAACAACCATATGTAATTTAAGGTCCACGAGGTCCAGAAACAAAAAGTTGTTGACAGTCAGAGATAATTTCGAGCATTCTTCTTATTTTTGCACGACAAAGCTTGGCAGTCTGAAAAGCAACGTCTAGCCGGATTCAGGGACCTGATTATTTTGGGGTCTGAATGAGGAACCCTCTTTGGGCTGCTGTCAGAGCTGCAATTTTTAGATTTTTATAACTCAGTCATGATCAAGAAATTCGAATTCTTCTCGCCCGATACCGTACTTGAAGAAGCCAAAGGCTCGTCGGAAGAGATGCGGTAGTGGGCAGAGATTTAGAAATGAAGATCTTGGTCAAGACTGAACCATCCAACTTCTAAATTAGAAATTTATTTGAGGCATCCTCAGAGCTCATTTGCAGAATATAAAAATTTCAGGTTTTCAAAGTTAGCCTTGACCCTACGGCTGTACAGTTTGATCATGTCTATTCTGACTTGCTTTCACCTTCGAAATTATTCGCCCTATGTTTTTCATACGTGGGAATTTATAATGTCAACTAGTTTCTGTAACATGCCTTTCCCTTCTCTTTCTAAGGTTGAGCATTCGATTCGCAATAAAAAATAGACAATTTTTGGTTTCCCATGAACGAGCTCAATCTAAGCATTTCAAAGCTATCGTTTGATGGATCGGGATTCCGAAGTCAACCTTACTATTGCTTTTCTTCGCTGCTGTGCAACTTTGCTAGCAAAAAATCAAAATTCGGAGTTTTTTAGCCTCGCAGGTTGTAAAGGGTATGTGCGTCTACACATAAACGCTGAAGAGCTGTTGGGCTGTTGTTGAACAAATTGCTTTTTCTACGCCTTCTCACCTAGTTACAGGTCACCGACTGCACTCTCAAGGGTTCGCCGTCGAGCATTCCGAATCGAGCTGTTAGCAGTATTTGTTCAAAATATGTACAACCAACACATACTTTACTGATCCTGCTCAAAGTCAAACTTTTTCATCCAAATTTGCATGTTCTTGATTTTTTTCTGCAATTGCGTACCTCACAGCTTTCGCTGCAGGCTCACAAATTTGACTCTCCTCAGCAAGAGGTCACCTTTTCCAGTTTTGTCTCAATTGCGTACCTTACAGCTTTTACGGTTATGATGTACAGCGTAACAAGGTAGACAAGTTTTTTGTTTGGCTAACCTTTTACTCGGCCAGTTTTCTTTGCTTTTATCTTTATAGACAACGAATGTCATCAAGCTTTAGATGAGTATGTGAGATAGTTCCACAACTGGTTCCGGGGTTCCACAGTCCGGGCGTTCTCGTAAACCACGATTGTTTACCTTTTTATTATCTATGCAGGGTATTCTTTGCTTTGTTCGCGTTGCCAAAAAGACCTTCTGCAAAAGTTCCTCAGAAACGGCTGCAACTTATATTAGGTCGGTGCAAAAGTTTTGTCAGTTTTTTTCAGTCCGGCGGCAAACACGTTAGAATGAAGATAAACTAACACTTCTAAATGTATCCGATGCAGAATTTCTTCCATCTTCCGGCTGCAAAAATCTCGTTGTGTTTTGTTGCTAGAGTGACGAGATATTTCCTGAATTACAACCACTCGTTTTTCCAACTGTTACTAAATTTCAAAATTTTTGTATGGGACTTTCGGAGGAGTCCTAATGACCACCGAGTAGGGCAAACCTTTTGCCAACTTATGCAATTTTTTCCTTTCTTTCAACTGCTTTTTCAGATTTTTGCTAAATAATTTTCTAAAAGTCTTGTGATTTGGAAAAATCGCATAACCTGTTATTGCACCAAACACTGCAAAACCTACAAAATGCTGAGGTTTCAACACTCGATTATTACTATCGCTACCATTGCAAAGTAAATGAGCGACTTTCGCTGCAAATTATAATTTTGAAACATAGGTTATGTCAGTGCGCACTCCTGAAATTGGGAAATACTGCGACTTTCCCCCACAAAGTTCGCCTACCTCGGCAAAAAAAGACAAGTATTAGAAGGAGAAGAAAAAGTTGCATTGAATAATGACTGAAGTGTTCAACATCTCACGTTCTACGAGGTTAAAATAGACTGAATGTAAAATTTGGTCACTTCAACAAATAAATCGTAGAAACTCTGAAAGACAAGCCGTAGAGCTACAAAAATTGCTTCTGTTGGCGAAGGGTTTGTCCTATCTGTTGGTCATTAGGGCTCCTCCGAAAGTCTCATACAAAAAATTTGAAAATTATTGAAAGTTGGACATGGTAAAAACGAGTGGCTTAATTTTCAGCAAATATCTCGTCATTTTCGCAACTCACAATGAGAGTTCAGCAGCTGGAAAGAAGAAGAAATTCTGCATCAGATACATTTTAAAGTGATAGCTTATCTCCATTCTAGCGTGTTTGCCGCTGGATTGAGAAAACTGACAAAACTTTTGCACCGACCTAATATTTGTAAGAAAATGTTTTGACTGTGATGATTGCTTACTTACTTCACCAAATGCTCAAATAAAAAAAGAAACATCAAACATAGCTCAAATTTTGAATTTTTTAGGCGTGTTCCCCCCCCCCCCCCCACCCTCCTCCCCCAAGTGTGATTTGGAAGGTCGTAGAATAATGCAGGCTACTCCCAAATAAACAAAATTATATAGTTGTGAAATCCATTCAAACTTGTGAAGAAATTTAGCTCTGCGAGAAAGCACATTCACTTTTCGCATAAAAATTGAAAGTCTTCAAAACTAAACAGAAAAAATTTTAAAAAATGAAAATAAAAATAACTAAATAAATAAATGAAAATAAATGTATGATTTCTTTTTCTTATTTTTGGGGTGCAAAAACCCATTCATCCAAGGAAATCCATTTTCCTTCCCTCCTCACTCTAAGAAAAAAAAGGCGAGAAAGGTTAAGTGCACCCCTCCACCTCACTTCGCTCTTCCTCTTTCTCCCAAGAAAATATTTTTCGATGTCCTAAAGCAGTACTTACTGTTTATGGTGACTAGAGAAAATACTCAATGTTGTCTACAAAATTTTTCATTTTTGTGAAGCTTAGAGTTTCGAGGTGAGCTTAATAATTGCAGTTTGCTTACTACAGCTGTGCTCTTAAATCATGGAAAAAACTGATTTCGATAAATTTTCCCATCGCTGCGTTATCGTAAAAATAAAATCGTCGGATTGCTATAATTTCTTTTCAAGCATATTTTTAAAGAAATTGAAAACATCACTGGACTGCTACGAATCTGGCGTAGGAATTTAAGTCTAATTTTGAAAAAACTTTTGTGTGACCTATCTGTATCGACGTATTTGTCGTGACAAAACCGTCGCACGCCGCTAATTTTCTTGACAGTTTCATGGATCTAAATATATATTTTTATTCCTGTATGTGCTAAATCTTTATCTTCTTTCGTAACCCTTCCTACCCCCTCCCCCCCTCCTCCCTTCCATCCACCCTTAGAGGGCTCATTCCTCGCAATCATTGCCCATCTGCAACCTCTTGACAGTTATTCCGCTAGCATTTCCTGACTTCACTCAAAACAAACACAGATGCCACCGAACCAGTCTCCAGCCTTCAACTCATCGAAGTGAGAGTTCCAGCTTCTTTTCAAGAAGGTCGAGAGATCACCCATCTCTCATCTTCGTTGAAGAGTTCCAGCTCTTCAACCTTGGCGTAGTGGATGACGAGTGAGACCGAATCCGTTCGGTCAATTACCGGCACAGTTATAAGGGGCAGAGACTAGCCCCCCACATATAATTGACGCTGCGGTGAAAGTATAAGAGGCTGACGCTGAAGTTTCACTACTTTTCCATAATTCCTTTGGTTGTGCCGGCTTAAGTATTCCTCTAAAAATCGTAAAAAATTCTTCAAAATCTTGGTGTATCTAAGTTTTGATATAATTTCGACTTTTGGATAGAGCAGTCTGAGAAGAAGGAAGCCTTCCTATAGTCGCCACTGGCTGAGCAAACTTCCAGCCCATAGTCATTGCAGCTTGATTACAATGGCAGCTAGTTTGGCCAGTTTATTATAGGCTACCTAGTTTCATACCTTACCTAGTTTCATAGCTTACCTAGTCTCATAGCTTTACTGACCAACATTATCCATATACTACTATTCACCTATTATACTGTTTTAGGTGAAACATAAGTTACCATTGATTACTTTCTATATACTGTCTCATATATGGCATACTAGCACAAGTAAACTTTTGAAAATTTTTCTTGGGGGAGTTGGTGAAGTGAATAGAGGGGAGGGGGAGCTTAACAACGCTCTTCAAGAATTTTTTTTGAAGGGGTTAAACACCTTTTGGCTCCTCGTCTTGGAACTTTCAAGACTTTGTTTCCAAAGCTGCTCGTTTCTTTTTTCAAAATTCCGAGGTTTGAACAAATTTTGGATAAAAATCATGTCACCTTTCAATCAACTTATATAGTTCCTTATGTAGTTATATGGCTTGCAAAAATCTCTGCCTATTTTTAGAAAATTTATTATCAAAATTCAAACTGCATCATTGATATCCGGTGCCATATTTCAAAAAGGTTTCTTATGATCAGTTCCCGCACATTTTTTGTTAAATTACACAGTCCCCTATTTCGAAAGCCAGTCATAATAAATTTTATGACTAATGTAATCTAAAAATAATAGTTTCAAATCCTACCCTTCTAATTAGCAGATTTTCCATGTGACTGAAACATTTTTGTAATTATACCCAGATTTAAGGTAAGAAAAAGTTGTACTTTCGCAAAATTTTTTTTGCCAACTCTGCCCTCTGCCTAAAACTGCCAAAATGTTGTGTAGCATTTCAATTGTTCGCGTGTTGCACTTTCCAAACGTTGTACGTAGTGTAAGTTTTGCTCCGTGAGTTTTTTGGCAATTGTAAAATTTTGAGAAGAACATTTTTAAGCCATTTACATGAACTAAGGTCAGGTCACAAAAAACAAACCCCCTGAAAAGTGATGAAATAATCATTACACAAGCCTGAACTTACACTGCTCTTTCAGTTTTTTGGACTGGGACATCTAAAATTCCTTTTAACATTCAGTTATTTTGAATCGTTTACTCTCTGTCTATTTTATAAATGGTAGGCTGTCTAAGTTGAACGAGTTTTGAAAAATTTGTATTTTGTTAGAAAAAAAACATAATTTTTCCTCAATCCTTGAGTATTATAGTGACTCATCAACAATTTCGTTTATGCTTTATTTAGTGTTCTCGTCTTCGAGTGCGGATTAATCGGTTTACTTGCGCAATTATTTGTCTCGCAACTTGAGTCGCTTTTGAGAAAAATAATCTCGATCCGGTTTCCCACAATTTTTCTGCTCGAGACTCCAGACTCTCTGTCTCCAGGTTCTTTCGATCACTTTCGTTACTCTTATCTATGCCATAAAACAACGACAAGTGAGAAGACCCATTCTTAAGCAGCGAAGGTAGTGTTGAGCAAAAAAGTGCATTATTGCGTTGTCTTAGCATCTGATGATAGGCATCTAGATGTTTTTTTTTCGTAGCTATTAGCTGTTTATAAGAAGGAGCAACATATGAGAATAGAAACCGGTTAGGCACGGATATATCTTTCGCATTATCTAGCAGTACCTAATCGTTGTTAATAGGCAAGTGCCGAATCGAAGAAGAACTTTGACACTGACCTTTTATGGCCTTTAGATAGATGTGAAGGAACATCTCCAATTTAAATGTGCAATAAATTCAAAATTTGAGTCTGTAGCAGTCTTACCTCATAAAAAATCTATCAAAATTTAAGCGAGATAAATTTTCTAGTCTGCATGCGTTTAGTGTAATTGAATTTCTTTGGTGCCTAAAATTTGGAATCTGTTATAGTTCTTTACAGTAGACCAAATAAACATCCACTATGTTCAACAGCCAAAACGGTAGAACTCTTTTGCTAACCAGAGACTACCCTATTTTCAGGTGCATGAGCCGCACCCTTTTCACTCTAAAGGCGCACACGCCAAAAGACTGTCTGTTACGATGGGGCGCGTTAAGTGAGAGCAATGTGCGAGAAAGCGACCGCTTCTCGAGGCACATGCGAGCGGCACGCCTGGGTCTGCTCGCGTTCAGTGCAAAAAAGGTGCGGCTTATACACCTGAAAATAGGGTAATGCAAAAAAGCAAAATGAACATACATTCATATCAGTTTCTTGTCTGTTGAACGGGTGACATAAAAAAGGCTTCTAGGCACTAAAAATGTGCTACACTCTTCGACGTTCCCAGGCAACTGATAGAAACTTCCGCAGAACGTTTGAGAAAGTTCCGCCGGGTCATCTGCTTAAGTTCTGTAGATGTGCTGCAGAAATTTCCAGATGAGGTGCTGCGGAAATTCCGAACAATGCGAACCGCAACAGCAAAAGAGAATATCTAAGCGAGATTTGAACCTTTTATCGACTGCGAGATTTACTACCCTCTGCCCTACGTATGACATTTTCGGTAATGCACTCTAGGTTGGCGAGGCAACATCATACGAGACAACACATTCACAACACATTCCTGCGGAAGTACTGGCATGTCAAAGTGCTGCGAAACCGCTGACGTTTTGCGGAAGTTCCGCAGCGCTTTGTGAAAAGTTCTACGGAATTTCCCGTCTTCAACCAGTTTGACGTGAAAATCCTGCGGAAGTTTCCATTTTCAACGTTTCTACTTTTGCAATAGTAAACAAAACTCTGCAGAAGCGCTGCAAATTTCGCTTGTCCTGCGGAAGTTCCAGGGAATTCTCTGAGTTGCTACTGCTTTAGCAACGATTTCTTCCACTGTGTCAAATCTCAACTGCCAGAAGTGCCTTTCTTCCTTAGTAGTGTGAATGTTGACTAAAGAAATATAATTGCAGTGACGATTGGGAATTTCCTTTGGAAGCATCAGAAAGCAAGTACTTGATTATAAACACGAGAACATATCAATATCAATGTCAATCTAATCTCAACAAATATACAAATAAATTTTTGATTTTGTAGTTTGATAATATGATTTTATAACCTATGTTTTTGATTGATTCTTTTATTTTTTTAAGAATCTCAGATGATCATTTGCTGACAGGGTCACTGGAAGTATGTTCAATGCATTTCGGTCTTGTGTCGCATAGGGTTACATGTACTAATCGAGGAATAATGCGATCGTGAAGAGGGGGGAAGGAAGGAATTTTTTTAGTTCTTTTATGGAGCAGCTCAAATTCACGGCTTTTTTGTACCATTGGAGTCTTAAAGATAAGAAGTTATTTAGTATCGTGTAGAATATGTATGTAATTGCTTAAGCGCAGACACCATCAGTTGAAGGTGAATTTCATTTCATAGCTCAAATTTTAATTTTCAATCATATTCGCTTGCTAGCTGCATTCTTTGCAAATTATTGAGAGCAGGTTTTCGAGGTTTTTCCAGCAGGCTCTTAAGTCAGAGTAATTTCAGTATTTACTCGTGCATGTAGAATTAACAGCTAATATCCGTAGCGTTTATATAAGCTCTAGACCTCACAAGAAGTGAACACAATGAACCACAAAACCAGAAACCTCTCGAGATCATAAGGTTATTATGCACGGGTTGTTTTTTTTTTGCCATGGCAAGCTTTCTCTAAGACGAGTTTTCTCGTTGGTTCAATCAAGAAATCCCTGTAAAATCTCGTGTACAATGCAGAGTATGCGTACTGGCAACGAAAAACATGGTGTTGATCGTGCCGAACTAGCCCCCGGGGACCACTTCGAATGATCTGGAATCATGCGCAAGTTGTGCATACCGGGACTGCTTTTTTTACGCTCGACCAGGCGATTTGTAACCGAACACCGGGCTAAAACGGATATTCCGGCTATTAAAATGTATTTGAACATGTCTTGTTGATTGACATACGGCGATGGTGAACATAGTGAATATTCGAGAGGGAGTTCCGTTAGAAATGGAGACGGGGCGGGCGGGAGGGGGAAGGAAGGGGGGGGGGGGCGGGGATACTTTGGATGAGATGACATTTTGTTGGGTTCCTCACTAACCTACCTCTATTCCGCATTTTGAGGTCTTGTCAAATCCCCCTCTTTTTAGCGAACTCTACCAATTTCAAAGAGCGCCGGGTATTGCTGGGATACGGTAGGTATACGGTAGAGCTCTTATTGCCAATGATAGGAGGATTCTGTAGTGCATGGTGAGTCATGCTGCATAAGTGTATTAGAATAAGCATAGCAACTACCAAAACGAAAGCTTTTATGTTACTGTAAGAGTACGGTAGGCATACGGTAAACCTTGAAGTGCTAATGATGCGGCATCTAAATCATAAACATGGTGGTTTAAGTTATAAAAATTTGCTAAAAATGCGTATCGCGACAACCACAAAAACAAATGGAATACTGTACTTATACGGTAGTTTTACGGTAGAAGCCCTTTAAAAAAATTGTTATCGTTTGCATAGTTGAGCTGAAGTAAAGCAATATTTCACAGTTCAAGATACTTGTAGAACGGCCAGTACGGTAGGTTTACGGTAGGAACATATGTCATAAAATCTGCCTTTGTTTACACTTTTTTGTCTCACAAATTTGAGTGAGGAATCAATATCAACTCGGCCTCCTTAAGTCTTCTTTGTTTCCTTGCTTATGTCTCCAGCACTATTTCTCACTTTCATCTACTCTTTTTCTATTTTTGAATCCAAATTGTTCTCCCAAATATGCGCGGATTTATACCCCGCCCATATAATTTTCGTACTATAGCAGCCACGCATCCGTTCATGATTGCTCTTTCTCAGCATGAAGGTGGTTTTCATCTTGTCATCTGAAACCTGAGCCATACGTTTGCCACTTATTGACATCTGGTACAAGCACGCCATCTTGTCTAATGCGGGCAGGTACATCAAATGAACATTTAGACCTTTATAGCGTGAAACGGGCTTCATTTCCAAAATTTTCTCCTAAATCGAAACTTCATTACGAAAAGGACCTTATATTGATGCGCTTCGGTTGACAATTTCGGGCTGATCACCATTTAGAGTTAAATTGCGAAACAGCTGAGTCAAAAGAAACGCGAATCGAATAATTCTCAAAAAAACTGAAGGATTAACCAAATCAACCAGATTGCATGGGTCGGGTTTCACAATCATTATTTGCACTCCAATTTCCATTTAACTATTCTTCATTCATTTTCTTAAATCTTCATTATTTCTATCTTTTTCGCATACATTTTATGTTTCTTCACAAGTCTCCTTTGACGAAAGAAATTCAAGGGGAATAGCGAGAACATGTTTTTTCATCGATCTATCTCTTTTTTCTGTGAAATACATCACGAGTTTAGAAAAACAACTAATTGAAAATTACTAGCCAAAAACCATAAAATAAATAAGTCTACTGAGAGAGTAGAGTAAGTACAAAAAGTACCGGAAACTTTCTATGTTTTTTACCAAGTTTGAGAGTTTCTGTAAAATGTATGAACTTCTTGAGAATGAATTTTCCCTCGAATTTTCGAAAATGCTTCTTTGCGACTTTTTTTTTCGATTGACCGAATGGAAAATGAATTTCTCTGTAACTGAAATTTGCAAATTTCTAAAGAGTTAGTTAGACAAGTTATGAACTGTCATTTCCAGCAAATCATGTGCTCATAATAAACCTTTCAGAAACATTCATTTTGAGGGAAAATGCAAGATGGAGGAAAAACGAAAAAAAAACTTTTAGAGGGAACTCAATTCAAAAATATGCGTGGATTGGTACAGTTTTTGAAGAAGCTTGGAAATTCTGTAGCTTATTGGCTTTTCGATTTCAATATGTTATTGAAATTATATCAAAATTGAATCATTTTATTTTTTATCTAAATATTTTGGTATATTTCACTATACTTTATTGCCAATATATTCAACAACTGTACCAAATCACACAAGAAGTTCAAAGACAACAGAATCTTTCGATATAGCTGGTCTTTAAGGCAGTTTTTTTTTCAGGGTTTGCCATTTAAACTTTGTTTTTTTTAGCATACATAAGATTTCTTTGCAAGGAAGCAGTGCTTCTCAATCGTACTAAGCATACTTTTCTTCATTTTGCGACTACAGCTAAATTTGCTTTTTCTTGCTGTATCTGCAAATGTGCTTCAAATGCGCAAAGTAGTGGAACAATTAGCTCAAATTTAGCTTAGAAACCTGGGTAGCTTGTCAAAGTGCACGGAAAAACATATGAGGATAGCTCATACCTAATTTATTCTAAGTGCTAGCAATTAAGAAGCGATGAGTCCAAATAGCTTTGAAGGAAATGGTGGATGCTGAGTAAAGGTGGGAAAAGAAAGACGATTAGATTGTCTGGTGGATTTGCAATGTGTGGAGGATTTTTGGCACTTGAGTGACTCTCAGAGAATTTTCTGGAAACTTTTGTTTGTGGATGATTTCTTACGAAATTTTCCAGTTCCAAATCCTCGTCTGTTAATCCCACACCCAAACCCCGTCCGGCCCGTTAATCTGCTCACTTTGACACCTGCTCAATGGTGTGTTCGTGATAGCTATGCTTGTTCATCGTCTTCCACTCTTTGTTTTTCCCAGAGGCTCCGAGCCCGATGGAGCGGGGGCGTGGCCGCGCGCAGTCCCCGTTCCACCGCCATGGCCCCGCCCATTTTGGAAAATCGCCACCGGCGGAGCTCCGCGCGCGTTAGAATGCAGCATGTTCTGCACACACAATGAGTGCTAGTCCCCCTGTCTGGCTCAGGAATTTTTTTCGCCCAAATTTTTTCCGCTTTAGCTGTCTGTTTGTTCACTTCTCGCGCTCCTATCTCTAGTCCCACGGATATCATCACTTGTGGAATTTTACAGACCTCGGCGACGACGATGCAACGATGGTATTCTACTCTATTACTCTACGGATTACTGTACTTGGGTGCTGGCCAAGAGCCAAATGTCACCGCCGAATGTAAAGCGGCATTGGAAGCATGTGAAGAAGATTTGGAATGTTCAAATCGGCTGTCACCGCTTATGGCCGCCTGGTGAGGATTACTGTAACTTTAATTTTTATCCTCTCATTACTTTCAAAATCTATTTCAAAATTATGTTTTCTTGCTTCTAGCTAGCTTATCGTCCGTTCCTTACGATAATCTTGTTTGGTGCTTCCGTTCATCGGGAAGATTATGAAATTAGCGGTAAAATCAGTCGTTCGCCTGTCTTTGTTTATCCGATTAGTATATCAAATCAAATCAAGCATGTGTACGAGCGTGCTTGGAAGGAGGGGAGGGGGGAGGGAGGGGGTAGAATGAAAAATCGAAATCCTCTTATGGTATTATGTCTTACTTATGTATGGTGTATGGTCATTGAGAGCAGAGCTAGAGATCTTTGAAGTTTTTGAGTAGCTTTTGAGTTTTCAAGCTTTTCAGAGGAATTTTTTTTTGTTTTTTAGATCAGGGGGTTAAATATTTCATGACCTTACTGCCGAACTGAGAGTTTTTCGAGTTGTTGAGAGTTTTGATAGAAATATTGTTTTGAATATTAAAAAGAATTTATTTAAACATCTTGTTTTTCCATATTTGTACCATAAAATGGCGCTTTCCACTACTAAGTCCGAGCTTTATATTTGAAGCCTTTATGAAAAAGCCACCATTTGTACAAATTCCCATTTACGAAAAACTTTGCCAGAGTCAAATACGGTGAACAACATTGAGCAGACTATTACGAATTTCGGGAACCGTAGCGATGAGATTGAATATAGGGGGGGGGGGGGGGGGAAGGGTAGAAACTATTATGAGTTGAGAGCTATAGAGTAATATTGTTCATTCAATTAAAAATTATATGACCTTTTCAACCAAGTCTTTCATATTTTATAGAAATTTCAAAAAATTTTTAATTTTCAAAATTGTTACAAATTCTTTTCATTAACTTTTTAAGCAGTCAAAAAGGCACGAGTTTCGCTTCTTTTCAAACTCTATACAGTGAAATGTCTACCCGACTCACATGAAACCAGGGTAAAGCTCATTTTCTCCCAAACATTCCGTTTCATCCAACTTTGCGGCTTTCCAAATGCTTTCCAAACCGCATCAGTTTTTCTTTTCAGTTTTTTCAAAGCTTCGTAATCCCGATTGAAAGGAGAGCTAGACCTGACATTTGCTGAGATTTGTTTGTTCGGTCATTGCGAGATAGAGTTGAGTGCGGTGTTGACTTTTCAACGGGGCTTCGTTGACCAGAAATAACTGCACTGGAATTTTTCGCTGGCTGGGTACGGTAAAACTCTGGAAAGAAGGGAAAGGGGAGCGAGAGAAAAGCTTAATGACAAAGAATTTAAACGCTTTCAATTTTCGTTTCAGATTGAAAAATCGTGTTTTGTAGGATATTTCTATGGTGATTGTTTAAGCGCAAGTTACAGATGTAAAAAGGTCACAATTTGGGTTTCAACGCAGATTCAAAACTCCCAATTTACTGGGTCCGCTCGACCCAGCTTTCTGCTAGTGTACCCTCTTAACCGATCGGGGCTTATGAGTGTTTGGTCACGCCTTGCGGTCTCGTTCTGAAGGACTTTTTGGGAAAATCCCGACGCAGATGGATGGGTTACGCTAAAAGCATTGCTATGCGTTGAATTCAGTTTTTCCCGCCAAAAACTGGTTTCTAGCAAGGCTGCTCTAGCTTACCATCTGGATATTATGATCATTCTCCGGAAGAATTCCACATTTTGTTGACATTGTTTACCAACAACCCTGTAAATGCATCAATTTCGCTGGCGAACGCCTCTTAAGGAAAATCCGGCTTTTAATGACTCTTCCGAGGCGGATTGTGAGATGACAGGCGTACGCACAAAAGTAAAACCCTATAGTAAAGATAGATTAAGGTCGAGGAGGCTGGTTGGACAGAGGGAGAGCGATGGGCGCGGAAGTGCCGAGGGAGGAAGTGGATGTGTGGCTTTTAAAGTAAGATTTATGCTGATTCAGTGGTTTTGGCAGTAGAAGGGGTAGGCTATACGAGCAGGTAAAAAAAGAACGTTTATGGGAAAACGCAATCAAGAATTTACTAGAAAAGATATTCAAGAACAACGTGAGAGTAAGAGGTTGTCGAAAGCTCGTTGAACAAGTTATGTTGGCGCAGTGGCAGTGTGCGCAGCCAGTGCGCAATAGATCCCGGGTTCGAACCCTCTGTGAGCCGATGAGGAGCTTTCAGTTCACTGATGCACTGAGAAGACCAAACTCTTAACCATTTCTGAGGCTATGCGCGTTTTTGAACTCGCAGGATTTTGGTACCCATTTGTTGAGCAATAATTTTTCTTAGACAACAAAATTCTTAAGACTTCCACGAAACAGTTCTTACCTGTATGATAATGGCTCAAACATTACAGTACTCCTACAGTAACATTACAGTACTCCCTCCACGCTTCAGCAATCTTAGGTACTCCCTTCAAGCTTCTAATTTGGGGAAGTTTTTTCACTATCGGTAATTATGGTACTCTTACAGTACCCGCTCCAGGCTGCAGTAATCTTAGGTAGTCCTTAAATGTTTTTTCTAGAAAAATCATTTTCGTTCAGATTCAGTAAAGCTGCTCCTCACTCTGAACTTACAGTATTCCTGCACTACGTTTTTGACGATACCGTATTCCTACAGTACAAGTCCACACTCCTACCAAGAAAGACTGTTTATATTTCTAGAATCGGACTTTTTTATGTTTCGGAGTGTAAATAAGAAAGTTTACCATTTAGTGATGGATGAAATATGAGTAGCCAAAATGTTGCTTCGTATTGCATCTGGATTCGGAGGAAGTTAAGACTTTTATGAACTATTAGTACTAGTAAATCATCCTAAGTGTTTTTCCTGCTCAATTTTCCACCCAGGACCCACTTTATCATCCACAGACTTTCGGAACATGGCAGACGACTTGTAACCAACTCATCTCCCACCATCGCCGTCGAAATCGCTGTCAAATCGTAGCGATTAGCCGCGACAATACCACTACCACAAAGGTCACATCGGGCGACACCTCTATTGCGCAAGTCAGCGATTCTGACCAAAATCGCGCTCAAGCGAACGTTTATCGCATCGCGGTAAGACTATCAGACTTCATCAAGCGCGACTGTGCCCATCTGTCGCTAACAACACTCAAAGAGAGGTGTTTATCTTCAAGACCTGTTAATCTGGTTTCTTCTTCAGCGACGGTGTGCTAACGAAGCCGCTAAGAGCGTGCAGCAGCAGTGGCCACTCACCGGCTGTCTACAAGCAAATCACCGGCTATAAATTGGCTGCGATTCGATTTGTGTCGGCACACGATAATCGTCATCAGGACGCACCACACAATGCTTTGACGCATTTAGGATGTGCTAAGTGCGAATCTGCAAAGGCTTGTCTTGTGGATTAGGGTGGGAAGAAAAGGAAATTGTGAACTGGATACTGTTGGAAGTTCGGCGGGAAAAGGGAGGTGTGTGATCAAAAATCAGAAAGAGGGTGCGGGGATGGGGAAGTCTTGGACAGGATATGGTCAAAACTTTTGGCGGGAAAAGCCAGGATTTAAAGGCGCCTGATCAGACATCGGGAGCGTAACACAGGATGTGGCAAAAATCTTATCTACCGTTTCAGGTGGCTCAAAAATATTTTCAAAGATTTTGGTATTTCTGGGTATGTTCGCCCCCATTCTATCTATTTAGTCATTGCAGAAACTGCGATGAAATACATTCCCTTGAAAAAACTTAATAACGTAATGAATGTAACTCAAAATCCTTTCACTTTAAGGCATTCGGTCAGAGAACGTAAAAAAATAACTGTACACACGACGCACTCATACTAGTAATTTCCCAGTAAAACATTTTCTAGCGTGACAGGATCGGAAATATGTTCTCCTGACTAAAATGTAATTGAAAACAAATGAACAAGGAAACAAGATGAAATCACTGGAAATGAGCAGGTATTCTAGTTTCGCAGTTCGTCAATTAGCGTGTATAATGTGCACTACGCATATTGAGTTACAAATGACTCGACGGTATTTACGTTTCAAAATTTTTTGTAATTTTGGGAACCTTTCTATTTCAAAACTTCTGCCGAAAGCTTCACTGAATAATTTCCTCATAAACTCGATTTATTTATAAAAGGCTTCACCAGGAAAACTTCCCTAAAAACTCGACAAAATAATATTATTTGATTTTAACTCTCGAAACTCTTTTACCAATACAAAAATTCACAGAAAAGGTCACTATAAAAGAAATGTATTTTTGAACAACTCTTGTATATTGTAATTTTTCTCAAAAATTCTTTTCATAACTGTCTCAAACTCTTGACTGTGAGAGATCTAACATTTTCCGAGCAATCTAGACTTCTTAGCCTATTCTAGATGATGCAACGTTTCTTTCCCGTTTCGACCACTAAAAATTCTGGTTTTTTTCTGAATGATTTTTTTCTGCTTCTTGAAGATCTCTGAATATGACGCAACCAGCAGTGCGCGATGGAATTCCTCTTCCTTTCCCAAGTGGCCACTTGGCTGATCCGTAAGTGTCCGAACGATGGTCTCGAGAACGTTCTTTACACAAGCCGATTACGATTTGAAGACAGACACGATAGTGAGGAGGTCTGTGCCTTGGCTGGGTTTACCTACGGGGTAAAAATTTTGCCGAGAAATAACTATGCTTTTCGTAACACTGGAATTGCTTGGAAGGTTTGATGATACTATTTTGGTGAAGCACGAAGCGCGACTTTTACAATCACACAATTTCTGAGTTCGAAAATTAAAAATACACATGGGAAAAATTTTGGACGAATTAGGATTTGATATTACTATTGATGCGGCTCAAAGTTGTACTTAATTGTTTGTTTCTTTGGAGAATTAATTGATCTCATTATTCTGCTCCAACTTGCGCCCATGAAATGGAAACATTGAAGAATAAGAGGAACTCTTTGATATCGAACACACTTTCAACACGAGAATTTATTCTAAATCTGGAAGATAATTGAGCGATAAATGGTGGATAATCTGGCCATACATGGACTTCCGTGTTTATCAGCTACTTTTCTAATAAAACCATTTTTTGGCACCTTTATTAGTCAGAAATGATCGGATTAGATCGGATTTGAAAATTTAGAAACTAACTCATGCGAAATGTAATGTATTTGCAGATTTATCCTATCAAATGCTTTCCTAAACTCTTCCAAGTGAGGGGCAAGAGTTTTATGTCCACATAAGAACTATTCACGACAATCATGGATATTTGGATTTTGTGTTGTTTTTATTAGCCCTTTTTATCCCGAAAAAAAAACAATTCAAAATTTTCTGTTCGTTTATCTATGCACTTGAGTTTCAATGTAGATCAATAGAGATATTTGTAACAACTGAAATTCCCATTATCGAATGCAATTATACCATCCCAACTATATATTCATTTTTCTTTGTATTATATTTGTATGCGAATTTTTTAGTAACATTGAAATATTTGCTATTTGCAGCACAACTGGCACCTGTCAACCACAATGTCGTAATGCTGTCTTGAACGTATATCAAGACAAACATGGACGAACACTGTTGAAGTAGGTTTGACCATTTTTGAACAAATTTGTGCATTTGCACAAATTCTTCTTCTTTTTTCAGAACTGACGCATCATGTATCCCAGGGCGGGAAGAGCTGAAAACTTGCCATTTCCTTCCAATGGCTCCGATTGTGCATTGCAGTTTGGCTAAATTGGCATGTGAAGCTGATTTACAGGTAATCAATCAATTATCGATTGATGCAGTAATTGCTGTGTCACGCAAGTTGGTCAAGTGTTTGTTTACATGCCTATATTGTATAAATTTGTTTATAATCACCCGCTATGACCTAGCTTGGCCTATTTGTAAGACCTCCAAACTGTAATTGGTTGTAAAAACTACAGTAATCACGCAGTCATAGGGTTCCATACCCCCCCCCCTTCCCCCGTATGGTTCCGAAAATAATTGCGCCGCTATCCGCTGTGTAAACAATTCATCGTTCACTGCAGCACAGTGCTGCTGTCCACTCTATCTGCTGTTGTGCAAATTCGCGTCGGAAACCGCATTCAAATCCTCTTGCACACAGCGTCAAAAATCTATGGGAACACCTGTTCTGTTGTGGTTATTCTAGGGTATTTTGTTTGGCGGGGGAGGGGAGAGGCTACTTCAAGAAATTCTTGTTGATTTTTTGAAGGTTAAGAAACGGGAACCTTTGGAGCGGGCCGAATCATGGGGTTGGTGCGATTGTGTTTCACATTAGGTGGTGTACGGGGAGAGATGATGGCTGGTCAAACAAATCTCTTGCGGGACCCTTTGGGCTTCGATTTGAATGAATCGGAGTGTACATGAGATTAGTGAAGTATTTTGGGCGTTGCGGGAGCAAAAGTCCGGCTTCGTGGGTCTTCAGACCAGGAGGATATTGAAAACTATGAAAGAAGGATGCCAACTGATTTCCCCTCAAATTCAGGTTTCAGTCACTTTTTTAATTTTCAAATTTATTCGGTTCGTAAACCCCTTGGAGATCCCGAAACGATGACGGTACGGTACGTACAGTAACTCCCTCTCATCGCTCTGAGAAAAATCAGTTCTTTAAATCAATTTGGTTTTACTGAGCACCTCAAAACTATTCAGCCTGTGAAGTTCTCAGTCTCAATAAAGTGATGTCTTGTAAGAATCCCTTTCCCCTCCCTCCTCTCCCAACCTCCTCTCCCCCCCTCCCCCCCCCTCCCCCCACCCCTCACTTTCAATTTGAACCTTGAGTTCTTTTTTCTATGTCCAGCTGCTCAAAATAATCAGTCTCATATCTTTACAAAATCGAAAAAAATGATAACAGAACAACCCCCCCCCCAGTCATGAGCTCTGTAAATTTCGAACGATTTTTTTTTTCAGATCCACCCTTTTTATCAAATAGCTCAAACCAAATGAGCTTGTGACTCCTTTATTGAACACGCGGAGATATTAGGTCAACACCCTATCCGAGTCACCTTAATTAAGGGCATGATTACAGTAAATAAAAGAAAAACTTCGTAATATAATCCATTGAAATGCAAATGCTATGAGTTAGCCTTTCGTTTTGTGCTCACATTTCAGTCTGCGCAACTAAGTGATGGAAAAACAGAATCTTATATCGCTTTCTCAACGATATGCGATTTCAGTGCAAACAGACCAGTAATTGCAGTCTATGAACTTTTAGCTTTGAAAGTTTCGCTTTCCTGCTTTGGGCCGTGGGGGGGGGGGGGGGGGGGAGGGAATGAAAATCAAATATCTAGTCTAAAAATCCGACCTATATCATCATATTCGTGTTGCAATAAAAACCCATAATACTGATGCTTTGAAAGCAAACAACGATTTCTTTTTTGTTTCTAAACCTTCCAGCAATAAGATCAACATCTTTTCATGCTTCTCTGACGAAAATTACTTGAAGAAGCTCCTTTATAGCTTTGAGGATTCTTACACATTTTTTCCTAATCTCTGAATTAGATAAGAACAAGGTTGCATTTGTAGGGTGAGGGATCAGTTCTCGCTGAGTAGCAAATTTTGTATCCCTCAAACGCAGTGGCATACCGAGGGGGGGGGGGCGGGGCCGAGAATGGGTCGCGAAATTTTTGAAAGCTTCTTATATGGGTTACAAAAATGTGCAAGTGACTTGTTTATTTTTGAAAATAATTAAAATAATTTTTAAAAAATTTTGAAAATTCAAACTAGCTTTGTAAAAAAAATTTTTTCGGGGGCGTGGCTGACGCCACGCCCCCTTTTTCCGGATTTTAGGGGTCGGAGACCCGCAAAAATTTTGAGAAGCACCCCCAAAAATTTTTCGGAGTGCGTGGTTAACGCCACGCACCTCCTTTAGAAAAAATTTTTTGTCGCGCCCCCTCCCCCCGAGCCGATCCTGGGTACGCCACTGCTCAAAGGCAATTTTGATCTCAAGGAACATGTAGCACTCATTTTCCAAATTTGAAAACACTAACGATAGCGCACTTAAAAAATGAGGATACACAATCTTTAACTCCCCCTCCCCTTTGGACTTCAAAATTGATTCAGTGATTGTAGATTTGCAAAATGCTGAGAAGATATACAGAACTTTTAAAGGGCATGTGCCCCCCCCCCCCTTCCCACCATTTTAGAAATTCCATTGCACTCAGCAAAAATATTTCAGTCCGCCACTGATACGAGATTGACAGGTGGTAAATAAGACATAGATAAGATATTAATGTGGGTAGGTAACACGAATCTGACTTTGGTTTCAACTAGGTTTACTAATGGCCATTAAGGTCGTTCTTGATTTTTTTTTCAAAAAGTTAGTTCTGGTATATCGCACTAGAATGAAATATGGATGTAGACTTCGATCTCAACATGTGAGAATTTGTTACAGATCTTTGGTCTCGCAGACTGTCACATTTGCACATTTGTTAATTCAAAAAGTGCACCAAACAATTTGTGATATGAACGAATTTTACGCTTAAAGGGAAACATGTTCGCAACTCAAATTGAACAACAGCGCAGTGTTGATTGATCACTAAACGTTCTAAAGTGTTTGCACAATTGTGTTTTACGATCGATGTGTTTTAGTGCAATTCACAATGGGGAGTTTTTGTGTCCGAATGTGAAGCTGAAACATCACGGGGTGAATGTTCGGAGAGATGTCGTGGATTGTTGACAGCCACCATGGCGACGCCTCATGGCCAGGTTGGTTTCTTTGTGTTTTCATTTTTTTGGAAAATTTATTCTTTTTGTCTATTTCAGGCTTTTGAAACATGCACATGTACGGAACGGGAAGATCAGCTATGCATAAATCTGAGAGATAATATTCTTGGAGCATGTGTTAAGGTAAGGAGCTTCAGTGATAGGAGTTGCCAAAGTTGCAGTTGTAAACTCCAAGTCCCGCCCACTTCATGAGAATCCAAACATTTTATATATATTCCTATTTGCAGCCTACACCACCTCCACCCTCACCCAGTGATAACTCAATCACTCAGTCACCAACGTCCGTCACCGACAACGAAGTTGAACCCACCGCATCTGCCCAAATACTATTCCCATCAGTGCTTCTTTGTGCGCTACTCGCCATACGGCTATTTTATATGCTTTAAACTAGCCGTCCTATTCGTAACATGATGTTCATTATCAGAAAATGTGATATGTTGCGTAGGCGCCATGCGAAAAACCCGGTCGTGCATTGCCTAGTCGTTGTCTCGCTCGTTCTATCGTCGTGACTTTTCTCCTTATCTTTCTTGCTTTTCTTATCATCTTATCGTCAAACAATCGAAACATGTAAAAATTTGATCTTTTCAATCGATTCGGCATACTACATGTCGTTCACAATTTGCGTCATTTTGCATATATGTACAGTTTCTTGTAAAGAGATAACTTATTGCTCAATGAGTACCGCTTCAAGATATTGTTAGATAATAAACTTGATGTAGAAGATGTGTTCAGTTCAGAAGCTGGATAACGTAAGCCTAAGTGTGTTACGCTAACAAATAAAGGCTGGTTGTAAAGTACATAACACTCACGAATTTTATGCTAGTAATAATGTCCAAGTTTTGCTGATATAAATGCAAGGTCTTCACTACAGCCTGATATGGTCTAGTAACTTCACCTCCCCTAGTATCCATAGCTTTCGTAGCACTTTCAGAAAGCAAAAGGGCTCGATAAAATTTTCAGGCAAATTGAGGATTAGTCTTGTTGCCAGGAAGTTGTTACAACAGTCCTTTGAGGAGAGGAGGAAAGGGAGTTAAGGCGTTAAGACCAGCACTCCACTTTCTTGGGCGAAGAATACTACGTGCAGCAATGAAGATCGCGGCATTTCGTAGCGATAAAGGGACTACACACTCCTAATGACGAGGCTAATTGCTGTCACACATATTTAGAGGAGTCTTACTCACTAGCTTTTTGGACATCGAGATTGCCTGCCTTTACGTACAATGCAGACCAGTAAACTGCCATTTATTCCCTGTTCATCTTGCGTATCCACTGTCATGATCTTGATCGTTGGTGGTAACGCAAAATCGGGCACAAAAGATTATGGAATGATTATTTACCTAATGCACCACTATAACAAACCTGGCTTCTTTGTTCATGACCGTCAAAAGGGTTTGATTTTCAAGTTTTCGTTTTTGAGATTCTTGTTTTTTGCCGCATATACTATCCGCGATGTCCATAGTTGCATACGTAATTCTCTACGTACACAAAATCATTCTCAGTCTGAGGTTCGAATTGACAGGATATATACCATATGTCGCGTAAACGACAAAAATTGAGCGCAAACCTCCTTAGACTGTTCAATGAGCTCTGTGACCGCAGAGTTAGTCATGTTGAGAAACACGACACGTGAGAGAATGCCCAAATCACACTTCGATTCGAAAGTCAGTTTCAAAAGGAAAGGTGGTGAGTGGGCTAAATTAAAATCAGCCCAGGCTGCTCTTCGCCATCGCTAAGATCAGATCAAATCCACGCTCACAGAACACCCGAATTGCACAAACGAAGATCTTCTCGTTGTGGGCCGCCTGCTGGTTCCATTACCATATTTTCAAAAAAAAAACTCGTTTACTCATTTATTCATTTATTCTATATATCACTAAGACGAAGTGTACCAGACGGTAATTGATACGTTGAGACATTATGTAGTACAGAATTAGGACAAACACATGTACGAATAATGATTTCAATTTAGCAAATGAGTTTAGGTAGGTAACAGTAGCTTGATAATCACAATCTTGCGATGGTACAATTTTATAGCTATACCTAGCTGATATGGCGAAATCAGGGGTTCTGGCCTATCCAAACTACCCCTCCCCCTTCTCCCAACCTCAGCATTTGAGCAATAAATAAGCAACAAGGATGCAAGTTAAGTCTTTTAAATGATGTTCTGCAGTAGATAAATTCACACAACAAAGAACTCAAATCCAAGTAAGCATTCGTACAACTACGGCTGTTCTCGGAGGAGGTAGCAAAGTAGAGAATAAAGCTAAACATAAATCGAAAAATTTAGACGACTTCATTTGAGTATTGTAGTCGAAGAACTATTCAAGAAAAAGAAGTGAGCGCATATTCAATTTGTAAGGGAGACGTTTAATGATGTAGAAAGAATGTATGTTAAAATATACCTCTGTTGTACGAGCATTTTTAAGTGATACAGAGATTTCAATGGATTAGTTGGATCGACATAATCTTGAAGAAGAGGAGAAGGAAAGTGAAGGAGAAAAACAGATTCAAAAAGTTCTCCTCTTTTTCGGAAAATACAGACAGCAGGTTTGGTTTCTTAAAATGGTGAAAAGCGAAAGTGTTGTTCTGTATGAAATTTCTGAAACCAAGAAACAAAAGAAAGTGTAAGAGAGTTGTGCTCAATTGCTGTGTGCTGAGTCCTGAGGCTGCATTGTATCCGGATTGGAGTAATAAGATTCTTGTGAAAACGCTGCAATGCACACTCTCAAGTATGCTGGACAGTATTTCGAAGCAATCTATCCTATCCATTTTTAAACACCGCTATTTTTGCTGTGGTGTTCCAAGCTAATTACTTCGACTGAAAAAGATGCGTGGGAATTCTGACACCATACAGTATTAAATTGTGTGATAAGTTTTGTCGGATTTTGATTTGATTTTTCTTTGTATTATGTGCTGTGTTTGATAGTGCATATGCTTCTGAAAGCATCTAATGATGTCTGCAAAGTCTGTAGTCGCGAAGATCCTGGCTGGTCTTCTGAAATAACCTCACGTCGTGGTCTTTTTCTCTACCGGGACCTGTCAAAAAATACATAAGTCATAAAATTATCACTTTTTACAATTCAACATAGCCAATAGCAAGCTAAATAGTTGATGAAATAGCCATACTACTTAAATCCGTGCTGTAAAAGTTTTCTACCCTCTTGCTATCTTCTTCATGCAGCAGTCTTGAAGCTTGTTAGCCTGAACAGTCCTCCATTTCGACCTCTACTTTCTGCAAAGGTCCTATGTTACCAACACACATACACAAAGAACCTCTCTGGACGCCTTCTCAGCGGTGCTGTAGAATGCTCCCAAAGGAGTCCATTCCATTGTTCCAAATTGATGTTGAACCTTATGCTGCCATAGTTGGCGTAAATGACTAAAAAATTTAATTCGTAGGTAATAGTTACAGTACATTGCTTTCTTACTCACTCACATAATCACGTCCAATCTGAAGTATGTTTTTAAAGGCAGTGTCAGGGCAAAAACTCGAATTTGAGATTTTTTGCTTACCTGGGCCTATCCGCTATCCTGAATCCGAAAATCCATATGAGAGAGCGCGAAAATGACGAAAAAGCGCTTTTTCGGAAGCCTCCAAGTTGAACGCGGACGAGTATTGGCTGGCCCGTGCAGAGTCAGAGAAGCAGAGTCAGCGTTTGTGCACTGGAGCGCCGTTGGGCGCTAATTTCTTTCTTTTCTTTCTTCTTTTCGTTTTTTTTGTATTTCTTGCTCCTTCTCGTGCCGTTTGACTTTGTAACCGTTTGGCTTTACTCCTCCACATGCATTGTGCTTGTTTCAGATTATAACTGTTCCAAGCTGGACGCTACTGACGAAAAACAGAGGAAACAACAAGGAAAGTGAGTTTTTCGCAATCTTACATGTGTTTGCTCTCTATGATTAGTAGCTCAGCACTTCTGTTTTTCATGCGATTACTGTGTTTGCGATGTTACCTACGGGAATAATGCTGGGCACACATTGTTACTATCACGGTGTTTTCAACAAATTCTGCATTTCACCTCAGTTTGCACATTCCAAAAGTTGCGTCTGCGATAATCTTCGTTCAGATCAAAAGGCTGTTGTTGCTGGTTTATAATTTCGAATATTTTTGGAATTCTTCAATTTTTCGTCCCACAAATTTTGGGTGCGCGCTCTGAATCGGCTATAGAAGCAACGTTTCATTGAAATATTCGATGAAAAGTCATAATTTGCAGATGAATCCTTGACCCTCCCAGTGACTGGTGGTGATTACCGTCTTCGAAGCTCGAGTGACTACGTTACTGGCACAAGAGGTCCCGTCAGCAGGTGATATGATGGTTCGATTTGGAAAACGATCTATCTAGTTGCTGATGGCTTTGTCGATGATCTCCATATTTCTTGCCCGTTGTCCTCGCTGCTGTCGCCGTCATGATGTTACACTTGCAGTCATTTGCTGGTATGACTAAAGTTCTTATATTGGTGCGCAAATGTATTCTATTGCATCAATCGATGTTTGTTGAGAAAAACGAATCTGTGCATCTTCGTACTCAGTAAAGATTGCATGCGTTCGCTTCTCCTTCAGATCGTGTGCAGTCGAGTAGGTTGATATAGTGTGCATGCGGTGCCGAGAAAATGCGGCAAAATCTGGCGTGGATATATAGCTGCGCCGTGAAGACGACCTCTTGCGCGCGCAAAATGTCGGTATTACTGGCGTTGCTCTCGGTTCACGCGCATACCGCATTTTCGTGGCACCGCAAGCACACTGTAATGTAGGATAATCTATTGACTGTGTAGGCAATTCATCGCACTCATCTACCCATTTTTATTGGTTGATTTGATCAGATATGTAAACAAGTGAGGAGTCAATAAACGTCAACAATTCGTATGCATAAATCAAACAATTCTAATGAGCAAGTACATGGGCAAATTTTTTTTGACTCTTTCAAAATTATGACGCTAAAATCCACGAGTTTGCGATTTGAGTGAGTGAAAGTACGAATACAAATATATTTGATACATTCACAAAAAAAGTACAGGCAAAGTGTGCAATCGCACTCCTTGATGCAAATTGTGCAATTGCACATCATATAGTGAATAAGAACAACGTGCAAAACTAGCAAACAATAGAGATTTCGCAAAATTTATCATGTAAAAAATTCTACGATATGAAACAATATATTAGGTGGGTCCAAAAGTTCGTTCGCCGGATTTTCAACAAATCATAACTTCCTTCCGAATGGCACGATTTTGGCTCAGCTAGAAAGGGAAGGTCACAAAACCCATGTTTATGACTTTTTCACCTTTTCTGTGACGTTTTCAAGCTTTTTTGAGCATGCTCAAAAATTGCAAAAGTGAAGAAATTCTCTTAATTTGCTTCTGACTCTCGATCTAGTTCGTTTTAATTCATGAAAAAGGTACCACTGTAATGTACAAAATTTTCTCTATCAGATAAAAATACTTCCAAAATTTTTCGTGATCCAGCTTGAAAAATGTCCATCTTGACTAATTTTATTCAATTGCTTCTAACTCTCGAACTTTCTCACGTTATCTCATGTCAAAGATACTCCTGTAAAGAGAAAGGTTTCCTCTTTCGAATGAAGATTAATTCAAGAATTTCCACCGAGAAGGAAGGAAGTTATGATTTTTTGAAAATCCGGCAGACGAACTTTTGGACCCACCTAATATATCCTAGGGAACGTATATAGGCCCGCAGTGCTGAACGGAACGCAACCGCAACACGTACGCAGCCACTGCAACTTCGTGGAGACAACGAAGCATGGGGCAAGAATACAGAAGCAAACTATGAAAACTATCCATGAAACATTATATAGTGATAAACTGCAAATGCATTCGTATTGCGAAGTCTAATTCTATGGCGAGAAAAGGGGCTTTTTCGCTTCGAACAGTAACAGGTGCTTTTCTTCAATACACCATGCATCGAAATGACAATGCATCGAAAACTATGGCACAGAGTGGTAGCAACAAATAAAGCACAAAGAAGATGTCATTTCCATGGAAGGACGTTTCAGAAACGTTTCCAACAACGACATGTGGTCGTTTGACCTGAGAGCATTTCAAAATCGATTCAGAAGATTGTTGCCAGTGACCCACCTCCGTTTTGGAAATTCCTGGAATAATATTCTTGCGTCACCTTGATTGTCATGAAAGAATATCGTCTTATCGACAATTTGCTGTAGTTGTAAATCTTTCAGATTATTCCCGAACATCATTTTCAACACCTAAATAAGATCCATCAAGCCCTCTTTCCAAAACCCCTCAAAAAGCTCATCTTACCTGGAATAATTCCCGGTTCGATATGTAGCCATCCCCATCTATGTCGTAGACACGAGATGCAACTAAATGTCTGGCCATGACATAGTTTCCTGCAATAAAGGATCGTTGAAGGATAACTGGGAGGACTCATTATGCGAGTTGTTTTAATAAGTACACAATGTTACAACAATTTCACTTCAGTCGACGCATACTTCAGCAACAAAAAGGGATGGATATCATAGTTACCTCGACAGAGAGCGATCCTGAACCGTCAACATCTAACTTCTTGGAACGGCGTGCAAGTCGATGCAACTTGTATGTATGCGTCGAGAAGTGAAATTGTTGTAACATTGTGTACTTATTGAAACAACTCGCATAATAAGTCCTCCTAGTTCAAAACAACTCGCATAATGAGTCCTCCTAGATCTACGCTTGTGGTAACGGTTATGATATATGATACACGCTTGGGACAGTAGGCAACTTGGCATGACGGCAATAAGAAGAAATCAGTTTATCTGACATTATTCATAATGTCATCTAGACGAGATCAGCAATCACTTTGAGTGTATGAAATTTGACTGAGATTGGTGCGAGAGGCACTGACACAAAAAGTAATCGAAAAACCGAAGATCCAGATGGAAAAGAGCGTTCAGACCATCTCGCCGGAGAAGCGACGGGCGGCCATAGTCAAATTTCATCCACGTCAAAGTGATTGATGCCTCATCCACACGACATTATGAATAGTGTCAGATAAACTGAATAAGCAGTTAAGTAACGAAATTCATGAAAGATAAAAGCTTTGATGCGATAAAATTAGATTGAATCGTCCAGAAAACAAGGACAAAACTCACAGCCACTCATTTCCGAAGTACGATCATGTAGTAGAAGCTCCAACAAGTCATCAGATAAGTAGCTCGGGTTGCCTAAAACATATCTTCAATATCAAAGCAAAAATCAGCAAATCCGCAGTCAGTTAGCTCGCACATTAAGGATAAAATAAATGTTCAACTGTTTAGGCATGAAAAGAACAATAGCGAAGCAATATGGGAGGCGGATGAGATAGAAAAAGACGAAAGAAACTGAGAACTGCTCGCAAAACAGCGTAGAGTGGTTTTTCCCAACGAACGGTCAACTTACGGTCAGCGCCGCACACTCCTTTTCGCAACCGCTGCATGGTTGGAGGGGAAATCCCTCGGTGGGCGGGGTCCTCCGATCGTGGCGCCACTCTCCCCACTTCCGGAGCGATTTTCTCGCTTCCGGTTCGACGAAATGCGTCCGCGATTGGGCTGTGGGGCTTACCAAGGCGGCTACTTCTGCGCGGCAGTGATATGCCACAACCCCCAACCTAACCCGGACACTGCCTTTAAATACCATTTCAGGACATTTCCGGCGTGCTGCTACGTGTAGATCCCTGATGATTTTCGGATGTATGATCTAGAAATTTATCTTTTACCACTCCATATTATCTGTAAATCTTACCCTAGACGCTCCTGATCTGCTACTTTTACCGTCTCCTCTTTCTCTTTGACGATCCTGATACTTTTATAGTGGGAGGTTGTGCTCTGCCAAGTGGTTTCTAACCTCCAGAAATGAAATGCCTTCGAAAATCATATAAAATTTTCGCCATAATATGATTGATTAGTAGCTCGATACAAACTCTCAACTTTGATACTTACGCGTATAGCCGGTATGCCTAGGTGTATTCCAGCTACGCTGGCCACGAGAATGCCAAAGGACAATCTTTTTGGATATCTTGAAAAGTAATGTTGCAACTTTGATAAAGCAACTCCCAAAGTAATTCACTTCAGTATATTCTGCAAAAAACGCCAACATTTTGTTGTACTTCCTTTTGTGGAAAACGCAATCCAAGCAGTCGTACTCAAACGCCTTTCGATTGATGGACTCTTGAGAGTGCTCAATCCTCTCAGACATTTTCTGTAAAGAATTGGTTAGAATTAACACCTCAATAATCATATAGATACGAAAATCAAAAGCTACTAGACTAAGATCTGTACAACACTAAAAGAGTTTTGGAAACATATCCTAAAAATCATTTTTATCTTCCACAATACACTGCTGGAAACTGTTCACATTTAATACTCAGGCGATATTCTTTACAAGAATTCCTTATAAGTAGATTGTAACCCTTTCGGCCTCGGAACGATAGATAAACGGCTCGCTAACCTACTGCATGGAAAAATTACACAAAGTCACAAAACGATTTATTGGAACGAACAAAAATATCAACAACGAGATATAAAATCAAGAGAAAACTGGAATATGAGGTAAAAAACAAAAAACTATTCACGGAATGGAGGAGTCGTCCGATCCCTCAGCGCCGCTTTATATCCTTAAAATGCGCGCCCAAACGGTCGCTTGGCGGCCCTTTCGTAGGTCGCCGCCTATGATCTCCACAAGATCAATATTGGGTAGTGGTTCAAAATACAACACCGCTCTCAGAACGTGCAAAATTTCCGTGAATGTCGCGGAAACCCCGGAATTCCGCGAAGGATCGCGAAATTTTCGGAATATCGCGACATTTCCGGAATTTCGCGACATTCCGGGAATTTCGCGGAATTTTCGAAATATCGCCATAACTTACTTCGGAAGGCATAAATTCTGGATCTGAAACAAGGGTTATACTCAGCTCATTAAGGCGAATCTTTTGGTACCTTGCCTTACCGTAATTCTCGGGGCACGAATGGTGCACGATCTGAGATGAATTTTGCATTTTGGGAGAGAGGACGTGGGTGTACGGCAGCAAGTGAATCCTTTTGCGATTTTTCTGAAATTCTAGGGAGGGGGGGGGGAGTAATCAGTGGTATTGGGTGTGGTTAGTTCTAAAATATGCGAACATGCCGTGATGATGCCGTCGATGTTGCTTTTCCCCTCTTCTGTTTGTTTAGTAGCTTCAAGCACCTATTTATTACTAGAAGGGGTGGGTTCGAGTATAGGACACGAATATTGTGTTCACCTCCCTTCTCCCAAAATGTAAAATTCATCTCAAACCGTGCACCAATCGGCCCCGAGAATTACGGTAAGGCAAGGTACCAAAAGATTCGCCTTAAAGGCAGTGTCCCGGCAGATTTTGCACCTCCACCTTTTTGCATGTTTAAGGCCTTTTCGCCACGCAGAATCCGAATTGGAGCTTTGAACGGGCTGAAAAGGCCGACTTTGGGGCGTTTTCCTAATTCCAGAAAAGCAGCTTGGACGAGATTTTTAATGGAAAGTTGGGGGAGGTCCTCAGACGAAGATCCTGCCGCCTGTAATTCTTGCTTTGGATAGCATGCATCATTGGGAAGAGCGCTGGTGGGGTCCCGCGCCGAACAGGCGGGGAAGGCCGTCCAAGCGCGCGCCAGTTGGGGTTGCGCGCGCCGGTCTAAGGGCCATTTTCTCGGCCCAGGGGGAACATCACCCAGCCGGAGTGCGCCTGGAGGTCGATGGGGTGACCAGGAACCCCACCACACGTATATCCCCCAGGACCCGAATCTGCCGGGACACTGCCTTTAATGAGCTGAGTATAACCCTTGTTTCAGATCCAGAATTTATGCATTCCGAAGGAAGTTATGGCGATATTCCGAAAACTCCGCGAAATTCCCGAATGTCGCGATATTCCGAAAATTTCGCGACATTTCCGGAATTCCGCGACATTTCCGGATTTTCGCGACATTCCGGGAATTTCGCGGAATTTTCGGAATATCCTTCGGAATGCATAAATTCTGGATCTGAAACAAGGGTTATACTCAGCTCATTAAGGCGAATCTTTTGGTACCTTGCCTTACCGTAATTCTCGGGGCCGGTTGGTGCACGGTCTGAGATGAATTTTTCATTTTGGAAGAGGGTAGGTGAACACAATATTCGTGTTCTATACTCGAACCCACCCCTTCTAGTAATAAATAGGTGCTTGAAGCTACTAAACAAACAGAAGGGGGGGGGGGGAAAGCAACATCGACGGCATCATCACGGCATGTTCGCATATTTTAGAACTAACCCACTACCACTGATTACTCCCCCCCCCCCTCCCTAGAATTTCAGAAAAATCGCAAAAGGATTCACTTGCTGCCGTACACCCACGTCCTCTCTCCCAAAATGCAAAATTCACCCAGATCGTGCACCAATCGTGCCCCGAGAATTACGGTAAGACAAGGTACCAAAAGATTCGCCTTAATGAGCTGAGTATAACCCTTGTTTCAGATCCAGAATTTATGCATTCCGAAGGAAGTTATGGCGATATTCCGAAAATTCCGCGAAATTCCGGAAATGTCGCGATATTCCGAAAATTTCGCGATCCTTCGCGGAATTCCGGGGTTTCCGCGACATTCACGGAAATTTTACACGTTCTGAGAGCGGTATCGTATTCAGTAACCCTATAATACACCGACTGATTATCACACACACACACACACACACACACACACACACACACACACACACACACACACACACACACACACACACACACACACACACACACACACACACACACACACACACACACACACACACACACACACACACACACACACACACACACACACACACACACACACACACACACACACACACACACACACACACACACACACACACACACACACACACACACACACACACACACACACACAAGCAGACATTTAGCTTTATAGAAAGAAATGAGAAATTTACAGAAATGCTCTATTTTTTTGATACTGTAGTACGAAAGCCAGAAAGACTAAGGAAATTTGAAACTACTTTCATCTCTCTACAAAGCGAATGCTATTGCGCAATCTCGAATTTCGAATAAGCAGCTGGTTTTGATCCAATGTCTGCTATCAATGGAAAGCTGTGTAAAAGAAACAATGGTTTCTGATATGATTTTTGGCATGATTTGTATGCTTCTCACGACTCATTGTCGCATACGCTGTATATATTAGGTCGTCCCGAAAGTATTTTCGCTTTTTTCAAACAATCGCCAATCAATCCAACAATCCGCAGAACAAACATCCTTAGAAGACCTTGGAATCATTCGATGCAGTTTTTTATGCTCCTTCAAATGGACATCATTACATTGCAGTTTATCAAACGAGCTCTCAGAAAATTACCAAAAACTGCGACCCACGCTTTTACCAAGATCAATTTCCTATTTTCCTAAATTCCTGTGATAACTTCCTGAAGGAGTTCAAGTGAATGAATAGAGCAAACAAAGTAGGATACAAAATAATTTACGCCTCTTCCAAATCTTATTTTGCAAGTTTATTAGAAATATTTTTTTGATGCCATCAAATTTTATATTTCGTCAACTTAAACCTCATAGAGCATCACTCGGGAAGCAACTCGGGTGTTATTCGATGCAGCACCTTCTCCTCTTTCAAAACGTTTTTCGTTTTTGATTCGCAAACTTTTAGAGGACAAAATTGACAAAATCCATGTTTTTGATGGCGCCCCAAGATGCACCCGAAAAATTCAATATCTGATATTTCGAACCTGGAAACGCTCACTTGTTTTGTAAAACTAGTAATAAATCTTAATCTATCTTTAAGATTATCAAAAACTGAGAATTTCTCAGAGCTTGACGAGTCTGCTTTTGGTATGGGTCTGCTAAAATACGCTGGTGTTGTTTAAAATTTTGTCAAAAAATTATGGAGAGCTCTGGGAAGGAGAAAGAAATCGTTTTGTATCCTACTTCTTTGATCTATTCGCAGGTTACTGGGGCTTCTTCGGAGGATCAGTACAAGAATTTAGAAAATTAGCGAAACTTGACCTTGGTAAAAAGCGTGGGTCGCTGTTTTTGGTAATTTTCTGAGAGCTCGTTTGTTAAACTGCAATATAAAGTTGACCGTTTGAAAGAGCATAAAAAACTGCATCAAATGCTTTTAAGATCTTTTAAGGATGCTTGTTCTGCGGACCGTGGCAGTTGTTTAAAAAAGCGAAAATGCTTTTGGGACGACCTAATAAAAGACACGCAATCGAGAGTCTCTAATTGTGCAGATACAACGGAAATACATCTCATCACACTCTCCCCATTCGACTGGTACCATCACTTCTCAGACGGTTGAGTTGCTATAATTAACAGTGATATCGAAATCATATGACATTTAGCAGGTATTGACAGTGACAGCGATAAGGTTCGGAAACTTTTGGTGGAGGTTGATGGCGACCTTACGGCTGCCGCTGAAAGCCTTTCATTGTTTGAGTTAGTAAGTCAGCTTATCGTTAGCCAGCAGACTACTACCTTGTTGTCACTTTGACCTATTCAATCGTTATCTACCTTTGAGTTGAAGAAATCATGCTGCGTATCATATTATTGGTAGAGTTCATTTTACTTCATAATGTTTCTGTTGCTTGTAGCTTATACGCTTCTATGGTAAACCACTGTCATTGCTACTGCAAAAAGCAGACCATGTTCCTTATAGCGGAGCCTCCGCCAAAATCCAATCATGTATTTCCGAACGTGGTTCCAACATAAGTCACATGTACAACCTGGAAAAATTTGTGGTATAACGTTCCCGCTTGAAATCATGCGAGCATTTCCTTTCCAATTCAGACTATGCCTGCTAGCACCTGCTACGCACGGGTTCATTTCGATTTGGACTCTCGTCGAGTATTTTTGGTGGAACTGTATGGTTTGGAAGACGATGTATCTTTTACACATAGAGATTTGATCAAAATGACCTAGAAGTTATCTTGCTTTCTTGCATGATTGCAAAATCTCGTGGAGTGACGATTAAGAAACATTTCAGCATTGATGATTTTCCTTTTTCTTTCAAATTTATCACACTCAGTTAAAATTTCTTGAACTTTCCTTCTATTTGATTGAAATTTTTGAAAGGCTCACCCTTTGAAAAAACAGATTTGGACAAGTAAAATCACGAGCTGTATGCTTTTGATTCCAGATTCTATTGATCCAATACTCCGCGGTTCTTGATTTTTACCACCATTTTGAACGCATGACCGCAATAAGAACATGAAAGTGTGGTTTCTTGCGACTCAGACTTGTCTCTTTCGAGATAAATTGATTATATGGCGATCAATTGATCATACAATTAGACGTTTATCCGGTGTAAAATTGATCGCATTCAAATTCTGGGTATTACCATTGGTACGCTTACGCGCATGTACGAAGTAGTCTCTGAAAATCGATTTATTTGCATCTATTATTAGAGCTTGCATCCTTGGAAACGCCTCGCTTACATTACATGGCAGCCGCCCTCGTTTGGGATTAGTCGCACTCAAAGTATGGTTCCTTTGTGAAGAGTGATTAACATATTCTAAGAAGCACTTTAATACATGCCTAACTGTTATATTAAGTGAATGGGTTAAAGATTTCACACTTGTATCAATCAATATAAATGCTACAAAGAAGAATTTCAGGAAATGATTAGCTTGCGAATCTTGTCATCCATACGAACAACAATCAACAACACCGTTTAATCACTTCACAGTAGCAACGCTCTCGTCGAACGAGTGGAAAAAGCTCAAATATATCAAGTCCTCCTAAAGGGCCGCGCATACTTTACGCGATTTCAGTCGCGACGCGTTTTGGCAATATTCCAACTGTTTATAACTCACTGTAAGAACATTTTAAACGCACAGAAGATAGGGCATTTTGTCAACCCACGTAAGTTATACAAACTATGCATGTGCAGTTTGCTACTGTTGAATGTGAAGACTTTTGGCGAATTGCCAAGTCGCGTCGGACTGAAATCGCTTGAAGTATGCCCGGCCCTAAGGCCTCGGGCAGAGTTTATGCGATTTGATCGTTGCGATTGATCGCGACAAGGCAAGTGAAATAATATCATTGCATGCCGACCTTCTTGCATTTCGGCTGTGATTGTTTTCCAACGCAACTGATCGTGACTAACACAACGAAATACAAGAAGATCGGCATGCAATGAACTCGTAACACTTGTCTTGTAGCGATTGAATAGCGACGATAAGTCGCGTGAACGATCAAATCTGCCCGAGGCCTAAGTCTGTCGTTGGTCGTTGCTCCACGTGATTAAGTGACCAAGTGAAAAACGAAAACTTTCGGAGCAACTCAATATATACTCAATATATAGGAAACAGAGTGGTTGGATTTTAGGAAGATCCCGGCTGCCGTATATCTACGAAAGGTTATAACGGCATGATAAATGCTACTTGCATCTGCAACGCGTATGATAATTGTAATTCGCCTCATTTTTTGCACGTAAGTGGAAAGTGTGATTGTTTCGTCACGTGTGACAAAAAAGTCTTTACGGAAACATTATCAGCTCCTCAAGATCATCAGCTCTTTATTCATTGGTCAGGGGAAAATTTGGCTCTAGTGTCTATAATCTTGTAGACTACATTGATAAATCTCATGGTTCTGAAAGAGATGTGTAATAGCGCTATGGCACATTTCTAAAACAATATTTATTCTCCCACAATAGCAGAATCATAAGTTTGACATATCACTAATCTGCAATCTGCCGCAATCGCAATGTTGAAGGAAGCTTGCTTGACTTGTTGTGGAGAATAGCAAGCGAAATCAAGTATGAAATATGATGTACGGGTAATTATCTCCTATGGGCTCAGGTTGGATGTAAAAATAACGAAAAGCACGCGTTCTGGTAGTAACTCGACAACATCAGCTCATTTCTCCTACAAAATATACTTATGCTAAAAGCGGACTCTGACGGACATGTGGGAGAAGGGCGAAAGGAGCTGAAAATGTCAGGGAGGTCAATCACGGGACGAACATGCAGTGAAAAAGGTGAGCGCATCCTATCGCCTCGGTCTATGATCTAACGCTAGCATACACAAATCACATTGAAAGAATGACCTCTTTATAACTATACGAGTGACAAAGGACGAACACATACAGACTCTTGGACTATTCGTCAGCGTCATCCTTGAAATGTGAATGACTGCGAGGTCATCTACAGGGAGAGCTGCATATCTTAATATAGACTACTTTTCTCGACATCATAATCTCAATGGATAGGCACATTGGGAGAGCCAGAAAAATAAGGACACGTATAAAGTGGTAGAATGAAGAACAACAGGGCGATGCAAACAATACTAATAACTCAGATTGGCAAGAGGGCTCAGATCGATATTGTACAAGCACTCAGATAATCGCAGGGGCCGCAAACTCGCGTTTTCTTGCAGGCGGTCAGCAGAATTTTGGGGCGTGGCCAAACCTTCAGCGGGCGGTACCTCCTTTACTGTCGAATGTCCTGCTAGCCGGGCAAAATACAGAGTTTTCTGCTGGCGCTCGTCAAATAGTCTCTTTCAGCGAGCGCTGGCTAAACTTTCAGCAGGCGCTCAGACTCTTTTTAAGGAGTTTCGGGCGTACGTTGAGCAAATGTGAGACTATATGTTGGAGAGATGTCATCGATGGTTTAATTACTCAAGTTTAAGGCACAGATGCGATAAGGTGAGAATGACTCCTCCAGGGTGAAGGGGGTTACAGTGGTCGCAGCCCCTCCAGAGTGAAAGGTGTTTCACTTGGTAGAGAAATTATAAAACGACGGAGGGGGGGGGGGAGCCATGGTGTTTTCTCATCATTTTTGTTTTCGTTCGCGATAATATTCTATGTGAAGATCTACCTACTCTGGTCAGAGGGGCGATAGATGTCTTGCCATTGAAAAATCACAAATCTTGAGTCGCAATCTGAATGTATCATCATTCGTTTATCGTCCCCCCCCCTCCTCCACGTCTAATGACGATTCCAGCCTTATTGATTTGCAGAATTTTTGTTGCAACCATTCCAATGTTGCCCTATTAGGTGATTTCAGTCTTGCAATCGATTGGTTGAATAATACTCCTTCATGCTCTACATCTAGAAAATTCATGACTTTGTTCAATAAGCTTTCGCTTGATCACTATGTTCTAAGTCCAACAAGAATGAGCAATGTTTTGGATTTTGTACTTTCATCCAACCCTGTTGTTCGTAATGTGATTGTTAAACCTCCTCTTTGTGTGTTTGATCATGCTAGTATTTGTTTTGACCTCTCAATCTCTATCGATGATTTCTTACCTTGACTACAGTCGCGGTGACTACTTGAGTATCTCCTCCGTTCTGGACACTATTGATTGGTGGTCATTACTGAATGCAAATTCGATCGATGAAGCTTATCAACGATTTACCGATCTACTACATGACCTGCTTTTGCGAACGTCCCACATAAAAAAAGACAATTAAAACTTGCAGTTATCCTTTGCATTTCAGGACTCTAACTGAACAAAGAAACCGGTTATTCTCTAGTATCCAAAACCCATTAGATTCTGCAAATTACAAGAACGTTACTAAGGAACTATCCAGACATTTAGCCAAATTTAATGCGTATAAACAAAGAATGCTAGCCAATATGAGCCCTGTGCCCTTGTTCAAATATGCTCGCTCTTTTTTGAAAGAACAGACAACTGTGCAGACATCAAGGGATGACAATGGTAACGCGATCAAAACCGATCAAGAAAAAGCTGAGCACTTAGGGCGCTATTTTGCGTCCGTATTTCGAGCTCCAACAACTGTTTGTTCAAACAGTGATTTGCTGTGAGTAACATTGGACAAAGACATTCTTATCTTTCTCAGATTCCACAAGTGTTTCCTTGGGAAACAGCTAGCCTTCTGAAAAAATTGAAGTCATCCACGTTTTTGACTACTGATGGTATTACCCAGATTGTATTCAAGAAATGTGCCAATCAATTGGCAATTCCCGCTTCTATACTGATTAATCTCTCTCTGAGCATTGGTGAGCTTCCAAATTTATGGAAGCAAGGAAGAGTTGTACCAGTGCCAAAAGTTCAGAACCCGCGTAAAGTTACCAAATTTCGGCCTATAACTATTAACTCTGTTGTTTGTAAAGTTGCTGAGAAGATATTGGTATGTGGACATTACTGGAAAAAAGCTTCTCAAAACCGAGCCACTGATGTTCTTTATTTTGACTTGTCTAAAGCTGATAGAGTAGACATTCCCAAATTGATTGAAAAGCTTTTTGGAGTGGGAATTCGTGGCCCTTTTTTGAAATGGCTCTCATCTTATTTGTCTGATGGAACTTTTTCCGACCGCTGTAATTCTGCTACCTCTTCAATTTTCCCAGCAACAAGTGGTGTGCCACAGGGTGGTGTATTGTTCCCCTTTTCAATATCTATACAATTGATCTTCCTAGCCTCTCTACCGACAACAGAGTTAAGATTATGGCCTATGCTGATGACATCGAAGTATTTGCATCATATACAGATGCTGATAGGGAGAAAGTAACACAGTGCCTACAAAATTCAGTGCAAAATATGTTGCACTGAACAACTACAAATAATATTGATGTAAACCTAACTAAAAGTGCTTGCTTGACTATCACAAGAAAAAGGGTGGATAAATGCACTTTTGAAGATTATGGGACTCTGACACCTCCATCTCTAGACCTGAACTTATAAGAAACCTTGGAGTTCTGTTTGACCATGACCTTCGACTTAGATCCCATATTGAAAAAATAGCACGTGCGGCCCTGCACAGAATGTTTCTTTTGCTGCGTAACTTGAGGCATGTTCATGAGAATGTTTACATTAGAACGTATGTGGCTTATGTCCTTCCGCATTTAGAATACGCTACCCAAGTATGGAGTCCATATATAAAAAAAGATATTCTGACTGAATGAGAGAATGTTCAGATGACATTTACTCGTATCCTTTTCTATAGACTTTTTCCTAATGACAATTACCCTGCTGCCCATCCTACAGATGCAGGTTGCAACGCTTCAAACTCCATAGCTTGCTTCACCGAAGGGTGGTGGCCGATTTAGTCCTTGCGTTTCAAATCATATGTCTTGAGACCAAACTTTTGCCCAGTAAATTTTGGGTGTGGAAACCCTGCCATGGACGGACAGGTAGGTTTAACTTTTGTTGTTCTGTAACAGAAACTTCTCAGCCAAATACTCTTTTTCGCAATTCCTTTTTTGTTGGCACTGCACGCTGGATGCAAAAATTACCGGATTCCGTTTTGTCTTCTGCTAACACAAAAACCTTTAGAGAAAAACTTTCGAAATGCGATTTTTTCAGTTTGTTAGGGATTGACGAGTCTGATTACTTCTAGATGTTTAAGCTCCTTTTTCTTATTGTCTTTTTTTTCGCTTTTCTTGTCTGTGTCCTTCCAGAATATGGCTGAGCTTCTGCTGCCTGCTCGTTTTGGCGGTTGCACTTCTGTCATAGTCTAAAATGCTTGCAAGGGAGTTTAGCTTATTCTTCGCTTTTGGCTGTTTTCCCTCGTTTTCCTTTTTCAGATCCTTGTTCTCGGTTGGCCTCATATTTCGCCTCTATTGCTTGACAACTCACGTTGGGCTGGTGATTCAGTGCACAACTTTGCTTTAATTCGTTGATAGATATTCCGTTTTGTTCACATGATAGTTTTCTGTTGATTTTGTTTACCTCTAATGGAAGTTGATCGGGAACACATTTGTACGGTTTGGGTCTGATTTTCTTTGAGTTGTTATCTAAGGCTAGCCTACGAAGACTGCCGAGTACATTTACTCTTGAGCTCATTTCATTCATCTCTAATGAGTTTGTGGTTCATCCAGTATGTCGGTAGCGCGGGGGCTGCCTAGTTTTGTTAGCTAGCATGCCCATTTTTATTTTCATTGCCTACGTCATACTCCTGGAAACTAGGCCGCTTGCTGGTCGAGCGAGGGTGGCATGCCCGAACTCATGTGAACAATTTTTCTGGCAGCTTCTAGTAGCTAAACCTTAATGCCTTTTTCTATTATACTGGACCTCGGTCGACGAATGTCCCTATTCGATAATATATGCAGTAGTACCTTTTCTGTTGTTTGAGTTCTAACACTGTTTTTTTTCTCATCTGCTGGTTACTAATTTGCTATTATAGCGCGCCTTTGGCGTAATAAATAAATAAATAAATAAATAAATTTTTCCTAGTCAAAGTTCATAATTTATTCCTTACCATCACTGGTTATCTTTTTTGTGAAATGTGAACCTGTGCTGCTAGATTAGCACACAATTATATTTCTAACCAGCACCTTTTATTTTTTAACATTTCCTTTTCCTTTTTTACATCACCCTGCCTGTTTTTGGAATTACCATAGAGAATGTGCATGCGAGAAGATTTGTTTCCAGAAGAGTTAGACAATTTTTAAATATTTACGAATTTTTTAAGAGAAGAAGTTCGTAAATGAACAGCAACGTAGACAACGAAATGTTTCTAAAACCATCTTGTCTTCCGCTTTTAGAGAATATATAGTATGCCTGGAGTCTGTTGAAAAAGTGCCTGGTAAAGAGTGTGGGTAGTGATTTGTGGATATTTACGAGTTTTTAAGATAGAAAAATCCGTAACTTCTGGAGATGAACATCTTGTACGAGGCGATGCTCACCATTGGAACCGCTCGTCCTCCGCTTTCAGAAAATATATACATTGCCTGGGGTCCATTAGAAAAAGTGCTTGGGTGAAGGGTGTCCTAGTGACTTTTGAGAATTTTCGAGTTTTTAACGTATAAAAATTAATAACTTTTGTAGATGTGAACATCTGGTACGCCGTGATGCTTACCATTGGAACCGCCTCGTCCTCCGCTTTTAGAAAATATATACTTTGCCTGGGGTCCGTTAGAAAAAGTACCGGGTGAAGGGTGGGTGGGACTTTTATAATGGGGGAGCTCAAGTAGACGTCTTTTTACAATGGTAAAAAAGCCTGTACTTGAGCACTCACATTATAAAAGTTTCACCCACCCTTCACCCGACACTTTTTCTATTGGACAAACAAAGTATTTATTTTCTAAAAGCGGAGGACGAGACGGTTCCAATGGTAAGCATCACGGCGTACAAGATGTTCATCTACAAAAGTTATTAATTTTTATACGTTAAAAACTCGAAAATTCCCAAAAATCACTAGGACACCTTTCACCCAGGCACTTTTTTTAAAGGACTCCAGGCAAAGTATATATTTTCTGAGAGCGGAGGACGAGGCGGTTCCAAAGCTAAGCATGACGGTGTATAAGATGTTCATCTACAAAATTTATCAATTTTTATACGTTAAAAACTCCAAAATGTCCAGAAATCACTACTCACACCCGTCACCAAGCACTTTCTTGAACCGATATCAGATATGCTATATGCTTTCTGAAAGCGGAGGAGGATACGGTTCCAACGGTGACCATCTCGCGGTAAAATATGTTCAACTACAAAAGTTACGAATTTCTTAATGTTAAAAACTCCAAAATGTCCATCACTACTCACACCAGTCACCAAGCACTTTTTTCAACAGACTCCTCCATTCCTGTACGTAAACAATTCACGTACAAATATCTCCTTTGCTAAACCTTACCTCACTGTTGATTTTTTTCTCGGCTTTTGGTGAAGGGGGTCACCTTGGTCCCGGCTCAGGGGTGAAGAGGGGTGAGAAAATTCTCACACTATCGCATCTGTGGTTTGAGGTACTTTCTCTTAGCGGAAAGTACCTGAGGGTTGTGCGGTCCTCCACAAAGGACCGCGCGGCCCTCAATAATTTTTTATATTCTCGCGGAAAGTCCGCGAGAATGCGTCCCCTACGTCGCAACTAATCTATAGGAAAACCGCGATAGTTCTCCAAGCATTCGTCTAAAAATTGGTCGACATTCCTCCAAATTTCTGCAAGCGGGGCGCAAGAAATCAGCGAACTATTTTTCCGGTGCCCGCTTGCTCAAAATTCGCATGACCGCCTGCCTCCCACGATTATCTGAGCATGAGAGATCAGATCCATATTCCGCACATACGATTTTGGAAAGTACATGAAAGAAAGATCAACCAAGAAATGATGGTGGAAGAACGAGAACGAAAAGTCATTAAGAAGAAGAGAAATGCGTACATTCGTACATAATACAATCGGAGTAGGACCATCAGACATACTAGCGAATCAGACGCGCTGCGAAGGTTTTTATAAAGGAGGCAAGGTCTACATGAAAGAACTCTACAAAAAACTGGAGTGTCGAGGGGGAGAACTTAAAGTATACCGAGTAGCGAGAAGAGAATCAGAGTCCAATGAAGACATGGAGCATTCCTCCACATTAAAGACTTGGTAGACGCTGATCGGAGGACATCACCGTAAGAAGAACTTACTTTGAAGAGATGGCCACCGCAGGCCGCACCTCTCAAGGCCTAAGGCATACCTCACGCGATTTCAGTCGCTGCGATCTGGCACTGCAACGACTTTTCATATCTGGTCGTAAGCATGCTTTGATTAGGCCAAATTTCATGCTTTTGCAACAACTCACAGAAGCTACTGCCTATGCAGTTGAAACCGGTGAGTCTATAGACATCTGCAAATCGCCAAATCGCGTTGATGTGGCGATTTGACGAAATCGAGGGGAGCATGCCTTAGGTCTAAAGGACCAGTGCCAGCAGTCACGGAAGTGGAGATATGGCAAGGTGTAAGAAAAACGAACAATAGCAAAGCGACTCGCCTAGACACATACCAAAAAACTTCTAAGAAATAGAGCAAATCACAAAGAACAAAAGTATGCCTTGCTACTGGTAAACCAACAAAGATTTCCCCACAAAAGCAGGGTTATCAAAAGATGCTTTTGCTTTCAAAGGGCGATCGCCAACCCTGAAACTTGAAGTGGAGAACACCAACGATTCTTATTTGCAGAAAGACGGAGGGGTTCTGCTTGGTCCGCTCATTACCATTCGGCCGAAACCGGAAAAGTTGAAGTCCTTTGTAGATTGAGATTTGCCAGAGTATACAGTCGGCTGACATTGCATTTCGCCACCGGGGTCACCACCATGCCACATTGAGGAGGTGGACCATAATGGAGAGATGCTGTAATAGAAAAGGAAGAAAAATGTAATCTATTGAGAATTACAGCAGTGTTGACTTGTAATGGGAATAACACACTCAATTTTGAGATGAGGCTGACGCTTTGTAGATGTGTCTTTTTTGCTTTGCAGGTCAGCTTAGTGCAACTCATGGAAATGCAAGGAAAAGCAAAGCAAGCTAGCGCTATTGTTAATGCAATAAGAAAACAGTTACAAATACCGATTAACCGCGATTTTGTTCGGCAGAGTAGTAAGTTGGTCTTTGTTCACATCTCTAGTGCATAGATCCAATTTAGGATCAGGTCTCTATGTGATTGCTGCCTTTATCTGTTTCTTGTTGTTGAGTAGCTTCGCTCATGTCGCTAGCATCGGGCCAATGTTTTTCATCAAGAAAGCGAAATCACAGTAATTTATTTCCATCAATAAAGAAGTAGCACATCTATTCAATAATAAAACTGTTATCAAACAGCGTGAGAATGTCTGCTATCACCGCCAACGCTCATCATGCAGATTTTCCTGAATTTTTGAATTGGTTTTTCAACAAAATTTTGATGGGCTCGCATGACTGCTGTCATTGCATTTCCATACAGGACGCAACTCTGCACAAGCGAGGAGGTGAGGTGAAGTTGCCGCGCGCGACATGTTAAGAAAAGGCAAGCCCGGCGCCTCAGGCAGAAAACATACCTCGAGTCCTTTTTAACTCAATATGTGAGATTGCACACTAAAATTATTAGCAGGCACTCATACGTAACTTCCCAGTAAAATATTCTAGGCTTAACAAAATGTAGAAATGTGTTCTACTGACTAACAAATCAACTAAAACAAAAGAAACAAGGAAACGGGGAGCAATAACTGGAAATGAGCAGGTTCTAGTTTCGCAGTTCGTCAGTTAGCGTGTATAGTGTGCACTACACATATTAAGTTACAAAAGACTCGACGATACCTCACGAGATTTCATTCGCGACACTATTCGTCAGTACTCCAGTTGGTCATAACCAGGGTCGGGCAAGTGTGGCACACAAGCGTCGGATACGACCCCCCCTCACCTTTTTCTGTCTTAATACCTACCCCCTCTTCTCTTGCATAGACATGACGTAACTCTAGCATGCTTAATTAGGTACATATTCGTAATTATCATGCCAAATAATCACCATGGGCCAAGTTATAGCAAATTCGGAGGACCCAATACTGGACCACCCAAGTAAAGTGAACATTTTCCAAGATGAGTAACTATATTTCAAAATGAATTAGCTAACGCTTTTTTACTCAATACAAAGCATTGCTCCCTATTTTCCCATACCATGAATCCTGCTTCAAACCATCAAACTGTGAAATTAGAAGCAGGATAGAATTTCGTTTATCACATTTTTCGCTTCCAATGGCTGCGCTTTCACCAGCTTTTACTAAGAGCGAAGAAGATGAGTCAGGCTCAAATTGCTCACAGACTATACTATATGGGTTTTGTTCGCAAAAATTCCTTTCAAAGGTAAGTTAATGGCGCGTGGCACAACAAAAAGCTGTGGCGGCCACGGCTTTTAGGGGTTGTGCCACACCCCATTGATTTACCTTCAAAGCATTCAAATCTCTGTCTTTTTTATATGATTGCTACTGCTGAAACTTCTTCTCCACATAGCAGAAATTTCATTTCAAATTGTTTCGTCTAGAATAGATATAGTCATTTTTCCTCAGCTATCCAAACGCAAAACACTGCGAAAATATAGGATTACGGTAGAAGGCTAAGTCTACGTTAGTGAGTCGCAAGTGAAGGCAACAAGAACAAGTGTATTCGAAAGCCTGATCCTTGTAACTTTAAAGTGATTTGAGCCTGATTGGTCTTCTCTAGTCCGAGAAATTGAAGGCGAAAAATAGGTCAAACGAGATTTTGGCTTGCTCTTAATTCCAGATTTTGGAGGTTATTTGAAGCGGGATTCCTAATACGAACAAAGAAGTAGCAAAACTTGTAACAAGTGCAAAAATAAGTAGTTTACTCACCATTGAAACGAAGTTAACATGTCGAAAATGGCCACCTCACTTGATTGTCCCAATGTTTGAAAAACCTCAAAATTCACTGAAACTTGTCTCCCAGGGGTCATCTGACATGCTAACAAGGGAATGGTCAGAAGTCGAAGTGGCCAAACCAAAAACGCCGTATGCCATTCGATGCAATATGAAACACTGACTTCGAATCTGTCTTTTTTATCTGCTTACCGCTTCAGTGGATAAAGTTACAAGCAGGTTTGTTATAAAAAAAACCCTACATAAAAACTGTGAAATTATGCAGATTGTTGCAATTACCGCTCATCTTTAGACTTTAAGAGTTTGAAGTAAGTTAGCTGCATGTTTTGGCCCAGCATTAAACCGAAGGCTCTGTAAGGCCAAATTTTCACTTTCACGCATAATTTCTTAGCAAAATATTGCCCTTTAATTGCTGATAGCTTCGTCCAAAGAAGTGATAAGCAGATAAAGAGAACAGATTTAAAGTCAGCGCTTCATGCTCCATCTAACGATATGCAGCTTGTTTGGTTTGGCCACATCGACTTCTTACCAGCCTTCAGCAATGTTTAATAATCAACAACGCCTTTTATGTAAAATAAACAAGCAGCTCACCTGTAGCAATCGAGCAGTTCAACTTGTTAAAAGCAACGTGTTTTTGTCAATGTTCACATGTTTTTAAGCAGGAAATTCGAATTTAATACGCGACATAAGCGCTATCGCTAATGTTTCAAATGCAAGATTTCGTGTAACTAACCTGACCGCAACGTTCACCACAGCAAGCAAGAATGTTGGTGTCAGATATCAGTGTCTTAAAAAAGTACACACATTAAGTATTTCCTAACTCACTTACTCGCACCTGCATGATTGTTTCATTGTTATTTAGTTTGTATCGTTCGTTTGTATGCATATTCTGTCAGACATGACCGAGGCAGCAGATACAGCCCAGCAAGACCCTATAAACAAAAAGGATGACCTTTTGACCGACTAACCGTTTCATAAGCAAACGTCCGATGTACAGTCGAGATTTGAAGTCTTCATACCGTCCTGCAGCTCAGCATGCGTACTTAGCGACACACTCCTGCTACTACAAGCTCATCTTACATCTTATTAGCTCATTCAATCTTGACGATAGTCTTACAACTACATAACATTTTTTTCATGAAGTTTCTTGCTCAAACTGGATTGACCGGAAACCTGACTTTAAATATTCATTCAGATGGTACTTGTTGAACATCCCGAGCAGCTAGCATTTCTGATACCACAAGGTAGATTTATGAGAGGTGCAATAGATCTGGACAAACACATATGCTGTGAATTTGCAGTCTCTGTAGAAAAAAACCGAATAACGAGGAAACTACGGCCCAAAATGTGACCCCAAAAAGAAAATTTCCTCTTTTTGACATTGAAAAATTTGAATCATTTTATCTATGAACACCGTGCCCATAGGTGGATAACCCTCAGAAGGCTACTTATGAAGGCTATTTCGAATATGACTTCCTTAGATACTTACTTAACCGCACGTCTTCACCTGACGTGCGGCCCCCAGCACTGAAGTTTCCATTTGTTACTATCTCTTGCTTAGTACATCCGCGATCTTCTTGCATGTCGTCGTGGGTTGCGTCGACGAGTTCCAGGTGCAAAAATGTATCCAGCTGATATCTCAGCTAGTCCATCCGTTCTAAGAACACGTCTGATCATCTCGTTGGAGTTCTTTCGCGAGGAAGTTTGGTTACGCGAGGAGTCCACTCAAATGTTCTTAGTGTTCATCTGTCATCTGTTCTTCTCATAATGTGACCGGTCCATGATGTTTCGCTTTCGCAACATACTCCACTAGATCACGATGACGGAATACTCTTCTTATATCCGTTCTTCAAAGTTCGACAAGATGTTTTTATGTCGGATCATCTTCAGCTGCGATCAAGCTCTCCGTAGGTGTTCGAAGAGCCATCAATGTGGCAAAATTGTCATACGGTCTTATGCTTTTAGGATTCTTTTAAATTGTGCATGTGTGACGGTAGGCCAAAACATCAGTGCTGGTATCTTGCACAATGGGCCTATCAGACCTTTTGAATGGCATAATGTCGCTAACATCACTATCACCTCGTTAACGACCCCTTCCTTTTCCCGATCACTCTACGACCCCCAGGTGTGACGTGCCACACCCCACGCTTGACCTTGATCATAACGCATCGTAAGGGATTTGTGAATGTACGGAAGATAGGACATTTTATCAACCTACAAAACTTGTACGTGCTGTGTTCTAAAGGTTTGTCAGTACCGAATTTGAAGACATCTGACAATTGCTAGAGCGTGGCGATTGAAATTGCGTGAGGTATGCCTTGGGCCTGATGGAGACTGTCCATCTGGTGGCCGTCTTCCGGAACATTTTTTTGCAGTAGGACTCAAATGAAGTAAACGTTCTTTTCAAACAGGAATGATATCAGAAAGTAATACATTTCCTACCTATTGCCTTTATTCTGATAAAGCTTCTGCGAGTTTTGTCACTCTTTATAAAAAACGAAACTAAACCGTGGTTATGAAATCTCTCTACTATGACCAAAGTTTTCACAAACTTGTCCTGTTTTCTTGACAAGAAGTGCTTGTTTTACAACGATATGAAGCATAAGAAAGCAAAGCAAACAGCTCAAAAGATCAGCGCGCTCTTTGGAGCTCGTTCAAATGAAACGCTTGGAACATACGACTATTACATACTACGACTACTACTATTACATATTACATACTATTTACATACACGTGCATGCATTTCCTTTTCCTAAGTGACTCTTGACAAAAGCATTACATGAAATCTCTCAACGTTGAGTGAGCTTTTGGCTCGCAAATGGCTCTGCTGACCATCCGGATAGCGAAGTCGGGTAAATAATTGATATAACTTGTAAATTTGTACTTAAATACTTATGACGATTAAACATAGATTGAAAAGTGTAACGTTTTTCCGGTATTTTTCTACAAATACTGATATTGTTAGTAATAGCAATTGTAAGAGGTCAGATAATTATTATGCAGACAAAATTCAAAGAACAATTCATAAAATTTGAATAGATTGCATCTTCCATCTCAGTGCCAAAAAACTTTGCAAAATCATATGAATATGCAGTTTGGTCATATATATATATATATATATATATATATATATATATATATATTCACGATCTTAGTATGGAAGCGGATACTCGTAGAAGTACAGGTATTAAGTACCCTATTGGTTTCGGATCACCTGATCTATCATCATTTGACTCCAAATTTTACATAGTCGATCTACAATTGTTTGGGCGATGCGTAAGTGGGAAGAAAATTTCTAACAAATTGCCAACAAATTTCATTCCATGAAAGATACGAAATTAAAAAGTAGTGGTCAAAATTGTTCACATTATAGACCAATCTTCAAATGCTACCGATACGCAGAACAAATAATAAAAAATTGTTTAAAAAAGTGTAGATTTTTGTCGCTGAAGATGAAGGTCTTCAGTGAAGCAAAGTCTTACCTGCATCAGAAATAGCGATAAAGTCGAGTGAATTTGAAACGGTGTATCAAGTAAATTTTCCAACGATTTATCAAAATACTTCCGCAACTTTACTAGTTGTTGCAATGCAACACAAGGAGTCTCATGGTAAGTGATAAATAATGCTGTCCTGTGCGACTCCTCACACGCAAATACCTAATTAATCGTGTCAACGTCATATGCTTTATTTGAAGAATAAGCCATGCATGTCGAGTTCATCTCAGGAGAAAACTTGCAGTTGGAGTGTTACAGCTACTTTAGCTTCTTCTCCATTGCAAGTCTCAGAGAGTCATCCTTCTCGAAAAAGCCGTTCTAATCAACGACCAGTGAGCCCTCTGCACAGAGATCACCTTTCCTGTTCCCCTGGGTCCCTAACGGATTCGTCAGTCCTGGGTTAAGTTGGTCAGGCCAAGCCTTGGGGCGGTATTTATCAGTCTCCTATGTGGGAAGGGATTCCTGTACAGGTTACAGTTCGTATAGGCGTGGGCACGCGCGCCTGCGACTTACAAAGTCAAACTGGTGCTCGGGCTCCTGTCTTTTTGAAGATATGTTACAATCTGACAGATTTGGCCATATCGGGCACCCGACGCAGGTACTCGACGTGACCGATCTCCATGAGCCATGCGCGCCAAACCCCCATAAATTATGGGATGGCGCTTTCGCCTGTTCGTGCACTCGTTAATAATGGCTCGAATAGCGACTGGGAGGCTGATAAATATTGCTTCTTGTATCATCTGCCATCCAATACCGCTCCGGGGAAGGGAAAAAAAGTCGGGAGACGGTCAAGAGGCGCGATTTTTTCCTAATGTCACCAGTTTAACAGTCCATTTCAAAGCTATGCGAGTCTTTCAATAATATCAGACAAAGTGCTGTAGCTCACTAACCATCAGAAGCTACCACTTGCCAAGTTTGGCGGCCTCTGGTGAAATCCTGATTAAATTATTTACAAAACGCCATTGCTTGCAATTTCACGCTTTTTTTTACCTCCAAACTTATGTTTTGAATCTATTTCAAAATTATAAGATCGAACAACTCATGAGACGACCATTTCATCGTGTTAGAAATTTGATTTGCTCCTAGAAAATCATAAAATGCTAAAAATGCGCTAATCTGGCAGTAAAGATTGCGCCTTTTGACATACATCCAAGAAACTCGGTAGAGGCTCACTCCTTGAAGAGGGAAAACTTAGTCTTTCCAGCACGGAGACTATGATCTTTTTCGACATGCTAGGATTTTTTGAGAATTTCTTTGTATGATTTTCTAGATGAGCTTTGCATACTTCTTGGATGTTTTTTGAAATTTTCTGGCGCACTTTTATGTATAACATAAATAATAAAATAAATAAAATGGATGGAGATGGATTTTCTTGAAGTTCTATGCTTGAGGTTGATTGTTGAAATCAAGCAACAAAAAAATTTTATCTCCTTTTCCCAAGACCATTTCCACTTGTAAAATGGCCACCCGCCGCGGCACTTAGCGCGGAGCTCAATGATTATGCCGTAGACCGTCGCGCGGGTGCTTATCCGCCTGATCTGTTTACGCTTTAGCGCCTGAAGAACCGGACGTTGTCGTTGGTTGGAGATGACCTCTCGACGAACACCTCAATCCTCATGTTCCGGAAGCCGCCCGAAACCGGACGAACGTACGGAATGCTTTAAATGCTTCGTAGTCGCCCGTCGCCGTGTTGCAGAATGTATTCGTCCTGGCTACTGTTCGTATTGTGCTTGGCAACGGCCGCTGCTGAACCGGTAAGCATTCATCAGATCCTATTGTCTTCAACAAGGAAAGGATACTCGGTGACCGTGGCCACTTGGAATACAATGTATAACATAAGATGCATTTCGAAACGCTGATTGCTTTGCTCGATATCTTCGAAATGATTTTTGAAGGAAGTATTAAGTTTTTTCCTAGAAAATTTGTGCACTTTTGGGTAGTAAAATTCACCTATATTATTCTAGGTTACCGTTTGAAGCTATTGAAGAGAATTTTAAAAGGAAGACCGTTGTATTATACCTGTCTAAATCATTTTCAGCATTTCAAAAAAAAAAGAGAAAAATTTCTCGTTTTCACCCTCCGCAGTAGCGCAATTTATTCGTGAAAAAATAATCATAACTCCATCTAGGTTATCGTTTCGCAGATAGAAAGTATTCGAACCAGCATCAGAAGGCGCATTTTTTGATATTCAAATCATTACGAATGGCTACGGTCACCGAGTACCTTTTCTTTGTAAGCTCTAACTACGAAAAAACTCATGGCACTCGTTAATTTATCTGTCAGCTTAAACAGAAACCAAAAAAATCTGCGATAATATTTCGCTATTACTCGTTTTTTTATGATTCCAAGTTTACTGTAGGGGTACGGTATGTGCTGGTAGGCTCACTATGGCGTACGGTATCTATAAAAACTGACTATTGTAGCAATACGGTTACGCTTGTAAGCCTATTATAGGCATGCGGTATTCATAGAAAAGGTTACTGTAGATGTGCGGCATGTAAATTCTTTTCTTTTAGAATCAAAAAAGATACACTTACTATGTAGATATTAGTTTTATTTTGCAGAAACCTTCCCCCCAACTTTACATTACCTCTGCTATATACTTTTTCTTTTATTTACAGCTCCGCCATCGTCGACAGTTGGCATGTGATTGTGCTACAGTAACCCCAAAATGTTCATGTCAGCCAGTCGCTCAGTTTGGACTCCAGCAAAACTGTCAATGCACACCTGCACCGGCTTGTCCATGTGCTGAGCCCATCAAGGTTGGCATTTCTAAGGAAATATTGAGAAATAAAAGTAGAGTAAATGGTGACATATTTTCTTACTGTAGGGTTACTGTAGGAACAGTGTTGAGTTGGTGTAGCCGTTTTATTCGAAAGAAATACTGAGAAATGCTAGTAGAGGAAGTGCTAGCATCGTTTGTTACTGTAAGATTATGGTAAGAGCACTTAGACTCGATGTTACGTTACGGTATGAGTATATCAGTATTTAATTCATTCTTTTCAATGAAAATTGAAATATCAGTATGATTTCTAGGCGTATCAAGTCTTGTAGACTATATTCTGGTTTAACCACTGTAAGGATCCTGTAAGGTTACTGTAGGAGGGCTACGATATCGAGGCAAAAAGGTTCCAAGTAGCCTTGAGTTTCAGATTGCTCAATGTGCTCCAGTATGCCAAACGACGTGTATGGATTCATGCGCACAGCAGCAACAGCCGGTAGCACTGTGCCAGCAGTCGTGCAGTAATACCTGTCAGAAGACATGTCAGGTTAGTGACCACTCAGAGTCAGCCCGCCCACCTTCATCAACCAATCAGAGCTTCACCAGCCATTCAGAGCTTTACCTTTCATTTTTCAGCCAGTTTGCATGCAAGAATGCGCAGCAAGCTGTCAACCTAGTCAACCATCATGTCAAGACAGTTGTCAGCCCATGTGGTAGGGTTTTGATAATTTGTCATTGTCTGTAACTGCGGAAGCTAAACTCGTATATATATCTTTGATATTTTAGTCAACAAATGCTGCCTATCTATCTCAACCCTGGAAATCCTCCAGTTCCTGCTAGGGTAAATCCATTTGTTACCGCCGGGCGTGTAAGTCTGCAATATTGCGTTGGTTGTAATTTTTTTAAATCAATGTTAGTTTTTAGCCTCCATGCAATCAATGTCAGCCAGTCTGTCAGACTGCTTGTGCTGGACAACAAATGCCAGCATGCGAAGAACAATGCGTGCAACAATGTCAGCCAATCTGTGAGCCTGTAAGTGAACTGTGCAATTTATTTTCGCCAATCCCTCTGAAGGACGTTTTTTTACAAATTTGGTATTTTCCAAAGCTACAACTTGACAAATAATTTTTCCTTGCTTGATTGCTCCCCAGCAACGATGAAGCCATTGCACTCCATGACTTTTAGAGAATGGTGCAATTGCAGACACCGACGCTTGTTACCGAGCCAGTTTGCGCTCCTGCTTGTCAGCCAGCGTGCGAGCCAGCATGTGTACAGAAAGTGAGTTTTTCTCGCTGGTCAGCAAATGAGCGTTTGTTTGCTTATGTACGCCAAAGATTAAATAGGATTAACCCGCACCTTTCGGCAGCTGAAGTGTGCGAGGAAGGGGGTGGGGGATGGGACTTAACTCCAACGTGATAGAAGTTAAACTTTCTGTAGATTCACCAGACTTCTGGTATATAATGAACTCTTAATCTCAAATTTCAAATAGAGCAAAAAAGAATGAATAATTTAGCAGATAGAAGGATATTTTTTGTGAATTGCACTATAGGTAACCTCTATTGTAACATCCTGGGTAACAGTTTTTAATTTAGATTGTTCGAGTTGAACCCCAATGTGCCAATCAATGCATGCCCTCATGTGAACCCACCTGTATCGAGAAGGTTTACAATGTTTGTATCTTTGAGAACTCTTTCCATTCATTTTGAGTGATTATCTTCACCTCATCAGGTCATCGCAGCTCCATCTTGTCAGCCAGCTTGCCAGCCTGCTTGTGAGCCATCTTGTGTGCAACAGGTAAGAGTCCAGGTCTTATAAGAGGGAAACCCCACACTTCTTCTCCTCCCCCATCTTTTCTGCGGAAAGAAACATTTTACAATGTTTTATATGAGTTATGATATTGTGTAGAAACTCATTTATTAGGTAATTCAAATAGCTTCGTATTTGTAGGATTTTACTTTGTAAGAGACGCATACTCTTTCAGCTTACGCAAAAAGTATCGTCCTTCAAAAAAATCAGCAAAAAAATTTTTTGAGTTCTTTAAAAGACGAGACTAACTACCTTTTTGCAGAGTTTTTCGATCAAAATCATTCGCAAGTAAAGTTGGGGTAGTCATCCAATATATGACTCCAGAGTCCATTCAGAACCCTCCTCTCCCCCTTTCGCAACCTCACAATCTTTCTACAAAATATCAAAATTATCCACAGTTTTTTCTATTTAGGCTCTCGTACCTGTACAAACACAATGTGCTCCTCAATGTATGCCAGCTTGCGAGCCTGTCTGCATCCAAAAGGTTTGAAAATTTTTTCTCAAATTGAATTTAAAATTTTACACTTTTAGGTGGTCGCTGCCCCGTCTTGTGTACCCGCTTGCCAGCCTGCTTGTGAACCATCCTGCATTCAACAGGTACTGTTTTCAAGCGACTTTGATAGAAGCACATTTGCTCTGTAAAATATTGTGAAATGGTTATATTGTAATGAGTCATGTTGATTATAAATTCCCGAATTTCTTATAGGTGGTTGCTGCCCCATCCTGCGTGCCCTCTTGCCAACCTGCCTGTGAACCATCCTGCATTCAGCAGGTAAGTTTTACTAGAAATTAGATCTTTTATCTCAAGAAGTATGAAAAAATCCCGTTATTACAGCAGATATGTTATACGAGTTTTTGCTGTGTTTCTAACGTTTTGCACAATTCTAGTATAGAACCGAAAAATACAAAATTACTGACTAACATCCTTTAGCCGCTGTTTCTAGTAAATTGCCCCTCTATCCTTCGGTAGGAAAAATCTGTCTGAAGAGGCATTTAAATCTACATTTTTATTTGACCATGTGAAGAAGGTTACACGAGTGCCATATGTTGCGTAAATGCTAAAAATCCGTTTTGATACTTAATTGCTTATAGTCGAATTGATCCATAGCCTAATACTGCGGTTGAACGCAAAGCAAAGCTCACGCGTTTCAGACTCCTAATCTTATATGCACTTGTCTTGCAAAATTTTGGTTACATGCCCTAAAACTTACATAAAAAACAAATGAATAAGCACTGAGAAACTTCTGTCGAAAGAGTACGACTCAGTGGTCAGCGTGATTCGACTTTTACTTGCTCTGCGTAATTTAAAATCTAATTAAAATATCTCGGCTCTATACGATACAATTCATACATCTCTCTTCGAAAATTCTTGAACCTTATAGCAGACCCCACAACCCGTTGTTTTGGCTCAGCCACAATGCGCAACCCAATGTATGCCCGCTTGTGAACCTACATGTATTCAAAAGGTTTGAAATGGTAAATTGAGTATTGAAATAACTTTAACATCTTGATTTGTTTAGGTAACAGCAGTTCCATCTTGCCAACCAGCTTGTCAACCCGCCTGTGAACCACCATGCATTCAACAAGTATGACAATTATGTTTTTATAAAAGGTCTTTCATTTTTTTTCGATTTCGCAAACCCTGAAAAAATTTTAAAAAACAGCTTACCATATATATTAGGGAAAGGGATTTTCTACAAGACTTGCTCAAAAAACATGTACAAGTTTGATATTCTCGTCCATATTAGCAAGTATACCATATCTTTATTCCTCTGCTATTCTTGATCAAACAGCTAAAAAATGATTTATTAAAAAATTTCAGCAATTTCCTACTTTAGGCTGTGCAACCAGTGGTTTTACTCCAGCCACAATGTGCTCCTCAGTGTATGCCTGCCTGTGAGCCTGTCTGTATCCAGAAAGTTTGTTAATTAATTATTATATGAATAATAATAAATAGAGATTCAAATGCCGCATCTCAAGGTAGTTCCATCTTGCCAACCAGCTTGCCAACCTGCCTGTGAACCATCCTGCATTCAACAGGTATAATAACTATATTTTTGTAGGGATTTCCTTCTCAAAAATCTAGGATTTTTAATTCAAAAAATTCTTGATAAGAAAAGCTAGTAAATTTTCAAAAACATACTCAAAAGTTGTTAATTCAGTCGGCTGTATCATAAAAAAGCATTTTGGATATTCATCAGTCTTCCCATAATTTATGTTTTTCCAATTTTTGAAAATCTCTATATTTCAGCAGCCAGTAGTTTCGCGTCAGCCACAGTGCGCTCCACAGTGTATGCCTGCTTGTGAGCCAGTATGCATCCAGAAAGTAAGTAAATCCATAAATAGAAAATTTTTCGTTGTCCTCATTTGCTGGAATTCATAGAGTTTTTAGGTAGCTCCGTCTTGCCAACCAGCTTGTCAACCTGCTTGTGAACCATCATGCATTCAACAGGTACGACAAAAAACTCAGTCCTAGGGCCAAGCAAACTTTAAAAAAGTAATTCTCGTGGGGGAATATGTGATTATTGGTGACAAATAAAATCGAAACGGTTCAGTAACAAGTTTTTTATAATTCTGCACAAAAAGCGTTTTCTTTTCCTTACACAGCAAATAATTATACTCATCTTAGTCATCGACTATACAAATATGAATATTTCGCGCAGTTACCCCTATAATTTCTTTTACATCAGGTTATGCAACCGGTAGTGGTTTCTGCTCCACCACAATGTGCTTCCCAATGTATGCCTGCCTGTGAACCCGTCTGCATCCAGAATGTCAGTAATTCACGTTTGCAAATAATTGTAGACTCTAAAATCACTGCTTTTAACATTTCCTGGTTACTCGTGACGTTACAGGTAGTTCCAGCAGCTCCATCTTGCCAGCCAGCTTGCCAACCCGCTTGTGAACCAGCATGTGTACAGCAGGTAAGGCAAAATTGAAATGGTTGAGCATGATTGATTGTGAGCTTCGTCTGGTGTTCGGGGGAGGGGGGGGAGGGGTAGTGGGAGAGATGAAAAACTGAAAAAAAAATTGAGAGATATCTCAGTTCGAGGCAAATCCTGCGAAGAGAATTCAGGATATAAGGGCCTAAATGTCTAATTTTCAGTCTCTGCTCTCAAGAGGTAATTCAAGTAAAAAATATTTTTAGCTTCTTTCCCCAGCCCCACTTTGCCAGCCAGCCTGCCAACCAGCTTGTGAGCCTTCGTGTGTACAACAGGTAATCCTTTCGAATCTTGTTACCACATTAGGGTACGGTACGGCTACGGTAGACGAGCCAAGAAACATGCAGTTTATTGAGTTTTCTCAATAATCATCTAACTTACCTTCAAATTCTGTTACTACGTTAGGAGTTCGGTATGGTTACAGTAAATGTGCCAAGAAACCTCAAATGTTGCTGCCACGTTAGGAGTACGGTATGGTTACGGTAGATGAGCCAAGAAATGCAGTTTATTGAATGTTTGATAATCGGCTACCTCGCGACGATAACAACTTCTTGAAAATTTTTGGAATATGTTTGTTGTGATTAACCGAGGTCTTTCGGTACCTTTTTTCTCTTTTCCAGGTAGCACCACAGTTGAACGCAATTCAGCCACAGTGTGCTCCTCAATGTATGCCAGCTTGTGAGCCTGTCTGTGTTCAAAAAGTCAGTTTTTTCGAAAGCACTGAGTGTTTTTTTATTCTGGCAAAAAAATAAATAAATAGCCGTTGTTTAGATTGTATCAGCGGCTCCTTCTTGTCAACCAGCTTGTCAACCAGCTTGTGAGCCATCATGTGTTCAGTCGGTATGATCCGCTAATTCTTTTGTTTGAGCTTCACTTTTTTGTAGTCTAAAAGTGCTAAGCTTGTGTTCGAACTCGAGGATTGCCTCAAGGGTGGTAGCGCAAGAGTTGCTTAGGATTCTCAAAAAATCTATGTAAAAAAAGGACTAAGCCTTCTAAAAACATTTTGATCTGGCACCTTAAAGTTGCGCTTTGCGAAAAAAAATTTTGAATTTTGAAAACAATCAACCAGCTTTGAAGAACTTGAATTATTTGAACATGAAATCAAGCTTGTGGATTGATTTTTAAGCAAAATTTATTTTATTTAGAAGAATTTTCAGTTGTTCTAGGTATTTTTATTTAAGGCTTCCTGGGATATACAAAAATTTGAATGAATAAGATAAACAACCCTCTTGTACAGAATAGCTTCCTTACATTAGTACGCTTTCTTCAAAATTTCTGAGAGTAAAAATTCGGGTCCTAAAATAATACTCAATAAGAAGGTCTTCAATGAACCATAGGATAAAGATTTGTAGAATAAATGTTTTGCGTTCATAAGTATTTTGCCAGATGTCTATCGCTCCAGTTGCTCAGTGTGCACCACAGTGTATGCCAGCTTGTGAGCCTGTATGCGTGGAAAAAGTAATATTAGAATTATCAAAATTATAATGATTGAGTTAAAATAGGTTTTCATTAGGGCGTCATGGCACCTGCTTGCCAGCCGGAATGCCAGCCTGCGTGTGAGCCAACCTGTGTACAAAAAGTAAGCGAGATTGATAATTTTTACCCAACTATTCAAAGAAAGTGGTCCTACACTGGAATCCAAAAAATTTGAAGCTTTTATAGGTCATGGTCCCCGTAGCTCAGCCTCAATGTGCCCCTGCTTGTATGCCCACATGTGCACCATCTTGCGTCGCATCTGTAAGCTTTCGGCTCTTACCGTTTTTCTACCGTGTGTGCCCCTTCTTATGGTAATGTTAAGGCTCCCGCTCCTGTGGTGGCCTCGCAACCATCTTGCCAACCTGCATGTCAACCTGCTTGTGAACCATCTTGTATCCAAGCAGTGAGTGCTACTCGTTTGGCCTATAATTATGACCGTTACCGTACCTATACCGTATTATGGGGGTACCGTTCAGGCCCCGGTAGTGGTCTCGCAGCCATCGTGCCAACCTGCATGTCAACCAGCTTGTGAGCCATCATGTATCCAGGCACTAGCAGTGAGTAATGCTCAATTTTTTAGCAAAAGTGAAAATTTATGAAAACAACTACAGGTACCTCAGCTAAGCTGTGCGCCAGCCTGTATGCCAGCTTGTGAAAGCACTTGCGTTGCAAAAATAGGATAGAATATTTTTTTCCCCAAAAAATATTGAGGCACAAACATCAAATGCAGCATAATACAAATTCCCTTTCAACTTTCAATCCACAATAATAAAATCTTAGTATAAACAAAATGCAAAAACTTAATTTTCTGTGATTCCAATAATTATATCTATGTTGGGGTGCTGAAATAGTGGGTAGCGGGTAACTTAGCGTTTCGTCAACCTTCCGTCTTTAGTAGAAATTGAACAGTTAATTAAATAAAAACAGAAATTTTTGGCGAAACTTCACATAAATACGCTTACCTAATCTGCCTTTTCAATTGCTGGGGCCTTCTCCCTAGTAGGGTACTGCGAACTTACCGTAAACCTACCATACACCTGCCGTATGCTCAATAGCTCAGCGCGTGACAGATAACAAGTCATCACAACAAGTCGCACTCAATATTACTGATAGCTTTGAATCTTAATCATATATTTTATCATATTTTTTCATTATTGGAAATACTTATGAAATAATCATTTACATTCAAGGTACAAAAAGTGGAATGTGCTCCGGCTTGTCAACCTACTTGCTCCCCAACCTGCACACAACAGCAGCCAGTGGTAAGTTTGGTATCAAAACTGTCAGAGTAATTCAAGGGTATACTTTTCAGATTTTGAACGCTCCTATCATTATCAATCTACCGTATGAAACTCAGTTCTCACCGCAGTGTAAACCAGCATGCTTTGAAACATGCACAAAGCAATGTGCTCAACAAAATCAGGTGGGTCTATGCCTCTATGCCCTTCAAGAGGTAAAGGACTTCCGCAGGATGAACGAGATTCGCAAGATTTCCAAGGTTTCCTTGCTTTTGGGAAAATACGTGCATGTAAAAGAGGAACTTTCGCGGGAAAGTGATGTCAATTTTGAAAAGGGAACTTTCAGCACTTTCAACAGAATAACGCTCTGCGGAAGCTCCGAAAACTTTTAAGGAATCTTTGCTCTTTCGAAAGGCTCAGGAAAGCTCCAGCTTCCACAGCTGTCAAATTTCCCGATCGTCCTGCGGAAAACTTTATCAATTTTCTGATCACAATGGAAATTGAAAATTTCTTGCTGGTAAAAACAGGAATTTTCAGCCCGTGTTCAAGTGCGTGTCTGCATGTGCGGAGCCCTGTATGGCAACTTGCCAACCTGCCTCTGCTCCATGTGTTATGTTGAGGAACTCCTGCATGTGTCCAGCAAATTATGCGCCTTGCGCAAATTCCCAATGCTGCCGTAGATAGCTCCAGCAATAATTTTGCTGGACGGAGTCTAGGCAGATCTGGGTACCTGAATTTCAATGTTTACTAACCATAAGCATACTCAAATCATTCTCCAAACGGCAGCTCAGCTAATCAATCTTAATTGAGAAACCGACTTCAAACTCTTGCCCAATACCGTATGTACTCGGGGCCGTTGATTGGTCGTCTTGAAAGGGTGGGATATTGTTCAAGAGAGCCGAACTTCTTGGTTGGTGAGTCATAAGAGCTGCTGTTTAGGCCATGGTTTGATTTATCTCCCAAACAGTTTTTACATAAAAATCGAAAAACAAATTTGCCTGGACTCTGCCCTCATAGTTCAAATGTATCTGTATAGAGTGTCATTTGTATATTGTAACTCCCTAATTTTCTCTAATTTGCTCATGTACCTGTTTTCTGTAAATAAATTTGAATTCAAACTGTTTCTTCGTTGGTTCAAAATTGAAACAAAAGTGGCTATCATCTATGCTACATGTAGCAAGTTTGGGAAGCTTGTGGGATATATCTGTTCTGTGCATAGCAGCTTGTTCAAACATCATCGCGACCATAATGGACAGATGCATAGTCGTTTAGAGCTCAGGTCATTTGTTAATACAGCTGCATGGGCCTTATAGACCCTATAAAGCCAGCAAAGGACATTGCTTTGTACGATTTTTGCTATAGTTTCTGATCTTGATGACATGAATCGTGCTGCTTTTCATTTCTATGATTTCAAGCTTGTAACAATGACTTAGTGCCAATAAAGATATAATGTAATTCTTTTTAGCACTTTTTGCTCCCTGTCTTGGAGTGAGGGGCGCAAAAAAATTGGTTTCATGAAAACCTTGCTGGCTTTAATTTATCCAACGATCGTGTTTGCGTTTTGCTTGAGTGTTCCTCAGCAATTGACCGAATGAAAGCATATCGAGGTTCAAATTTCTCATTTTTTTCGCTCATCCTACTGCGAGGATTATTAGGAAAAAAATTGACAAAGAAACCGTGAAAACATTGTTTCATCTTGCTGAATCCTCGTGATTATTTGCGAAGTTTCTATCAGATTGTCAAAAAAATAGGCAATCTCGTTTTTTATTGCTTGCCATAGCATCCCCAGCAGGTGCACCTAAAAAAGTCGCGAGGGATACTGTTTGATAAAGCAAAAGAGGCTCTACAAAAGCACATTTATGCTTCCGCTCTAAGTTTGCTCACGGGAAGGGTCGAAGCCGAAATTTAAAAAGGACTTTCATATCAGTTGCTGTCTTTTTCCACGACTAGGGACTAGAAAAACGAAATTTCCAAAGCAATGCTGAGCCGTTCTTACATAAATAATTCTATACTACAAGCGATTGTAAGTGTGAATGTAGAATTTCAGCCTATTGAGAATGAATTCCGAGAAATCGGCTCAAGTGCAAAAATTCAGAAGGGAAAAGCAAAATTTGATTTTTCGAAAACTAATGCACGGAATAGGCTAAAAATTACACTTATGCTAACAACGAGTATAGTAATGTAGATTTACTTATGAAAAGAACGACTCAGGATTCCTTTCGGAAAAACATGAAATTTTTTGTTTCTTCAATTTCCAGCCATGAAACGAATACAGCAACTTATATATGAATGTCTGATTTCGTAAGTATACATGTGTGTGAATGGGAGGCTTTAGAAGGTCTTCGGATGAAGATTTGATGTTTTCGATTTTTTAAGCATATGAAATTTTTCTTGGCTTCGGCACTTCTGATTCACCAACAAAACTTCACTAGCCCGACCAATAAACTTTATAAAGTTACAAAATTAACAAATAAGTATACATGATGGTCTTTCTTCCTTGTTGAGGAGTTCCGGGGGAGACCTAGGGCTCACTTTCAATCCGTCTAAGGAAAGGAACAAAACGGATTAATGATGTTCAGTGTTCTCACAAAAATGTTCTGACAAATCTTTACTTATACTTATAATCATACTTCAGACACTCATTAATTTTACTCATTATTTATCCCAAAAAACTTGGAGCGGAATCATGGATACCACCTTGTAAATCTTGCTTTGAACTATCAAACAGTACAAATTTTTGGAGTGCGCATGGTGCGGTGGCGAGCAATAAAAAGCGACTATTTTCTTGACAACCTAATATTTACAGATTCAGTAGATTGTTTTTATCTCAGAAATGCTTCTGATTGGAGCCTTTCTACTCATTGCACAAATTATCAATGCCAAAAAGATCAATTCAACCAGCACAACGGAAGGTAATACTTTTTCGGTTTTGTTGGTGTGGAACATTCACTTGATAATGTAAGAGTGGGGATAATTTTAGAAAAAAAAGAAGTAGCTAATTAGGCTTCATGGTACTTTCATGGTAATCTCTTTAGAAACAGACTATGTTTCAGCATCTATCTGAAGAATACATTGTCTTTGTGTAAGTTAAACACTGTAAATAGTAGCATTTTTATATAGAATAACATTTTTCGCTGATGTTAACCCAGACAACTGACCAAACTTTCGCAGAACTTTTGGTAAAGTTCCGTCGAGTCACCTGCGGAAGTTCAGTAAACGCTGCCGAATTTCTCAAACTATCCAACAAGAACGGCAAAAGAGAACACGCTAAATTCAAACGATGCTCTATTGAACTGTGAGACTCACTTACTATCCTCTGCACAACGGATGACATACTAAACAAAGCATCTAGATGCTGGCGAGACAACACTAAGTCGTACGGAAGTACTGGCAAGTCAAAGTGCTGCGGAACCGCTGCATATTTCGGAGTTTTAGCAGCATTTTGTAAGACTTGCAAAAGTTCCCGTTTTCAACCAGTCTGAAAATCCTGTTAAAGTTCCTTTAATAACGTGTTTCCATTTTTGTAATTGTAAACAAAATTCTGCGGGGCCGCTGCAAATTTTGCTTGCGGAAGTTTAGGTGAATTGTCTGGGGAATGACACCAGCCTCTACTAGTTTGAAGGAGGAGGGACGGATGGGGGAGAAGGGGTGGAAAGGAGGCTAGCTCAGTCCTATACTAGTATGTTGATAATTGTTGTTAGTCGTTAATTAATGAGCGGAAATTCACGAGCATTGGTGATTATTCAGTCTAAAGATTTTGAGTGTCAATAATTGAAAATAATAGAGGCAGCCAGCAGAGCAAGACTATCAGCGCTTTTCATTCTTTCAATTTCTTTTCCAGAACCCTCTCAGTCGTGCGTCGATCAAGGCATATTCTGTCGTTTTGTGAAACATTTCTGTGATGAACCAGGTAAATTGTTCTAGCACAATTGAGACTATTGTGGCTACTTTACAAAGAGGACTCAATTGAATATACTGCCAAAACAATCAACGTTTTCTCATTCATATTTCGCTATTTTTAGTGCATCTAGAAGTGATGAAGAGGGATTGTGCAGCTACTTGCCATTTCTGCGAAGAAGTCGTAAAGGAACATCATCGGAATGAAACTACAATTACTCTACCTAATGGCATGCGATTCCAGCAAAACCGTTCAAAGAATAACACTACGACTGATGTGCCATGTGGAGGGAATGGAGGTATTAATGAAAAGCTGTCATTTCTAAACTTGAGCAAAATTAAATTCAAATTTTCCACTCTGAAGAATCAACAATGAATGAAAAACTCAAGCTCCATTCTTATGACGAAGCCATCGTACATTCCAAATTTTGCAAATTTTATTTTCAGCTCGAAAATGCATACTGCCTAATGAAAAAAAGCTTACCACAACGTCATCACTGAAATTAGGAAAAGGTACGAATAATCGAAGAAAAAATTTATATTTTTATGATTGTTATTTTTAGTCAAGCAGATTCCTTTGAATGACAAGAACAGGACTGCTAACAGCACAGCTTCTAGTAGAACAATCACTCTTCCAAAAGAAAAAACTCGCAAGAGGTATGTGAAAAACGGCGGCGTAGCAGGAGGAACCAAAGGCCCTGCCGCCATATCCGCAGGAGGCAATTAAGAGCGCAAGCACTGTGGGGAAGTTAGCAAGGATCCAAAACAACTTAGCAAAGAAACTTGAAGGAGACCATATGAAAACGTATTTCATAACTTACTTGGGAGTAAGCAGAGAACTACGAGTAAAAGTTTTAAAATCCACTTTTCATGGCTTCTCTTAATGAAATAACTGTCATTCGAGAAACTCGCCATAAAAATTTCACGATTCAAGTCAGAAAATGGAGGGGAAGGTAAACTTAAAGTCAGCACTCCAAGATGAAACCTTGAATTGATAAAAACAAATGATTGCAAAATTGTGTTTGAACCAATTGGAAATTTTTCAGAAATTGAGAATTTGCATCACATTGACGTAAAATTTTCTGTAAGTTAGATTTTGTAGATTTACCATTATGGTTTTCAGATGGTTCATTTTTTGAATTCGAGCAAGATTTCGTGAACAATTTCTTAATCTTCAATTTTCTAATACCGATTTTCAGCGTCACGATTTGACGACTTCGGTTTCTTGATATTCAATAATTCTTAAAAATCTTGAAACTTGAGTGTAAGTACTTCGACGTAGCTAATGTTTTTCTGGAGATATTCATATCCAAAGATTGAATGTAAATGAAAAGTGAATTCCGCTTTCATTTCTCCTATGAATGCGGCTTAAAACGCAGATTACAAAACTGCCCACTTATTTCTCTAGCGTTTTCCCCAGCGAAGTTACGAGGTAAGTTTTCTTACGAACATTTATGGATTCCTGCCAAGTTTTCTTGGATCCTGGCCAAATCTCCGGCGCAGTGTTCGCGCCTCTAATTATCTCCTGCGGACGCTGCCGGCTAGGCCTTTGGTTCCTCCTGCGCGTCATCCGTGAAAAACGTAGTTCAAGGTTTTTGTGATTTTACTCTACATCTATTTTTTGAAGTGTGAATCATAAGTACTGCAGTAACTTAAGGAATAAAAAGCCTTTTTAGCCCCTTTGCAACGAAGCCAAACACTCCATCACCCAGCAACAAAAGAATGATTGAATACATGAAAAATAAGACAAGAACCACCGCAGATACGGTAGGCTACAATGCGCTATTTGGTTCTATTACCTCTGACGTTTATACTTCAGTCTACTACCGTAATCTACAATGTGTCAGTGGTTCCAGCTACAGAGTCTTATGAAGCTAGGAGGATCAAGTTAGAAGAGCTATTGAATTCTAAGGTAACGTGTACATTGAGCGCATTTCGCCCATGGCAGAAGGCAGGAGGATGAATAAAAAAATAGGAACGGGGATGAGCGTGGCGGAGCGGGGGGGGGGGAAGGGATACCCAACCTAAAAGTACGGTAGCGAGACGTGTGGGCACTGTCTAGGGCTTTTGTATACCAGGGCTTTTTATGTGTATAAAGTTTGGGAGGCCTTAACCAGATCGATACCCAAATGGCACCACATAGGGTTGAATCGCAATCTGAAAATCTGAATTCATTCCTAAACTCTAGTCCACACAGCACTCTTCTCGGGCGAACCAATCAACGTCCTCGAGTAGTGTAGAGCGTACATGAGCACGCTGATTGGTCCGCTAAGGGAGAAGTTAGGTGTAGATAACTCAAATGCGAATTCACACGAGCTGCCGAATTTAGGAGTAATTTAGGAATTTAGGAGCAAGTTACCCAAATGGGAATAAAGCATAAGCTGCCGCTTAGGCGATGGCTTAGCTAAAGTCACGTATTTAGTTCCCAACTAAGACACCTTACCCAGATTTGCCCAGCGGTCTTGGAACGCGGCTTTTTGTCTAAATTTGAGTATTTGGAATTTGAGTTATACGATTCATTGCCGCAAACGCTTGCAAAACCCTACCTATTCTCTCCTTCATTTCGATCCCTAATTAACCCATATATCGCTTTCAAAGACGAAACTTTAAATTAAATAATTTGCTTTACAGAGTAACCTGCCCAATATCACTACCGCCGACATCGAATCGTTTACTGTATCGCTTTCAAAAACGCTGATCAAAGGTGCGGTAGGGCGTGTATAGATTTAAAAAATTTTTTCCAATTTGAGGCAAATGCTACGACGAGTATACCTATTGCCGTGAGTTTTCCTCGCTTTGCGCTGATCCGAACTACAGTGATGTGATGGCACGACATTGTACCCTCACTTGTAACAGATGTAACGAGGTTGAATATAGTGAAGAGTATGGAGGTAATGGCCAACAGTTGAATTTTTGGAAGTTTTGAAAAAATTGAACACATCAGAGGATTGTTACGATATCACACCTGATTGCCGCTCTCATATGGAGCTTTGCACACATGCAAAGTATAGGCAAGTGATGATGGATTCGTGCGCAAAGACATGCAAGTTGTGTACACCAGTATGCAAGGATAGACACAGAAAGTAAGTCGTCTCAATCTTAGGTCTTCCTCAGCTTGAAGAAATAGCTCTTTGCAGCTGCGCGAAATTCGCTGAAGATGGTTTCTGCGGCGATGAATTGTACAGTAATGATGAAAGACAGCATTTGTGTGGACAGACTTGCAAACTGTGCTGAAACACTGACACTTCATTGTTTGCTACAGTTCTATTGTTCATAGTGTTATTCTAATTGTTGTATGTTGGTTACTCTGTATCAGAGAGGTGTTTACTTTGAAATCTGGTATCTCTGTTCTTTTGCTCCAAATAAAAATATCCACCCACGACTGCAAAAAATCTGCTTATTGATCAGAATGAGAACTTAAAGACACGTGGTTATAGTCGAAGCTACCTCTCCAGATCAAATCTAACCAATCCAGCCATTAACTTAGTGAGGTTGCACACTAAGCCCCATTAGCGACGGCACCCATACTAGTGACTTCCCAGTGAAACATTTTCTAGCTTGACAAAATGTAGAAATGTGTTCTACTGACTAACATATAACAACTAAAACAAAAGGAACAAGAAAATAAGGAGAAGTCACTGGGAATGAGCAGGTCCTATTTTCGCAGTTCGTCAGTTAGCGTGTATAGTGTGCATACGCATATTAAGTTACAACGACTCGGCGATACATCTTGAAAAGCATTGAATGCTGCATACAAGTCTGGGTATCTGCTGTGCCCCTCTTGCCGCCAAGTTATGAGTCTTTTTTATGTCGGTTAAAAACTACACCAAATTCATTGAAAACGGCTTAGATAGGCCGATGTTGGGTACCACGGCAAGTTCTCCAATGAATACTTTCTCTTTAGAATGCCAACACTCACCAGTGCTCATGTTCGAGCATTAAAGGGATCGTAACAACCGGATTTGCCTATTTTGTATAGACAGCGTTCATTATTCGCCCTGAAAACATTCACCACTAAATGTTCAGCGGCGCACAACAAAACCGATAGTAATCTACCCTACCTCATGGCATCACTGATGCTGGCATAAGTCGGCAGACATTGCGGAAAGTTGCCAACTTTGGCGTCAGCTCGTGGATTGTTTACATGTTTTGATAGTCTCATACCATCTGAGTCCCTCGTCGCTATCCCCATTAGGATTTTGACAACGCAACCTACAAAAAACATAGAGTATATGAAAAGGCCACTTCAACTAAAAAGACATTTCTAATAAATTCCGCAGCTTCTTCGGCTTGTACCTTTTTGCATGTGATTATGACGTAAGCTATAGGCTGTGTAAAACTTAATGCCTGCGCCATGCTGGAAACAGATGAGCGATCGGTTGTTGTGAGGGACAGTCGACGGTCACTTTCAATAGAGAATTTCTTCGTCACCTCCTTTTGTAACAAAATAATCACTTTGATGTATTTGGACGTCTTGTCCAGTAACGCTATAGTATTCGGATCCCCTAGCAATGTACCTTCCTTCTACAAAACACGGTTGTAATTAAAGTTTATCTTAAGTAATCAGATGTCAATACAAGATATAGAAGTATAGAAGGGATAAGCATGATTATATACGAAGCACATGGTTACAAGTAGAGAAACAGAAAGATATTAGCACAAGCAAGAGATAAGAGGCTGCATAGTATACTTAAGAGAATTCGAAATTTTTTTCGACTATTCGATTATCGAATAATACTCGAAAATCGAAAATTTTGAATATCCCACTACCGAATACTATTTGAACATCAAGTATCATTCGCCTTTCAAACATCATTCGAGTTTCGAATAGTAATCGAGAAATCGAATGTCTATGTATGCTTATCTTCATCATGAGTGGCTGTCAATTGAAGATATTTTTGCCATGTGTACTGATAAACCTTAGACGCTTATGTATTAGGTTGTTGCAAAAGTTCTGTCTTTTCATTTTCAAAAATTTGTAACTCCGCGAAATTTCAACGGATTTGCTTGCTTGTAATTTAATTAGAAAGAATAAGTCTTTCGCTTTCAAATGCTTTTCTGTGGAGCTTCTGTTTCGTACTGGGTGCGGAGATAAAAATGGAAAACTAAGACCATATAAGCTTTGATCATTTTAAGTTAGGTCACCAAAAATCTGGAATGCTGCAGAAAAATCTGAAATCCTCAGTACATATGTTTTTTGGCCTACCCTTTGCATCTGTGAAAAGTTTGCGCTGTTTGGACGTCTCTGTGAAAAGTTATGAATATCGAGTTTACTATGGAAAACGCCAAAATTGATTAATTTGTCAATTTTCGCGAAAATCATAACTTCTCACAGAGACGTCCAAACAGCGCATTTTCACAGATGCAAAGGGTAGGCCAAAAAACATATGTACTGAGGATTTCAGATTTTTCTGCAGCATTCCAGATTTTTGGTGACCTAACTTTAAATGGTCAAATCTTATGTTGTCTTAGTTTTCCATTTTTATCTCCGCACCCAATGTGAAACAGAAGCTTCTCAAAACAGCTTTGAAAGCGAAAGACTTATTCTTTCTAATAAAATTACAAGCAAGCAAATCCGTTGAAATTTCGCGGAGTTACAAATTTTTGAAAATGAAACGGCAGAACTTTTGCAACGACCTATGTAATGTATTATGAATACTCTTTTCTAAGAAGCAAGCTGGCTGCGTTTCAAAATAGATGTACAGCCCGATTTTTTGGAACCTGTGATCAGTATGTTATTTCTTGAGAGGCACAGATATCGGAGGAACTTATAGTCTGGTATCGCTTCACCTAACCAATACAAACGGTAAAAAACGGATTTTAAATCGAGCTTCTGCATCCTGCGCGTCTATGACGTGAAGAATGTGCGATTTTGCAGACCCAAGTGCCACGAACTCTCCTCCTTTTTAGAGCATTTTTTTCGGGTTTGTCGTTATTTCTTAAGCTGAATAGCTTTCTTGGTATCTGAGGCCATCGCATACTAAGAATACATCCCAGAGCAGCCGCTTGCATTCACATTCGTTCATTGTGCTTATGAGAAGAATTAGCACAACTTTCTTTACAACATAATAGTAAGCAGTGCCTCGACGTTACCTTTGAGAATTAAGGATCATAGTCTTTCAAGAGTCACAGCAAAGAATTTTTGACAACAACAAGTTTTTTTGTAGAGGTAGCTCGCAATATTCCCTTTGTATGGTGATAGTCACAATGAGAAGAGATGAGAACTTGAGCACGAAAAAGCGAAATTTGAGAAATGTATGTTTTGCTTGCAAGCGTAGCTTTACACATCAAAATCTTACGGTAAGTAATTGGGTATCTTGCGAAAAAATACTTATTTGGACAAACTATCTACAGCCACAAACGCTTGCGCCGAATGGCGAAAACATTACATAGAAATCTCCTTTATAAGGCATTTAACAACATTGGTGACTTTCATTTTATCAAACGGCTGTGGCCGTTACGGCCGCGTCTTACTTGTTGCATCTACGAAGATCTAGCTACTAGCTTAGCGGTACTAGCTCCAATACTAGCGCATACATAATGGTGCGAAACATCTTTTCAACGCCCTTTACAACATCACTGAAGCATTTCAGAACGTACAAAATGGAGGAGCAGAACTTGCACAACAGAATGCAGCCAAGGTTGCTGAACTGCCAAAAATCAAAGATAAAGAGGTTCCAAAGCAAGCAGTGACACCGAAAAAACCCAGCAAAGAAGGTAGCAAGGAGGGAAAGGGTAAAGTGAAGAGATTATCGGCAGAGGGAGGCAGAGGTAAGAGGAAGTCGAAAGGAGAGCAAAGGAAAAGGGAACAAGAGAAGAAAAATAGGAGCAAAGAAGCCAAACAAAAGTAAGCCAGATGCTTCTCAAAAAAATCTGAACCAACAAGGGAAGAATACTTTGTCTAAGTGGCGTTTCCAAAGGAACTGTACACCGTTTTTAGAGCATAAAACGCTGACTCCGAATTTGCTTTCATTATCTGCAGAGCGCTTTCGGGATGGGAGTTATGAATAGTTTTTTGAGGCAGAGTATCAAGATTTTGGTTAAGGCAAAAACGAATGTTGAGGTATATCAGAATGGAGGTATTAACTGCACGTAGCGCCCTGGCAGTGTATAATCCCCTCCAAGTTCACAGACTACAGTCTTGAAAGATTTTATTGTATCTGCTCTCGAAATTTTTGCGTCAAAAAATTGCTATAAATCCCCTCCCAGAAGAGCTTTGCAGATAATACCGAAAGCAGATTCGGAATCAGCATTCCATTCCATGCTCTAAAAGACAGTATACATATACATTACCTGTGGAATCGCCACTTCGACCAAGCATCTTCCCTGTAAGTTATTTCTATTTGAATCTAATAAATAAAAAAACTGTGCTTTGTTAATGAAGCTGAATGGCAAATGAAGACTACAATTTGAAGTCGACTGTACAACACCAACGCGACCGAGCTTTCGGGAATAAAGAACAAAACATACGATCAGTCATTCTTGCCAGCGTTTTCAAGGCTACAAAACCTTGCAACAGTTGAGTAACAAATTTACTCGGAAATCAAGACGTTGGAAAAGAATAGTCACCAAGGGCGGCGTTGCAAGATTTGTAAAGGCTCACCGGTTTTGTTCGGCAATTATTCGCGCTTCCCTCTGCATTTACAATGCAGATATCTCGCACATTCTTGTGCAACTAAGCTCGCGCTTAGGGAGCTAGGGGCGACAAGGTAGCCGGCTTCGGCCTGCTCAACTCGCCAACAGCGGCAGATAATCGTCCGCTTATTCAGACACCTTATTTTATATGTAACTCGCTTGTTCTGTAATCATCTTTCCTTCTACATGTGTTATTTGTATTCTCAAGTTTGCATTGATATAAGGTTGCAAGAGTTCTGCCTCCTGCTTGACTATCATTTCATCTGCTGCACCCCTCATTAAATGTCTAAATTCCTATTTGATACCCGTGGCCTTGTTTAGATGCCGTACTAATGTTTGCACCCTTCGTGCTTGCCCTTGCCTGATAATTTCTTTCACTCGCTAATAAACTCTTACAAGAAAAGCTACCTAAAACCTAGCGGCCGTTTGGTAAGAGATGTATATACCTGAATCAGCTTCGAACGCTTATTGTTAGTCTGCTAGTTCAAAAATGCTAGTCCTCGCTGACGCGCACCAGTTTGAAGCGAGTTATTGGGCTTTTTCCCGCGCAAAATGGGCCTACTCATCGTCTCACTGGCATCGTGTCATCATCGTCTAGGTGCTAGCACACTTGCGCTTTTTTAGTTAGAAAAGATTGGATTTGTGTTATTTCGATCTCGGCAACTTTTTCTTGGAGATTTTTATCTACAATCTTCCCGGTTCAGTAGCATGCTAATTTTGCGCAGAAAAAAGCCCATAAGACTAATCGCGCTTTCTAATGGCGCGCGGCAGCTAGGAGTAACATTTATATATAAAATCAGGTTTGAAGCTGATTCAGAATATATATATATCTTATATATAAAGACGAATGTCTGTTTGTCTGCATGTCTGTATGTCTGTGTGTACGTATGTTCCGAATAGAAAATTCCATTTCTGAACCGATTTGGACCAATGGCACACACACAGATCGAGCCCCGGCGGGTGTCATAGGCCACTTTTCGTCATCGATCGATATCGATTTTATCGATTTTTTGCAAAATTTGAGCTAAATGGCTGGGAGATGGCACGTGGGGGTAATCGAGCATGCTGATTACGAATATAATAATGACAGGGCTGGGCGGAGCCGGGTAAGTTAACTAGTATATATACATATTTCTTACCAAAACCTGAGTGAGTTAAGTAGCTTTCATTATTAGTATAAAGAAACAGTTATTACAAAAAGGGAGAAATGCCCGTAAAAAAGTAACATCATCATTACTGACAGTCGTTCTTGAAAGCAATGAATCGGCAAAATCCAACAACTCAGGATTTTAACGCGGTAGATTCCTTATCGCCCAATTATGTAAATAGTGCACTCCCGGTTGCACAGCATGCTTTCCCTGCCGAGAAAATTGCTCTCAAACATACACGCGCAGGCCAATCTTACACGCATGCGGACGAGTTGGCAACTCCCTTCTCATTATTGAAGGCAGCTCGCCGCAATGCTATAATCATTGGGTCCCGCAACGATTCAGCGTCATCAGCCTTGCTCCACTCGTCCGATTCCAGAGGGGAGGGCCTTAAAAAGGCTCATTTTAGCAGTTTTCACGCTTTCAAAAGTGGATTTTCGGGACCAGCGTATTGAAAACCCCAGGTAAGCGCAAATTTGACTAGATTGAGGTTTGCCGAGCCACTGCCTTCAAGTGAACGCTAGCAGGGTCATGCATTATCATATTACAGTGGGGGAGGCTTTGAAACATTATGAAAGACGCTCACAACGCAAAGTGATTTCTTGCGCATCCTTCCAATGAAGGATATATGCAAGTAATGCGAGCCTAGCTGAAATAATAGTCATTTTTCAGACCTCATAAACCACAAATCAAAGGAAAAGGCAGCAAAGAAAAAGGAAAGGCGCCAAAGAAGTAAGAGCTAGAAACAAGTGCGCTATTTGTTCATACTTAATAAGGTTATATGCAGACCATCGAAAATACAACCATCGCCTCAGAAGCAACCCCGGTGAGTCGTTGTGTACGAGTATAAGTTGGAATTAACAACAAAAGATCACGATGCATTCGTTTTGATAAGCGTTGACAGATCAAGCGGTTTAGAGGCAGCGCCTCGGTAGAATGACAACTTCGGGATATTTATCATCCTCGGCTCCCCTGGATGAGCTAAGTCCAAAATTTTGCAGCTTCAAAAAAAAAATATCAATAATCCGCTTTTTCCAGACGCGAAAAGTACCGTTTGAGCGGGTCGCAAATGCGGCTGCTGAAGTCAATAATCCAACTGACGTCAAGATGGGTGCGTGTCTCCACTCACGAGCCAATTGCGCTGTAGAGGGCAAGTTTACCGTCCCCCCAAACATCACTTTTCACGTCTGGAGAAGCGGGTTATACTGATATCTTTTGAAATTGCAAAGCACAGTCGGATTTACAGTTCGTGTTAATCACATGCTCCCTTTTCCGTAAGTGAGTTTCGCGCCACGTTCGCGCGCGTATGGCATTCAAATTGGCCTTATCGATTGGCGGTCCGCGCGCAGGGCCCTTGCATTGCGCATGCGTAGGTCCTATGCGAAAGGGAGTACGTAATTGACATCGACTGTAGCTTATCCAAAAAAGCCGAGAACGATGAATGTCCCAAAATCGACGTGGAGGCTGCATGCACACTCAACATCTTAGATAAGTGGGGCTGTAAATGAACCTTGTCCTAACACAGATCAAAGGCATACGAGCACATAGGCTAACATGGAGCACCTGCAACTATCTTTTCGGCGACAGCCTAGGGAAGCCAAACTCGAAGTGAGATTACACATGCAGTAAATAGCATCGAAGCTCGATGAATGATGATGATTTCATCATCTGCCAAGCTTCTTTGGACACCATCATGAGCGTTTTCTGGGCTGAAGAATTAAACGCGCGACTGGAACAAGATGCTCCAAATTCGCTCAAATGTTCCACTGTTAAACGCCAAACCAGTTCTTGTAATGGATACTTCCTGTCAAGTTACTCATACTCAGCCTTTTTGAGCGCTGTTAAGACCGTGATAATTGAAATTGCCTAGATTTTGCGTTCTTCAACTCAAACAACATTATAAATCAAGTGCTAAAGCGCTTGACGGTTAGAAACAAAACAGTTTGAAAACAGATTTAGAATCAGCGTTCAATGCTCTTCGGGGTGGTTTAAGGACTTATCCAGGAAGGCCTCATAGTTTTTCTTTAGAAGGTATAATAACGGTTGACATTTTAGCCGAGAAATTTGCATTCTGTTGGGAGTAGTTTGGCTGCTAGTGACTCCGCAAAAGTTGTAGGAGTTAAGTAGAAATAATTCATGTTTGAGAGCAGAGACTTCAGGAAAATAATCAGACAAATACAAGAATGGTCGCTCCTCTACCGATTTATAAATAGAAATTTCTTTTTTATACCAGAACGTCACATCTGCCTCCTGGTTCTACTGCCTGCATGCTTATTCCTCTAACTATTGAAACCTGTCTCGGTATTAACTGGCTATGCTAACGATTCTGATTGGTAATTGAGTAACTTAGCATTCCAAAAGCTTCAGTTGGAACGGAAACCACGCAAATTTGAAGTACCCGCTGGTTAATTACTTCATTGTTTCCATAAATGCAGTGTTGCGCAAGCTACATCATTATGATCCTTGTGATTTTTCAATGAAGTTCTAATAAGTAAACAAAGTTTTCCATTTTTCTTCTTGGTTTACGGAAAATATAACCCTCCGAGTCTTCTAAAGAAATCGCCAATAACCCTTTGTCCGAGTCTCCTAAAGAAATCACCACTTGCATACTTTCAGTTTCAACGTAATCATGATTTCGCAATAGGTCTGAGAAACCCAGTTCAGCAGAGAAAAGCTATGTGAAGCCGTTGGATGTGTTAAACGCTTTGGCTTAGCATGCGCGAACGCTGCGCGTGGGCATTATCTCGCACATGAAAACAATTACTCGCTAATAATTTTTCCCTTCTCGTTCTTCCCAGCTTGAGCAGAGTCCGCTTTCCAAGGTTCCGATAGCCGACTTGATGCGATGAAACGTTCTTCAGCCTTGCCGAAGCTCATGGAAAATAAGAGCCTAGTTTTGAAAATAAAGGAAATAAATAGAGTAACTTTCACGGCATCTTCACTCAATGTAGAAATGATTTTCCGTTTGTGCCTTTACTATCTAAGACAGTTATCGCGGTGCTGAGTTGCAGACGGTTGCTCTTTGTATATGCCGGCCCGTCAGACAGCCGATTTTAGCCGTTATTGCAGGAGCACTATAATCACTTTCAGATTTGCTAGAGTTTCAATAAAAAAAACCTCCGCTTATCGTATCGTTCTGAGATCAAAAATAACGCAAACTTGAAGCTTTTTGTTTAGGGTGAGAAAAAGCAAGGAGGTAATCGACGCCAAAAAATTGGTAAGTAGACTATTTCAGTTTTTATTGTGCCGTACAGGTTGGCATAGGTGATAAACTTTTTATTGCCTGATATTTCGGCACGATGCCGTCTTCAGAGGCTTAAAAGACGTCAATCACCTTAAAATACGTACTTGGCCGTCAAACATGCTCCCCCCCTCTAAGGTAGAGGTAGAAAGTACTGGAGCAAAACTTTACCCATCAAATATTTCATCGTTGTTATTGTTGCAGGCGGTCGAGATGTCGATCGAGTGCGATGTCAAAATAAGTAGGCATTTGAGACTGCTTAAGTACAAACACGCAATCTGATAGATTACAGTACTAGGCACGGATCAAGTCGCTCGTTATAGACATTTTTTATTTTTGTCATTCAATTTGGATTGCGGGCAAGGATGTAGGAGGCTTTTGAAGCTTTCTGGGCAGAAGACCGAAATTCATAAGCCAAAATCTTGCACCTAATCTCTCGGTATCTCAGTGCTTTATATCTCCTTGTTTCTCGAAATGCATATTCTCGCTGGGGAGGAGATCGCAGCTTCGGAAAAAGTTTTATATCCTGGAGCTCCAGATATCTGGATTTCACGCTGTATACCTACGCCAGTATTCCACCTTCCCTCACTATGAACATATTGAACAGGAGCGAGAAGCTGTACAAGCCCATTTTCCAGCATTCTGTGTGATCCTCTGATGATCCTCGGCGGCCGACGGTCTCTTCTTCAAAATCACCTTTCTTTCTTCAAAGTTAACGAAAACCTTCCAAAGTTGTACTGGGCATCTAACATAACGACGCTAAACGTGTTGCTGATAAGAACGGATGAGTTCTTGAAAAATTGAAAAATCGAGTTTTTCGATAAGTTCCAAATTCGACTTGTGGTTCAAATTTCATGACTCCAATATATCATTTGTTCTCATAAGCAACATACTCAGCAGTGTTGGGCTACAACCACGCCAGTACAACTTTGGAATGTTTTCGCTGATTCTGCAGAAAAAAAAATGACTTTGAAGAAAAGACGGTCGGCCGCCAGGGATTAGGGGATTATATTATACAAAATGCTAGGAAATAAGGCTTGTACAGCTTCTCGCTCCTGTTCAATATGTTTATAGTAAAGCATGGTAGGAATACTTACGGATGAAGAAGTTCCAGAAGTTCGGAGCTTCAGGATAAGAAGCCTTCGTTGTAAGCTACGACTCACTCCTCAGGGGGATGTTAATGCATGCGGCCCTAATGCGCACACTCAATGGCAGCCCAGTCTCACCTATATAGATGGCAAAGCACTGTATGCATGCAATTTGATACACTGCTTCAGTTTTTGCGCAATCTCCAGGTCTTCCGTATGGGCAAACTACGCATCTCATGAGACACAGTTTCTATTGTATAGTCTATTACGTTCTAATTGCTTTTTAATGTTGTCTTGCAAGATATTCACTATGACAACATTCCAAGCTGCGCCTGTGTCAGACAGCTTGATTGCGAAAATGACCTTTTCAGATGCAAGGTAAGCATAAAGGCAATTTGTTGATAGCTCGTTCGCTTGTTCTTATCGCATTTCTTTTATCGTCTGGGCCGTGTAGTGTATCTATTTGAGGCCCTAATTTTAGCTGTTAGTTTAAGTGGTTCCTGCCTTTCGTTTTTGCCAGTGCATTTGTTACTGTCTTGCCATAATGCGAGCGATGGCACGCTGACATCTTCTGGGTGTGCGGATTTTGCATTCAAGATGATATTTTTAATGTTTTCTTTGCGAAATCACCTAACTTGAACCCCTCCGTCGACCAATTTCGTCCATGTTCAAGAACGATATTTAGCGTATGATTTTTTTTTCCTCGTAAAGCTTATGTATTAAAACTGATAATTAAGCTATTTGAAACCTTTGACCATCACGGACTTTACTGACGTTTCAACTCGTCGATAAGCGTAAGCGGGTGTAAGAACCACGTGTTCATCTAATTTGCTTATAAAGCGAAACGAAGAAACCGGTGTTTAATTATAAAGTAAACTGTTTCAGATTTGACATTATCACACTGTAAAAGCTTTTTAATGAATGTGATTTTTTGTATGATATGTAATTCACGTCAACGGTGCTGCTAAAATAGTCAATTTGAGAAGTTTTTTTGCATACAAAATACTGACATTCGATAGGTCTGCTATATAAATTAGTCATTGCAACCACTCCGCTTGAGTAACTGTTTGTTAAAAACATGATCAAATTCTGAGTTAATCTGCATTATTGTGGTGCAGCTTGCATTCAGAGAATGTACAAAGTTATGGAGGCGTAATCTATACACCGGTTGTGAAGAAACACAGTCTTGCATTCTCCTCAGTTGCCGATGCCGATGTTGCCAGTTGACAGTTACCTTAAAGGCACCGGCCACCCCAAGTTGAGGGTGTTGAGCTTTTGGCAGCATATAATAGTGGGGCCTCCTATCAAGCCAATGCCCAAGTCGCGGCGCAATATGCCGCTTCGGAAGCGAGAAAATCGCTTAAGAATAGCGAAGATGCATGAGGACCTCCATCCATGCCCGCCACTCCCCATCCATGCCCTCCCATTTGTGCGCGCTCATCCAATCACCGTTCTGGAAAGCCGGCCTGTGGGCTCTCCGGAATGGGGATTGTCGGGGTTTTCACGGATGCTCGACTTCATATTTGGAATCAGGGACGCGAGAAGGCCCTGAAACGACAAAAACCTGGAAGTCGAGAATCTGGGTGGACCGTGCCTTTAAGCAGAGTGGTTGCATTGACTACCTTGTCAATTTATATACCAGACCTATTGAAAGTCAGTATTAGTGTCAGTAGTCTTTTCGCTTAATTCATACAGCTGCTGAATCGCAATCTGGTGGCGCACTTCCAGTGGAGGCAATCTCATCGGTCATCGAAAATCATCCTTTTTGTAAAATACAAATCTAAGAAAATTTAAATTGTCGGTTTCGTAAAACAGTCACCTCTGTTCTATTTCTGTACAATTGGCGAGGAACTATACTATTAGGTAGTCCCGGAAGTTCTTTCGATTTTTTCGACCGTCATAAAACACGTTGGATAAGGTTGATGATGACGAACATCTCGGTTGTTATCCCACGGAGCTTTTCTTCTCCATCTGAAGGTGTTTTTGTTTAACATTTATGAAGTCTTCGGGAATAAATTCATCATATTATGTTTGAATGTGCCCTAAGCTGCACTTGAAAAATTCGCGATTTGCTATTTCACATCCGCAAACGACCACTGCTCTGTAATATTTAGGCTAAATCATATTCCTTCTTCAAAATTTCAAATTCCGAAAATTTGTTGGTGTTTAATGCGTTTGTGAGGTAGGCCTGCCAAAAAAACACATTTGTTTGTATCCTGTAAGTATCTTATCTACCGCTGTTCTAAATTCTTCGCTTGTTTCAAGATTTCAGAAAAACAACGAATGTTGTTCCTTGCATGAAATATGGGCCTTAGTTCAATGACTTTCTCAAAGCTTTTGCTTGAACTGCAATGCATCAAACCAGTATGTTTAATCTGCGTGATGTGACGTTCGTTTGAAAAAAAGCAAAATTATTTTCGAATCCACCTATTAAATACTGCTAAACGCATTTCGACTCTATTTCTCATATTCTGCTTCTTCAGCTTTTATTTCTCTACTTCTTTCTTTCTTTGCCGATCAAAGATGAAAATGAGCAAAAACATTGATTGCAGATACCTATACAAGCAAGCTTACAACCAACACAAAAAGAAATCCCAGATAAGGTTGCCTTTTGCTTATATACATTCGCCCCATGATTTACTTATGCCTAGGTGATGGGAGGAGGTAGCTATTATCCAGACGAAGGGGTATGAGAAATATACAGAACCCTCATAGATGTAAAAGTTCTCAATGATTTTTTTAGCAAGACGACACTATCGAAGATGCACCCTCGCTGAAACGAATTACTCAACCTCCATCGTTGGAGAACAAGGAAAAGAAGTAACAAGTGGAACAACCACATTTTTTTTAGAATTGCGAAAATCTTCACATTGCATTTGCATCAAAACTGTTCACATTGGATCGAATTACGTTAACGACTATGTCCCATTTCTTAACTATGCAAATAAATATTATGCTTAGCCCCGTATCTAGCTGCTGTGGAAGTTTGGGATCATGCCCGGAAATTGACTTCTTTGGCTTCTGGATTCAGGCAGGCAATTTGCGCGTGATTATACACAAATAGGCTCTGACGCGTCAGATGTAAGCTTCGATGCGCTAAGAAGGTCTCAAGCTTTTTGGTCACCACCGTTGAGAAACCACTCAACATTAATCCAATTCATCTTATCTCATGAGTAAAACCTACTCAGAAATAAACACAGTCTGTCCCTTAGTTTATTAAGATTACTAGCTGGTATGCGCGGCTTCCCGCACCGTGGTTAGCTGGCTCAACAACGAGCAAATTTGTGCTCAGAACTTTAGAGGCTCAACTTATCTGCGTTTCGGTTTTGTTTCACTGCTGTAACTCAGGGGATACTCCGGAACCACGCAGCTTTCACCGCCTTCCCTCACCGTGGAATAAAAATAAGTTGTGGTGCTATTGTTTACACGAAAGCTGATAGCGGTTCAATATTAGTCAACAGCTCATTTCTCTTCAAAATCGATAAATAAAATAGAAGGAGTGGGAACTTTGCTGCGGAATAGCCTACGGGTGGACCGGTGACGAAAGCATATGTGTGCAAAGTTTGGCACCGATCTGTTCGCGGACAAAATTTTTCTTCAAATAACACACTAACTAACTTTACCAACACTCAGCTTCATATTAGGTTGGCACGAAAGTTCTGTCGCACCATGTTCAAAAATTCATAACTTCTAATTTTTCCAACCGATTTGACTGCTTTTACTTTTATATGAAAGACTAGGTCATCCTCTTCATAAAGGTGTCTTAGTCTAATGATCTCATAGAGAGGAGCGGTAGAAGAAAATTAGTCAAAATTCGAATTTTCTCTGTAGGGTCATAAAAAATCGGAAACTTGCAACAAAAATCGGAGCAATCGGTATTGTTGGTTCTTTCACCAGCTCTTTCTAACAGTGCAAAGTTTGCGCTGATTGAGCGTTCCTATCAAAAGTTATGATTTTCGAGCAAGCAATACAAAAGGGCGAATTTGATTTATTTTGGAATTTTTCAGGGAAATCATAACTTTTCATAGAGACGCCCAATCGGCACAAATTTTGCACTGTTAGAAAGAACTGGTGAAAGAAACTACAATACCGACTGCTCCGATTTTTGTTGCAAGTTTCCGATTTTTTATGATTCTACACAGAAAACTTGAATTTTGACTAATTTTCTTCTACCACTCCTATCTATGATCATTAATAATATAATAACGGGCTAAGGGTGTTTACGTGACTTTGTGTGTGTGTGTGTGTGTCCGTCTGTCTGTAACGAAATTCGTAGGGAGAGTTCCAGCCAACCTCTTGAGCCCAAATCTTGCATAGCACATCCTAGCAGCAGGGAAGTCCATTGTGCAAAAGCACAAGCTGATCCGATAAGTGGATCCCCTGGAAATTGCGCGTGAAACGGGTCCACTCAAATTCTGACCAGCAAAATTGGGTCCGTATATAAACTTTTTGCAAAGTCCTGGATATGTTTGACAAGCTAATGCACAAGCCATGGACTATATCCCAAAAAATTCAACTAAAGTTGGTTACTTTATGAAGATGGCGTCAAAAAGAATTAGTTGCGTAAATGTTTAATTTCTTAAGAATTTACGTGATCATTTGAGAAGATTTTTGCATGGAGATGTAGCCCACGATGATTATTGCCGTTATGGCGACTACCAAGCCATAAAAAGTCCACAAACCTATTCAAATTTGCATTTATTCTTTTGAGAAAGGTTTCGTCTACGTGAAAATATACCCATTTCACACAAAAAAGCTCTAGAAATGATTAGCTGTTTACAAATCATTCGTGATAGCCTGCATAACGCGGTGAGTTTCATTATCACTATTATGAGGGAATGAGTAAGGCATACAGAAAGTAGGGCCAGTGCGAGCCTCTGCGAAGCAGAGGTGACGCACTGGTCATTAATAAGCAGCTAAGAAATCTTTATAAAGAAGATGACTCACTCTTTCATATAAAAATAAAAACAGTTAAATCGGTTGGAAAAATCAAAAGTTATGAGGTTTTGAAAATGGTGCGACAGAACTTTCGTGCCAACTTTATATATTTACTAGCTGGCTTACCCGGCTCCGCCGTATCCGGACCAAACTTGGCACACATACACTTCGGGCCCCGGCGCGTGTCACAGTCCACTTTTCGTTATCGATCGATGTCGATTTTACCGATTTTTATCGATTTTCGCAGAGTTCACCTACAGGGCTAGGAGTTGGCACAGGGGGGAAGTGAGCATGGGGATTCCGAATACAATATTAGTTTTCAGAATTATCGGTTACTTTTATTGATTTTATCGATTTTTTGTAAATTTTGACATGCGAGGCTGGGATTTTGCACAGGGGGTAATCGAGCATGCTGATTACGAACACAATATTAGTTTTCAGGATCGTCCATTACTTTTATCGATTTTATCGATTTTTTTGTAAAGTTTGACCTGCGGGGCTGGGAGTTTGCACAGGGGGGTAATCGAGCATGCAGATTACGAATACAATATTAGTTTTTGGAATTATCCATTACTTCTATCGATTTTATCGATTTTGCAAAATTTGAGCTAGGGGGATGGAATTTGGCACAGGGGTGTAATCGAGCATGCTGATCACCCCCTTGGGGATGATCAGCATGCTCGATTACCCCCCTGTGCCAACTCCCAGCCTCCTAGCTCAAACTTTGCAAAAAAATCGATAAAATCGATAAAAGTAATCGATAATCCTGAAAACCAATATTGTATTCGGAATCCCCATGCTCGATTACCCCCCTGTGCGAACTCCCAGCCCCGTAGCTCAAACTTTGCAAAAAAAAATCGATAAAATCGATAAAAGTAATCGATAATCCTGAAAACCAATATTGTATTCGGAATCCCCATGCTCGATTACCCCCCTGTGCCAACTCCCAGCCCCGTAGCTCAAACTTTGCAAAAAATCGATAAAATCGATAAAAGTAATCGATAATCCTGAAAACCAATATTGTATTCGGAATCCCCATGCTCGATTACCCCCCTGTGCCAACTCCCAGCCCCGTAGGTGAACTCAGCAAAAAAATCGATAAAAATCGATAAAATCGATATCGATCGATGACGAAAAGTAGCCTATGACACCCGCCGGGGCCCGTAGCGTATGTGTGCCAAGTTTGGTCCGGATCGGTTCAGAAATGGAATTTTCTATTCGGAACATACGTACACACATACAGACATACAGACATACAGATATACAGACAGACAAACAGACATTCAGCTTTATATATAAGATAAATAACTGTCCAAGGCTATTTGATCGCAAACTCAAATTGAAATTTTACAGTTGGCTGTTCTCGTCATCTCCCAGCTAAAAAGCTGGCAAAGCTACAGGAATTAATTTCAAAGAATGGTTAAGTTGTCAATTTTGAGTAAACTTTCGTACACTCATCATATCAAAAACGATCATGTGGAGAAGAGTACGGCTTGCCATTTAAAGCTCTTCGCCACCAGACTACAATTTTTGCATTACCGTAAAACTCATTGAAAATGCTCTTTTGCGAACGATCCTGGCTACATAGCGATGCTGATTTGCACTAGTCGTGAAAGTGTTTGTCATTTTAGCAAATCCCCCCCCCCCTCGTTAGATGTTGGAATAATTTGCTTCAAAGACTATTCACTGCGTTTTCTCTCAAATTTATCTTTCTCAGGTTGAAACTCTGCAGCCAGTTTTGTGTTGTATCTCCTAAAATGCTGTCGTTAATAGCTAAATAATATTTGCAAAAGTAAGCAGGAACAGGTATTAAAAAAACCTCTTGTAAGCCTGTAACTGTAATTACGATAGGTGAGGTTTTATGGTTTGTTTGCTATCAACTTTTTATTCGACACAAACGGAAAATTGCAATAAAAGCAGTAAGCGCGCGTCAACTACCCTTTTACATATGAGATATTTTCTTTGAATTCGCCAAATTCCTTGGCAAGAAATGTAACTGTCAAAAAACCTATATTGTCGTCTACTCCTTCCCATGCTGAGCACGAATGGAGACGCGGTCGATGTGGTGATCTACACCGCCGTACACATCCCTCACTAATTGATCTTTCCGAAAACCGAGCAGACTCCTAAATGATAAGTATGATTATGACTCTATCATAAATAAATAAAGTAACAAATAAAAACTTTAGGATCACGGGTTTAAAAGGGTTTAGGATGTTCTCCTAGCTCATAGCCGTTTAAGGAAATCAAGAACTAGTGAGCTCTCTTTCTTGAGACCCCCTTTCCGTTCGCCCAGGGTCCCTAATGGATTCGTCCGCCTAGTGTTAAGTTGGTCAGCCAAGCTCTGATGCATCCGCCTTCTATGCCTGAGAAACAAACCGGACCTTGACAGGGGTTTAATTCTGGAGAAGAAGAACGACCTGATCATTCCAGCAAAGGACAACGTGATTTAGCCCCACCTAAGTTTTCTCGTGCTTCAATGCATTTTCATGTGTTTTCTATAAATGAATAGATTATGCGCTGTTGATCGATCCTGACGTCAGCAAATATGCGAATGATGAATATTGCTTCAACGCTGATTGCTAAGTAGATCGCGGTAATGTTTAAAAGTTTCTTTGTTTAAAAGTATTACTGCAAAAATGCAGAAGCTATGACTAGAAAGTTGCATCAAGCCCAAAAACTTTGCAGCTCAGAATAGGTCATGCAGGCACACATTTGAAGAAAAAGGGCGAATGAAAACTAGCTGTCTTTGATTCAGACAGTTGTAGCGTCCGGCGCACCGTTTGTGGTCAATGCGACAAAGTGCGTGCCTTTTTTCTGGGTTTTGTCCGGCAGTACGCCAAACGCGTGTAAGACATTTGGTGCGCGCGGCGCGCGTGTCAGTGACCACTATAAAGCTGATCATCAAGACTTGCAGTATAAAGAGACAAAACCAGAAACTGGCAGCCATCTTCGGCCACAGCAGCGGTGCGGAATCCGATGTCTTGTCATCCATGGACTGCGTGTTCCGCCACCGTGTTTAGTGCGCGCATGCGCGCTTCAATTGCCTGACGAGCATTTTCGATAAAGAGTGCCTTGTACATAGAATAAAATTCTCGCCTCATGGCAATTAGTCTTGAAGCCGTGTGCTTTTTTTCTTCCATTTTGATAGAAGCTTTGTAATTCATATTGATCCAATCATATGTTAAAAGAAAACCGCTTATTGTAAAGAATTGCCAACCATTGGGATGTTTTACTAGTTTACTGAAATGTTCACAGGAAATCCGCGCAGGGCGCGAATTTGTGTATTGTGGGTTACTCTTCTTTCCTCGTGCACTCTCGCCTCTTTTTTCTTTCTGCATCTCATTCATGGACTATTTGCAATGAAAGCAACAGCGTTGATCTCCGAGCACAGCGCGGACGGCCTATAGCGCGAGTCTTAGCATATGATTGTGTTTTGAAAGAGAGTTCATTCACCTGTTACATCGCAAATCCAGCCTAGATGTCTTCGCACATCGCTGAACAAGCAGCCAGCTGAAACAGATACAATGTGCAAATCTATTTATTGGCATTAAGAACGAAGGATCTGAATTCAAGATCTTGTCTCAAGTTTTCCTATCCCCATGCTTTGAGTAGGAGTTTAACACGAAGTTGGAAAACATTAATTTGGCAATTTTTCAAAAGAGAAACAAACTGGTGTTGTGAATACATTTAAACATGCACATTCGTACTCACAATGAACATTCTCTTTAGACAAGCTAGTGCGCGACAAAGCGCTCATGCGCAATTCTGAAGTAGTGCGCGAGGTTCAAATTACGATAGTAAGCAACTGACCCATTTATAACCTGTATGCAAACATTACAAATTTAGCGGGTATATAGGGAAGAAAATACTAAAATCTAATAAAATTTCTATGAATAAGTCTCTTGCACTTTTCAGATTCGAGTATCAATTTCACTATCAATGGACAGCTAATACTCTTTGAGAACATACGCATTGAGGGAAAGAAGCATAGCAATTTTTTTACGATGTAAGTTTCAAACAGGCAAAACTTGCCTACGAATTTTTTTGCCATCTTTCAAACTCTAATTTGGGAAAACTCTTTGGATATTCTGATGAATACTCGAAAATGTACTGCTACGAAAATGTACTGCTATCATAGTACCCTTTAGAGTTGTTCCCATAAATAAATCTTTGAGGTTCTCAAGACGAAATCTGACCTTTTCACTACCTCACACGAACTTACGCTAGCTGTAAGCAAAAGTTGCCGCAAGGTAGGGCTTTGCTGACTTTGGCTCAGGGATCATGAAATTTCGTAAGATTTTAAACTATTTGATTTGATATGGATATACGTTGCTTACGATGCATATTCGCATTTACTTTGTGCATGTTAAACGCGGCTGCTTGCGCGCTTCGCCGACAGTTTTCAAGCTCGTCCGATCCATATTCAAAGAGGGTCAAAAATGGACCACGGAGAGAAGATTATCATTCGCTAATCATTACTGTAGGATTATAGAAGGAACTTCGAGGAGGATTTTGAGTTACTAAAAACGGTATTTCTTCCTCAGAAAAAACAAACAAGTCAGGAGCTCTTGAACTGGGCTGATCAAAGTCGCTGACTAAACATAAAATTTGCACTTCAGTGTAGTGCTGCTTTTATAAGTTACTTTGGATTTAGGGTAACAACCTTTCAATAATCGTCAGAAATGTGAATACGCCATCAAGAAAGTCTTGAAATTCTGTGAAAAGTCATGTAGTGAAATCAGCACACCTAACCTTGCTATACAAAACCAAATGAGCTGGAACTTTGCACACTCATGCTTTCGACAACGGCGATTGTTATAGGTTACTCGTGGCGATTCACTCAGCCTCTCCATCGATTTATTGATTGCGTACTTACATCTAAGAGAATGGAAGCATCTCAATCATTTCTCCAAGTCAAGTAGTAAGGGCGTAGAGGTCATTTACATTTTGCAGCGTAGGAGGATGCGGGCCACAATGCGAGGTGGTCAGAAAGAAAGACAACTTCACCGAGGATATTACGATATTATAGCGCTGCAATTCGAACTCGTGCTGAAGCAGGCAAAGAAGATTAGATGCAATTTGAAGATGGGGGAACGATAAGCCATGAGACGCTTTGGAACAGATACTTTGTCTGTCGGGGCCACTTTGGACTCTAGGTCCGGGTGGGACCAATAACGCCAGCTAGTGCTGAATAAATTTGCAATTTGTTCAAAGATAGAATCAAATCAACGAACACGACCTACCTCTTTGAAAAGGTCTTACAATTCTCCATCCATCTTGTTCTTCGTTCATGAGTATATACCCAGCCTGTACTAATAGTTGCGATGCTATACCATAGACATAGTGCTTTCCGTCCACTCTTTGGACTAAAGGGCCACCGCTGTCTCCCTAGAAAACAGCTGTTTCAGATCGCTTTCAGAAGAAGCTAAACTTGATACTTCTCCCATGAAGCCTTTTGAAATCGTAATTCGGCTGCAGAATGGGAGTTACAAAAATTTTCGCACAAAATTCTTGAGAAAAATCGTCGAACTCTTACTGCAACTTTCACATTTTTAACCCTAATATGGGCATTTTGCCGTGAAGCTCTCTCTAGTTCTTGACGAAAGCAATGTTTGCTGAAAGTCGAAGCGTAAAATAATTCGCATTGTCAAAAGTAACAAAATATGACCATCTTTCAAATTGAGTACATGATAAAGTGCAGAATCATCCAAATAATTGGAAAATGTCGATGATATAGTGCTACTGGGGACGAGTGGCGTAATGGTATGAGGAGCCACTATGACCAGATCGGACCCAGGTTCGATCCCCGCCCCTGGGCCAACCCAGCCAACTCTACCCGCCGGTAAATTGGTACCAGAGTAATCTGGGAGGATAAAAACACTGACGTAACGGCTGGTCTGCAAGTCACTGTAACAGGCTCACACGCATTCAATTGCCTCTTCGACTATGAAGTAGTGTGTGTACAGCGCATGCCCCAGAGGGTATTGAAGACGCCGAATCCTTTATCTTTTATCCTTATAGTGCTATTTTTCAAACCAGTATTTGATAACGTTCATACGGAATACTGCCATAAAACGCGCTTTGATACAGGACCAGTGTGCAGTGCACTCACTTGAACTACACCTTCATTTCTCAGCGTCCTATTGAATGCGAAAACAGTATTAGCATGCTCCTCTATCTCCTGATACTGTACGGATTGTATAGATTCATCTCTATCTGAAATTTTATGTGATTGACTACAACTGTATACACCCCCAAGCAATGAACAGCTTTGCTTGGTACAAGTTTTCCTCTTATTTTGTGTGATTTTCTGAAAACAACATACAATAGGATTAAAAATTATGCAACTGACAAGAGAAGGAAACCAGGTCGCACTGGCGTTCAGCAAGGAACATGTACATCATCAACCCTCTTCAGGACACTGATAACATATCTGCTTTCTAATCTGTAAAAGGTTCTGCGAAAAAATGAAAAAAGTTGCAGGCACCTGGATGAACAAGTTTTGCTCTGTCTACATATGAGCATACCCTCGATACATAGAGCCACGTACTCTGGTAACCTTCACTTTGAGGGCTATGAGGGAACACAACCTTCACCTGGAAAAAAAACAGAAGTCATCTGGGGCGAAGCCCCGGATGTTATTATTCTGACTACATCGGAACGAATGTTAATAAAGCAAATATAGGGAATAATATCTTTAGCTTATCTCAGCGAAACCGAGAATTTGCGTTTTCATGGCCTTTTTCACGTTAAAAAGAAGGTTTCTGTGAAATTTTCGCTAGAATTCAGGACAAAACTCCTCAGTTGACCTCTTACTTGACCAGAATAGACTTTAAGAAGTTTAGGAAAGCTGTTGGAGTTAAATAACAACGAGAAACTGTGCTTAAATTTGCGCAGAGAGTCGCGCACGAAAACGCCAGTTTATCTCGTTAATGAGTGATTTTCAAAGCTTGGGACGTTGTCAGTTCTCCTCGTTGTGTCATGACGATCAGAATGATATATAATGTTGCAGGGTTTCGTTGAGACCCCGCGGAGATCTATGACCAGAGCCAAATGCCCCGTCGGCTCTGGTCTGTCTCCGCTGCTCGTCTGCGTCTCCGCGTGCTGCCGCTACCTCGCTACCCCAAACGCGGGGCACGGGGCATTTGGCTCTGGTACCCTTTCCTTCGCTGTTTCGAACCGAATTTTAACAAGCTATATATCATTTTGAAGCTCTTGATCTCTGTTTTTATGCTGACAACGTCCCAAAACCACATTTTTTAATTTAATCGAGAAGTCCGGCAAAACCCTTGTTTTCGAAAATCTTTTGTTTTTTTCCCAGTTTAACTCATTTCATGCGATTTTTTCGTGCATTCTATAGATCTTGCTTCTGTTCATAATGCAGACAACCACCCAGCCCTTATCTCTTCGATTGTGGTGAAATTTTCTTCAAAAACCGTAAAAAGTGCATTTTTCTTTGCTTTGCTCTATTTCAGTGCTTTCGCAGCGATTTTTTTCCAGCTTGGGCGATTGTTGCTCAGAATGATAAGCGCAACAATCCAGACAACGTCCCAGGAAACAGGAACGTCAATGAGGGGGTAAAAATTCAAAGGACGCATCAAAAATCAAAACCCCGTGTTGCGAATTGCTGGTCCTGGAACGAAAACTTGCACTCTGAAAAGCCGCCGAGTGAAGGACTTCAAACCTTATTGCAGCGCTTTTATCCGGTTTACAGCAGTTTCTTTTGCTTTTTATATCTGTTCTACGTCATTTTCTCTTCCCTGATCTTTTTTATACAACCTTCACTATTTATGACGTCAGATGTTCAAACAACCTTCACTTTTGGCGCCCTGTCTCTAGACTATCGAAGGTATGCATATGAGTAATGATGCTAGTACACTTATGAGAGCATTTGGCTTACAGCCCTACGCATCGGGTTTAAAGTTAGGGAGTCCTCTTTTGCTTTTTTTTTTGCAAATTTTCGTATTTTATCTGTAAAGTGATGCATTGATACTCTTCATCTGTACAGAAAACAAGGACTCGTAACTTTTTTTTACAGATCCATTCCGCACATTTGGAAAGCGGGTATGTCATCAGTGCCCTGAAGGGACCCACGATTATGCAAATCTCCTTGCTGGACGCCAGTGCGATTCGACATTCTTTACTTGTGAGGAATCTTTTTATGCTGACTCCAGCGTGCCTTAAAGCGCTCACATCTCACCCACCTTTTTCGCCGTATCCGAGAGATTCCAATTTTTCCTGTTGAGATATTACAGAATTTGCTTCGGGCATGCAGGCGGGCGCAATATTCACGTCTTTGTTAAGCTCTATCACAGCGATATCGTTTGAAGTGTTATTCGTGCAAGCATCGTAATTCGGGTGTAGGTTTACCTTGGTTTTTATTTTATAATAGTCTGACTGTTTCGGAGGCATGTTATTCTTCTACCAGTGAGTCACCTCTGCTTCGCAGAGGTTCGCACTGGCTCTACTATCTATGTAACTTACTCATTCTCGTAAAATCGTGGCAGTGGAACTCACCGCGCTATGCCGACTACCACGAATAAAATGTAAACAACCACTCATTTAGAAAGTCTTTTCACGTGAGATCGGTGATTTCGAGTGGATGAAACTTTTCGCAGGAAGAAAAACGCAAATTTGAATAGGTTTTTGGATTTGTCATGGCTTGGTAGTCGCCACAAAGGTTATAGTAACCGTGAGCTACATCTCTGTGCGAAAATCTTCTCAAACGCTTAGCTAGAACCTTGGCAAGTTGACCATTTACACAACCAATTCATTTTGGCGCCGTTTTCGTTATGTAGTAAACTTTCGACCACTTTTCTGGCTAAACTCCATCGCTTGCACATTTGCTTACCAAACTCATCCAAGACTCTGCAAAAAGTGGTGATACGGACCGAATTTTGCGGTAAAGAAGCCAGGTGGACCCGTTTGGCGCGCAATTTCTGGGGGATCAACTCAACGAATCTGCTCGTGCTTCTGCGTATTGGACTTTTATGCGGGTAGCATGCTCTGTGCAAAATTTGAGCCCAGGAGGTTGGCTGGAACATGCTCCACGAATTTCGTAACAGACACACAAACACACACACAAAGTCACATAAACACCCTTAGCCCGTTATTATAAGTCATGATCTTACGGATGCCACTTCATGAATCCCTTCATGGAACCAGCAATTGCGATTTTTGCAGTTACTTTGTAGGAAAACACCGATGTCTTGTTCACCGAGTGTTGGTAAGGGTAGGCTGAAAAAGTCGCGATTAATTGACAGTCAATCGAAAGTAAAGGAGAAGTACTTCCAGTAGCATAGACGTTCCTTCACTCTCTCCGGATAAACGTAGAAGCAATGTGCGGCAGTCAAAACATGGCGAGATGAGACCAACACGCCGCTACAAAAAGGATCAATATGACGCTCTTCAACCCCTTCATAAGTGGGAACAGCTGGAAGACAATCTAGTTTTGTAAGTAGAAAGTTGCTGAAGATAAAACTATGCAAGTGCAGACCATAACGAAAAGACAGTGCAGCCGCAAATGGATACTCGGACTGACGGACTGGTCGTCGTCTCATAGCAGTAGGTCCTGAACAAGGTTTTGTGTAACGTGAAGTGCAGCATTTTTCCCAACATTTTTCAAGCTAACAATCGCTGAGCAAAATGCGTAGCTTTCTTGGTATGGAAGGATTTATTCTGTTGAGAGTGAATTGCAATCGACTGATTACAAAAATGTCGTGCAAGGGGTAGCCAAAATCGAAGTGGCCGTTCAAATGAGGTGAATATCAATAGCAACATTAAACGCCTACTATAATTCTGCCTTTCATATCTTGCGACTGACTTTATGGACGAAGTTGCAGTTTATTGCAAGGAACTGGTATGTACGAATTCTAGAATTGGACGCTTAAATGATGCCTTTTTAGTTCACTTTTAGGCATAAATGTTATAAAGTATAATATTACTTTACCTAAAGCGCAACTGATAGAAGAAGAATAATAAAAAATGGGATTTCGCAAAATTTGATAATTAAATTATCGAAAACGGGGTCTAGAATAAAATTCAAGAACTTGACTCATTGAAAATCGATACTTTGCACGAATTTGAATGTTTTACTCGGATGCTTCATATTCGATTTTGGCGTAGTGCCAACTGCTAAATCGTCAAGCTCGCAGTAGTCCGCAAGCTTCAAATATGGTTGTTCCAATATTCGAATAGATTATTCGAATTTATATAATATGATCAAGTGACTCATCCGGATGTTTAGCCAGTTTCGACAATCATTCAAATAATCATTCAAAATTTATCCAACGATATTCGTTCATTCGCAAATTTCGACTTTTGGATTTTATTTGATAATCGTGTTCGAAACATAATAGATTTCAAATTTACTTCCCTTCAACCTATAAAAAAATTTCGGCTTTACCAAAGTATAAACATGAACCTGCAGCATTACTCTAGCTCTTTGCTGAGGATATATCGCTGACGGCCGCGCTTTTGTGCAGTGTTGATTTTGAAATTTTCGCAACTCATTCATAGCAGTTCCGTACCTGATGACCTGATAGGGCTGCACCATTCTTTTAGGATTCGGTTCTCGTCTGTCGTAAGCTTTCTCAAAGCAACAGTTTGCAATAGAAAGAACAACCAAAATAAGGCCATCTGAACATAAAAAACTTAATCACGTAAGCAATGGCTTAGCTCACAAGGGAACTCTAATTGATCGAGATGTCCTTTAGAAATGTAATTATACTACTTTAAGCAATAAATGCTCAGAGTCTAATCAAAAGGTATTCTTTGAATGGTGTGCATTGATAATCAACTTTGGACCACTTGAGCAATGCTGACGAATTTTGTTCTATTAGGTTGATGCATAATTCCTGCACCAAAATAGGTACAAACCGCAATAACTCGGAGTAATCCTATATTCTAAGTAGGATTCGATACATCATTTGATAGCGCAAAACTAGCTCTACAAGATGGTGCTCAAATATCTACACCAGCTTTAATCCACGCGAAGTTTTGAGCCAAAAACTGAAAAAAACCGTGCGTCCGAAAACCTTAAGACAGATCTTAAAAAAATTGTAACTTCGTTCAAAAAGCTCATACAAATTATCTTTCTTGCTCACGCGTAGACGTTCCACGTAAGACATTTATCTATACGGTTGCTGTATTTTTTTCTCAACTAGCCGATGAGAAAACGAAGTTTTTCATGTTTTTTCCAAAACAATGCTGAGATGTTCTAGCACTGACAGTTGTATACTATAGGACCTTAGAAGCGTGAATGTGAATTTTCAGCTCTTTAGAGCAGCTGGTTTACGAGAAATATCGGATTTTTAGCAACTAGGCAAGAAAAATTTGGATAAGGAGAGCTAGATTCGTTATTTCTCGCGAACTAGCAGTTCTAGAAGGCTAAAAATGTAAAGTTTAACTGCTAACGGCATGTACTATACAACTGTTGATACTAGAACATCTCAGCAATAATTTGTCAAAAACATGAAAAACTTCAAAAAACTTCGTTTTTTCATCGCCTAGTTGAGAAAAAAATACAGCAACCGCATAGATAAATGTCTTACGTGGAACGTCTACGCGTGAGCAAGGAAGAAAATTTGTATGAGCTTTTTGAACGAAGTTACAATTTTTTTAAGATCTGTCTTAAGGTTTTCGGACGCATGGTTTTTTCAGTTTTTGGCTCAAAACTTCGCGTGGATTAAAGCTGGTGTAGATATTGAGCACCATCTTGTAGAGCTAGGTTTGCGCTATCAAATGATGTATCGAATCCTACTTAGAATATAGGATTACTCCGAGTTATTGCGGTCTGTACCTATTTTGGTGCAGGAATTATGCATCAACCTAATAATTACGCACTCAATTTTTCGACCCAAAAGAGACCCTTCGATCTTTATATTTCAGCGTCCAGAGGCGCTTGGCAGATAATAAAGACAGATTTGAAACCAGCGTTTAAAATCGTGCCAGTTCTATACGAAAAGTACGCTATGACCAAATGGACCTCCTTGCAGGGCTCGGCACGAGCTGGCACTAGGGAAATTCTAAAAACGAAGTCCCCTTTGATCTCAAAAGTTTCCTACGAAGTCCCTTTGACGTGTTTCGCATTTGCTTAGGGTGCGTTGTGACTGGAGCAGATTTTTCGAGTGCGAAGCAGACCGAGAAATTTTTAGATGGCTATAAAACGCCGAAAAGAAAACATTATGAAATTGTTCTTGCTCTGTATGTAAACTTTTACAATGCAGATACAATTCATGTAGAAAAGTATGAAAAATTATGTGAGCAAAGGGTCGGTGCCAGCTCAGCTGACACCCAGCTGGCACGGTGCCAGCTAATTCAGAAAAAAGTTCGGCACAGCTTTCATTCACATAAGTTTTCATAAATTTTTGGGCCATAGTTCGAGTCTCCCAGTGCGCATTCACACACCAAATTCGGTGTCATATGATTGTTCAGTTGTAAAAAAGGCTTTTGTTTGTCCCAAAGGCACGCTGCTGGCGACTTGCCGGTGGCGTGCCCCTGGCATTCTAGCAAACAGCGGCACCTAGCCCGCAAAAACGATATCTCCTTTGCTTTCCGCCCCAGAAACGATATCCAGCTTGACCCGGTGCCAGCTGTGCCGAGCCCTGCCTCCTTGCCAGTAGTGGAAGAATACTATTAACTTACGATTTTGACAAGAACTTATTACTTTAAAAATACTATTCAATAGCTTAGTTGCGCTTATCGCTTTTGCTCGGCCAAACTACGAAAAAAAACAAGACGAGCCGCAATTACGGTCAAGCGTGAGATGTGGCACGCCACACCTGGAGCGGTGTGGAAGGTGGTATTTAGGGGTTAGAGAGAAAAGGGAAGAGCGTAATCGAGGTGATAGCGATGTCAGAAATAACATGGTTTTCGTTAACGATGTCAATCAAACCCATTATGCAAAGACAAGCACAGCGAGGTAGTGAGCCTCAAAAGCAAAAATGGATACCTAGCTAGTCTTTCTGTACTCAAAAAGATATGAAAATCAGAGCTGCGCGTCAAACAGAGTGATGATTCTGACAAGAACATTAATGTTCTCGAGTGAGACGGGTTGATATAAAGCTAACGACAAGGTTATAAAGTCGAATTTTCCCATGTAATCAATGTGACCACAGGTCTCTCTGATCAGAGATGGGGAAATGAAGCCAAAGATGAAGCGATAAGAAAAAGAGCAAATTTCAATAAGACCAGTCACATCAAATAAATGTGGAACTGGTTCTCGTATAATTTGACTCAGTAACATGCTCTACGATGCATATTTACGAGTTTATTGGAGCTGATGTTTCTTGATTTCAACTCAGTGCGAATCTCGCACGATTATACAGACAAAAACGATAGAAAAATGAATTTTATCCGATTCTCAGTTAACGATTTCAAAATAAAGGAGTGAAGCTTATTTTTTTACTTATGCAAGCTCTTGAATTATGAAGAATAAAGATTAGCTTAAGGTTGGTTTTGCATTTGAAAAATGAGTCCTCGCGTACTGCTTAAACTCCGTTAAAGGACGGTAACGGAATTGGGAGTACATATTGGAGGACTACAATTAGGGCCCGGCACGCGTTGGTTTGGAAGTTTTTAGGAAACGAAGCCCCCATGACTTCGCGAAAATTTACGAAGTCCCTCTCGACGTGAAAATCAGTAGGGAAACCCTTCTTATTCAACCAAAATAACAACAAAAAAAGCGAAATAAACGCATTTTGAGGTAGCAATATAACAAAAAAGCAGCAAGAAAAGATTTCGAGTCGATTGAAGGCTCTGCCATTGGGTATAGTATTATTTTGATGCTGGAAATGTCGAAAATCTCTTAGACCAACCAAATCTGTAGCCTCAACAATCCTGCGATGCATTTTTCACCACATATTTCAAAGGACACCGCCAGTGATTGGAGCGCGATATCTATCAACGCGTAGAATTATATACTTTTGACTCAAAAAAAGGGAAGAGGCAACGGTTTGATCCGCTCTCTTCACTATATGATAGATTTTGACCGTTCTGATCGTCCAAATCAAAAAGGTCCAAAACTTATGTGAACTCTCCGACATTTATGCTCCGAACCAACCCAGTTGGTTTGGTAGTTGGTCTAGAAACCAACAAATTCGAGAACGGATATTAGGACGCATAAGTTTTGGGAACTTTTTACATAACATAGTTCGGAGTAATATTGTGTACTCATAGCCCAAATTCGGAGCCATGTGATTGTTTGTGCGCTGTAAACAAGCCAGTTGTTTGTTTGAGTCTTGCACAGGATCAAGCAAGGGGTGTGGCACACGATCGCTGGTTACGACCCCCCCCTGATTGCTCTCTTAATAAGACCCCCCCTGAACTATACACTTAGGAAAGCATTACTTGAAGGCCCTGTCAAACATAATGGGCAACATATCCATAATCAGCTTGTCAAATAACCCTTGTAGACAAAGTGTGAGCGAATTCTGAAGATTCAAGATACTAGGCTACCTCAGTGAAATGGTCAAATTCCAACATGGTTAACTTTGTTTCAAAGGTGAATTAGCTATCCGTTTTTGCACTCAAGACAAAGCACTACTCCTTCTTTGTCCACCTCAGGAATCCCGCTTCAGAAGACCTCCAAACTGTGGAATTAGAAGCCAACCAAAATCTCGTTTTTCCCATTTTTCGCCTTTAATCGCTGTGCTTTCACCAGATTACTCGGAGCTAAGAAGACGAATCAGGCTCCAAACAGTCTTATGGAATCTACAAGGATTAGGCTATCAATTCATATAAATACTGTCCGCTAAAATTGTTTTTTGATATAGTTAATAGGGTGCGGCACACCCCCTCAAAAGCTGCGGCGGCCGCAGCTTTTAAAGGCAGTGTCTCACCAAAATTTAGTTGCCAAAATTCTTGCATTTTGCAAGCCTGTCGGACCCTGTCTAGCACTGTATGGGCTTGAAATCGCACGAAGTTCCCAAAAACCCCGTTTTCTGGAGGCCCCGCGGAAGCAACGTGGACGAGTTGTACCTTCCAGCTTCAGCCTCAGCCACAGTGGCAGCAACACAGGGGAGGTGGATGCCAAGTGGAGGGACATGTTCAAACGCGTAAGGGGGGAGACCGAAAGAGTCGTCCGCGCGTACCAACTGGCTCTCCGCGTACCACTTTGAGCGAATTTTTCTCAGCGTAGAGGGGGTCAAATTGAGTGGGACTTGTTGCAATGGCCTATTTAGAGGTCCCTATAATAGAATATGTAAAGATCCCCGCGACCTCAACTTTGGTGAGACACTGCCTTTAAGGGGGTGTGCCGCACCCCATTAACTATATGAAAAAAACATTTTTAGCAAACCGTATTTATATGGATCGATGGCCTAGATCTCCTAGTTTTTACAGGAGTGATTTGAGCCTGATTCATTTTCTTTGCTCTGAGTAATAGTTGGTGAAAACACAGCCATCAAAAGCGGAAAATGGGAAAAATGGGATTTTGGTTGGCTTCTAATTTCACAACTCTGAGGTCTTCTGAAGCGGGATTCCTGAAGTGGACAAAGAAGGAGTAACGCTTTGTCTTGAGTGCAAAAACGGATAGCTAATTCACCTTTGAAACAAAGTTAACCATGTTGGAATTTGACCATTTCACTGAGGTAGCCTAGTATCTTGAATCTTTAGAATTCGCTCACACTTTGTCTACAGGGGTTAATTGACATGCTAATTATGGATAGGATACGAATATCATGTTATCACTATTATCAGATTACCCAACTACGACCTCCTCCCCTTTTGACTCCTCAATACGACCCCCCCAGGTGTGGCGTGCCGCACCCCACGCATGACCCTGGTCTTGCATTTGAAATTCGCGCGCTTGCGAAAGAACAAGTTCAACTCGTGAAACCTAACATGTTCGTCGTGTTTTTTCGGCGCTTCCTCCAGGATCTCATAAAAACGATGTCCCAGTTACTTCTTACTCCAAAAACGAAGTCCAGTTGACCCCAAACCATCGGTGCCGGGCCCTGACTCCAATGCACTGAGCCATGCATTACAATACCGCTCACATTTTTTGAAAAATAGACGCGAATGTATGGACATGTATGGACATGTATGGACATGTATCGACATGTCGCTACATGTCGCTACATATATGGACATCACCGTCGCGTGGCTGTCTCGCTTCAGAGAAGGCGAATTCTGAATCCAAAGCCACCATTCGATTCAGCTTGGCGTGGAGATTCTTCTGATATATTGGAAGTGGGGGTGCGATGTCTTCGATATTCCGTTTCCAGTTTCTTCAAATTCTTTTGCGGAGGTCCTTTCGCGAATATTTGAAGCAACGCCTATCCAACATAGAAAACTTTACTAAGTACTTTTCGATAATACTGTTTTTGTAGATTATTGTGCGCTAAAAATTTTTTCGAAAAACCAGTCGTTTTTAAATTCTACTCGCCATAACTTCCTTTGGAATAAATATATTCTGAATCCGAAAACAGCGCCTTGCTCAGCTCGTCAAGGCGAATTTTTCATATACAGCATGTAATCGATATTTCGATTTCAATAATCTTGAATCTTTCTGAGGACGTCTTTTCGCAAAGGTGTAAAGCAGCGAGCATTGTCCCGAGTACATTCCAGCAAAAATCTTTCGATAGCACTTTTTCTGTAGATTATGTTGTGCTAAATAGTAGCCGCAGGTTTCTTTTCAAAGGAAATAGAACGGCTGGTGAATTGTGTAGAAATCTTGTCGTCCCAAATTCTACTCACCATAGCCGCAATATACGAAGCTATCTTGCTAAGTAGATGTGAGTTTCGAAATCAGCAGGTCAGATAACCTCTATGAGCAAGTTTTCCGATGTGTTCGGTTTATTCCATTTTTTCTCGTTTTACGCTCCGGAATCTCGCCGATGGATTTTGGTCAAAATGTTGATGCTCTTGAATTGTAAGGAAACATCGCTTATAGAAATTTTCGAACACGCTCTTTACGAAAAGCGTGGTCTTTGAGGATTACAGGGTCTTATTGGAGAGATACGGTGAGGTGACTGTAACTGCATCACGAAAATGCGCGACTTTGGCCGCACTTCTCGCGTATCTGTCAGACTACTTGCCTGCTTGCTTTTCTAAGTCAAAGTTACTAGAAACTGTGCCATCGAATGGTGCATGACTCCGGCTCTAATCTGTGAAATTCGCCGAGTTACGAGCCTACGAAAACACGTCCTCATGAATTTTGCCCAAAATGTAAAGATCGCATATTTCGGCGAGATTCCACCGTGAGTGCTTGTGCGACGCTCGTTGCAGATATTATAAAAGCGAATATAACTCCGCAAAAGAATTTGAAAAAACTGGAAACGGAATATCGAATACATCGCACCCCCACTTCCAATAATATCAGATTTTCCACGCCGAGCTGAATCGAATGGTGGCTTTGGATTCAGAATTCGTCTTCTATGAAGCGAGATAGCCACGCGACGGTGATGTCCATATATGTAGCGACATGTATGGACATGCCGCTACATGTCCATACATTTCCATACATGTCCATACATGTCCATACCGTTTGCACCCCAGAGAGGTTCCCATGTGAACCAGCGTGCGTACGTGGTGCGACGCTGCCTTTCGGTCTTTTTGACACGTTTCTCCTGAGATTTCAACGGAAGTGCCCGAGGTTAACACGTTCAAAAATGCGAAAAGCAACGAGATGACGTGGTACCTATGTGTCGGGACGCAGCTATTACCCAACAGCTGCTCGCGATGGAGGTTGGCCTAAGATAACGAACCTCCAGCAGTGTCCTCCGCCCGCCGTCAGGAGACGGTTCCCTCTTCCCCTTTTCCCTTTCCCCTTTTGTATATAACTTGTATAATAAACATTATAGTAATAATGAGAAGTAAAGCTTTTTAATGTAATGTGTAAATAACCAAAAACTCCGTTTCGTTCCTGCCCTTAGACGGAGTAAAAGTATTTACAGACCTTCCCCGGAACTCCTCAGTAAGGAAGGAAGGTCTGTAAAACTTATTTTCAATAATAAGAAGTAAATTTATTGAGTAGTGTAAACTATGTGTATGAATTTTTTTAAAAATTTTTTAAGTTTTTTTAAAAATTGTTAAGATATTGTATCAAAACTGTGATAGTAATAGAATTACTTACCTTTAAAAGAATATACTTCAATATAGAATATTTATCATATAATATAAGAGCTCCACTATATATATATATGAGCTCCACTATACATAACCACATAACTTTTAATAATATTCAAAATGAAGTATACCATGTTTAGTGTGTTTATAAAAGAAATGATAATGGAATGTATTGAACATAAATCATTCTCAGTGTATAGTTTGAGATACATAGTACAGTTTGTTCTATTCGTAAAGACTTTTGAAAATTTTGATATTATTATTATTGTGTAGACTATATTTATATAATATGAAATCGTTTCTGTGTAAACACTTGTAAACACTAGACAAAATTGTGTCTTTGTCATATCCGTTTGATTCCAAACATTCTTTTAGTTGTAAAATCTTTTCAAGAAAATCTGAGAAGAAAGTACATGTACGAGCAATCCTAAGTGTTTCAGTGTAAATAGTAGCTTTTTTGATTTGCATAGAAATATTTGAGGTGTAGTGTATAAATCGCTTGACTTCGAATTCAAAATTATCTGTTTTGTTATATAACTTGGTTATGAAGTTATTGTTTTCTAACATGATGTCTAGATCAAGGTAACTGCAATGGTTTTTATTTACATGAGTTGTTTCTATTCCTAGTTTGTTATCATAAACTTGTTGATCAATTCATGTATTTCATTCTCTTCAAAATTGTGTATAATTAACAGGTCATCCATGTATCTAAAAGGGAAAATTTGTTTATTATAATTATAATTATGTGCAGAATAAGTATATTCGTACCAAGATAATGTTAGATCTGCCAATATAGGACTAAAATTACCTCCCTGAGGAACAGCTGTTTTTTGTTTGAGTGTGTATATGCTGAATCTGCAGAAGCTATTATCAAGGATATAATCAACATAATATAGTAAATCTTCTATGTTATAATATCTATAATTTGAATTAGCACGTGTTATATCAGTGTAATAGATTTTATTGTAGCCATTGTATGCTATGTGTTTTTTATTTGCATTCTTGAAACATAATGAGACAAGGTTTTTTATGTTTGTTCTTATGATGTTATGGGGTAGATTTGTAAACATATTAGTGAAATCTGCAGAATATAAACTCAAGTTCTTGGTTGTAATATTTTTTATCTTATCAGTAATGTTGATATTGTCTATTGACCAATATCCTATGAAATAATGATTTTTGGTTTTGATATTATTTAGATAATTTTTGAAATGAGATTCAATAAAGGTCTCAAATAAACTCAACACATATCAGTTTTTTATATACAACTTATTTAACATAATTCAAACTATAAACTTACACTTATATTAGGTCATTCCGAAAGTAATTTCGCTTTTTTCAAACGGGCGCCACATCTGATGGAACAAAGATTTCTAAGAGATCTTGGCAGCATCCGGTGCAGCATTTCATTCTCTTTCTAATGGTTATGAAATTGTTGCAAAACAGTCAATGAGCTTTCAGAAAATAACCAAAATCTGCGACCCACGCTTTTTGAGATGGTCAAGTTTCACGATTTTTTAAACCTTTCATATCAATCCTCAGAAGGAGTTCAAGTGACAATTCGACAGAGTAAAGCTTATATAATACAGAGCTACTTTTTTCCTTTTCTCGTATCTCGCCGTAATTTTTTGAAAGATTTTCTAGCAGAACCATCGAATTTTGGCAGGCCCACTTCAACCACAATCGCATCAAACATCATAATTTTTCGAAATTTGAGACTACCAAGATGGTACTACGAGTTAGCATTAATTTTACAAAGCAAGTGAGGGTTTACGGGTTCGAAATATCAAATTTCGAGTTTTTCGGGTACAGCCTGGGGCTCCTTAAAAAGTGAGTTATGATGATTTTATCCCTGGAAAGTGAACGAATCGGAAACAAAAAACACCCATTAGAAAGAGGAGGAAAAACTGCATCGAATGACATCCGAGCTGCTCAAGGTTTGATGTTCTAGTAGGATTTAGCTGTCCAAGTATGGAAATCGGTAGCATCATTTAAAATTCTGTTAAAAATGTATGACAAGCTGTGGAAAAGAGAAAAAAGTTGCACTGTATTCTATGAGGTATGCTCTATCGAACTGTCTCTTGAACTTCTTCTGAGAGTCGATATGAAAGTTTTGAAAAATCGTGAAACTTGACCATCTCAAAAAGCATGGGTCGCAGATTTTGATTATTTTCTTAAAGCTCATTGACTGTTTTGCAACAATTTCATAACCATTAGAAAGAGAATGAAATGCTGCACCGGATGCTGCCAAGATCTCTTAGAAATCTTTGTTCCATCAGATGTGGCGCCCGTTCAAAAAATGCGAAATTACTTTCGGAATGACCTAATACAATCTTCTACAAATTTAATTATTTAAATAACCAAAAAAAGTTTTACTTAGTCATAATTAAAAATTTTTTGGTTTCTTTGCTTTTTCATAAAATATAGTAAGACTGATGTAACCCGCTACACATCAGGTAAAGGACCTGCAGACCTTTTATCCTGACATGGAGGTCCCGGGGAGATATTTTTTTAGAATTTTAAGATCAAATTTAATTCTAGAACTTTTGATAAGGGATTTGAAAATTCAATTCCCCTCCCCCCCCTCTTCTACAACCCTCCGATGGTATGGAAGGAGTCGCTCACCAACGAATGAGAGAGAGTGTGTGAGTTTTATACTATTCTATTTACATATTTATCAATGATTCTACAAATATCTAATCATTTCAGGAAAAAAAATAAAATAAAATAAAAATATACAGTCCTGCGAACAGTCCCATTATGTCAATTTTTGCTTAGTAAATTACCGGGATCCGTGAATATCTAGATAAAATAGCTGAGCCGTGAATCCGTGATTGCCGTGATTTTTTTTTTTGGAAAAAAGCTTATCCGTGACTTTTTTGGTAAAAATACATGTCCGTGATTCCGTGATCCGTGAGCCGTGATCCGTGAATATCTAGATAAAATACCGCGAGCCGTGATTTTATTATTTTTGCAACCGTGATCCGTGATCATCAATTGATATATTTTTTTCTTCTTCTTCAATAAGACAATGGACTTGTTCGCATTCGCTAGCATAAAAATTACAGATCTGAGTTAATTTCGATCCAGTTAACTACTGGCCCTTCACAGATAATCCTCTGATGGGAAAAGTCGATAATTAGAGTCGCTAGTGATATAGCGCAAATGCTTTGACCTTCTAGGCATTATAACAGAACGAGTGCTACTGCCCGAGCGTGTTGACCTTTTCTGGTGATAAAGTAGCGCAGCAGCTCGCATGTGATGCAAGCATTTGACCTCGCCGCAGACTAATAATATTTGCGCGCTACGGTCTAGCAAAATACAGCATTAATTGCGCATACTGACCTTTCATGATTATGATAGGCGTTTAGCAACAACAATCGTTATCTGCCGCTGCGTCTGCTTTTACGTAATCTGGTTTAATACACTAGTTACCCAAGGCGTGTTACTACCCCAAATCATACGTATAAGTTTCCATCTGAAAAAGTTTAAGATCTCGTTCAGTTCAACGAAACTACTTTTTGAACAGAAAAAAAACTTATTTGTCGACTTTTGATAAAATACCGTTCGGCTTTTGTCATCCAGGATAGCGATTAGGTCCCTGTAAAGGTCCGCTCCAGATTGAATAAATGTTACGGAACGTTTATCGGACCTAGCACGCAAGTTAGCTTCTCTCATAGTTTTGTAAAGAAAGTATCTAATAAGATCAATGACCTTGACCGGTCTTCGCTTGCATTAACAAAACTTTGGAATGAAGTTTAACCTCTCAAATGCACATTTTTTTTTCAACCTGGAGTGCAGAATCTGGGTGTACTCAGCTAAAAGGTACACGCCGTAACCACAAAAAGAAAGGTCGAAAGTATAGCTAATATAATTCCGCGCCCCGCGCACAGTAGCACTAAAATCATTCTTAGGTCCCATCGTACTTTCGAAGATTTACGCACGTTTTGCCTTAATTGCCATCCATTAACCACTCTTCCCAAAAATGTTGAGTTTATTTGGAAGGAGGAACATCAGCATTTGAAACATTAAAACAAGCCCTAGTGGATGCGCGTGTTTTAGTGCTCCTATTTTAGGAAATTTTCAAACATCCACACCGACGATGCATCTGCACTCGGTTTCGTCGCATGCCTCCTACAAGTCTAACCGGTGGCTAGTAGTGAATTTCATCTCAAAAAAAAAAAGGCATCCGCTTTCTTACCAAGCACGAAAAAAAAAGATTATGTGGTATCAGAAGCACTAACACTTGTTGCTAACAGCATAATCATCTCTGTTACAGCTTCTATCACTTTAGTCGTTGATGATGCTGAATTAAAAACCTCAAGCATCCGTCAGATTCCGTGCCCGCCATACTAGCCAATGGAGAATACTCATCAGCTTTTTAGAGATAACCATGACGATTCTGTTAACCTCAACCATAGGGAACAGATAGCATGACTCAAAGTTAGATGATATTCTGCTTCTGCTTAAGGCGAAAAAAAAATCCAGTAGTCTTTGTCCTTCGAATCTAAAGTCACACAAGCGCGCTATAAAACACGTAAATAACTGCATTCTAACATGTGCGAATGGAAAAAAAGCAACAGAGCTTGATTTATAAATGCAATCCCAATCGCGTTGGATACTCCGTTATATCATGAATTTTTGACCTTAAACTCAAGTTTTGGAATTAGCTCAAATTTTGAAGTGAGATTTAAAAAAAAATCGACTTGACCTAAGTTATTGAAAAAAAATTCCGTCAGTTTTCTTCTAACATTCCATCAATGTACCAGTTGACTATACTCATAAATAGAGATATCATCAAATTCTTATTGTGGAAAAAAAGACAAATTTACTGATCCTTTGTTTGAGACTTTGATTTTGGTACTGAAAGATAATATTTCAGTCGAGTTGGAAATCTTCAAAACAGCTTCTAACTAAAACTCCGAAGTCGGAAATACCTTGTTATCACTCCTTCTGCTGTATCAATTTTCTTACAATCTATAGAAGAAATTCTAATATAGTTCTTCAGCTCGAAAATAAACCTTAGAATTACAAAAAAAATTTTTTTTTGGAATTCACCTTTCTCTCAGCAGGTAGGAAACTAAGAAAAAAAAATCTTCAAACTCTAAATTTCAGAAGTAATCTACAACGTATTTGTATACGTTATAGTCCTCATTTTTTTGCTCCTACTACTCGCACTTGGAAACATGTTTCAAACTTTCTTTTAATACCGGACATCCTTCAATACGCATTGCAAGAAGTTTTTTTTTCTCAATGAAGATAGCTCTGATGCCAATTTGAATTAACTTTTTAATCTCAGTCAAAAAAAATTTTTTTCTCCCATTTCAAAAAATCTTTTTCTATGTAGTATTTCACACGATTTGTGGAAACATGTGCTTACTTTTTGATTATACCACAAGGCTAATGCAATTATTGATAAAAACGTGTCTATGGCGATATTCTTCGCTTATATGTGCGCAGAGCAGGACAAGACCTTTTTATTTTTGTTTTCTAGATCATACATCTAACATTCAATATGTTCACACAGTAAAAACATGAAGCAGAAATGTTTTCAGAGAACATTTTCGCTGACAATTTTGGAACTACAAACGAAATCAGGTTTTCTTGCAAAATTGGAATTCTTTATGGCTTGTGTGAAGGAAAAAAAAGTGGACCATTACATCCATACTTCTTATTGCTAGTATTCTAGACTCATTACCACACGAATTTATCCAAAAAAAATTTTTTTTGCAGGTTTGATCATGTCATACCAGATGATAAGGTATTAATTTATCACACCAAATTTTCCGCAATACGAAAACACCATTTCAAACTCAGAAATCAAATCCTATTCCTACACGGGATTCTTTGTTAAACTCCAGCTGGACATTTATTCTGGTGTTTAGGCGGATCGATTTTCTTCTGAAGGAGAAAGCTCTCAGCATATTTCAAAATAAACCAAAAAAGGTTTTTTTGAAGATATTGTGAACGAATCGATCATCAAATCATTTGAAGTGTCCAGACTTCACATCTAGTACCTTCAAAATGAAAAATCAAACATTCACTCAATTCTTTATTTAATCCACCTATGAAAATATCATAATGAATTACTCAGGGAAAAGCAAAGTCCCTTCATTGCAATTTTTACAAATTTTCACCAATTACATGAATTATTTTGATCAGAAAGAATTCTCGCCTATAGACACTGAATCTCACAAACAATTTACGACAGTGGAAATCTTAAGTTGAGATTAGGTCCTCTTCGTAGGAGCCACAAATTTTTTTTTCAGATTATAAACTACTCTCGGAGTTTTCTTCATGATCATTCTTTTGCTAGAGCATTCATAACTCTAAAGAACACTTGACAGCGGTCGCACATAAAAAAAGACCTCTGAAGTAAAGAACCGATCCCTAAACTTTTTACATTTTTTCATTGTGAAAAAAAAATTTTTTTTCTTGAGGATGAAGCGATAAGTGAAATTAGCCTTTCAAATCACACTTTCAGATGCCTTACAGTATGAATTATCTGAAAATTCCAAAGCTAATAATTTAACCAAAAAAAAATTAAGCGAGATGTCATTACCAGAAAAAGTGATTTCTGAGTGTTTTCACTTTGAAGCTTAGTTCAAAATCACCTTTACACTTCAAGCAAACCATCAATCCATACCAATTAATGAATTCACACCATTTTGCAGATCTTACTCGAGGTGTATGAGCAATAGCATAATGAAGCTCGAAATCACTATTAGAGCTTTAGCTACCCTTGAGTTCAATGACAGAAACAAATAGCTCGGCCAAGCTTCAATTTCTACATGTCAATTCAATAGAAAGTGTTTTTAGGTCATGTTCTTGGATGAGCATTTTTGAGAGATTCGGGATTGTTTCCATGACGTATTTTTTTTCTGCCGATTGTGTACAAGTCTGGAAAAAAAACAAATTCTTCTACAAGATGCACTCATTGTTTGGACTGACCCTTGAATTCAACAACCCAAAAGAACACAAAAAGCTTTCTCTATGTGATTCAAATTGGCTCATTACCTGAGCTCTTCTGAAGTATATCCTGCTAACGGAATACACACCAAATAAAGACACTCGCAAATTGGTTGTAAAACACGTATCGACTGCAATAGTTTTTTTGAAAACCGCGCTCATGACTTAGATTCGAAATAAGGGACATAATATTGGTAAGAACAATGGAAAATAGCAGTTTCTCCAGTTTTGTGCAGTTGCACAAACTAAGTCTGCAACAGCGCAGTATTTTCAGCGAATATTTTTTGTAGCTGATTGGAGATTGTTTTCAGAGAACAGCTCCTCAATCAAAACGCTTCACAGAAGAGATTTGCTGTCAAAAAAAAGTTCTCAGTGCTTCTGAACATGTTGGATATCCAGATTGAAATTCTAATCGGAAGCAATGACAGTTTTTTTTGAATAGTGTTCAGCCCAAGCTGACTACACGCAAAATAAAGCACTTTCTTTGTTTCAATCCAGACGTTTTCGGATTGAAGTCTCAAGGAACTGTTCAAATTGTTTCTATTTCCACCAGTCCTCATCTTTCTTCATAGGAAATAATGATGATATACCCTTTATGAATTTCAGCAAAATTCAGGAACAATCATCCTATAGAATTTTCTGTATTGGATTTGGACGTTGAAGAAACATAGATAGCTTTCACGATTGCATGTTAGTAGTGAATTAACACACATGATGTTAAGATCATTTCCGCTGATGTTTTCATACTTATAATCACAAGCTACCAATCGTAGTTTTTGCAGCGGAAGCGTTCTGGTAGTATTAGGTTGTTACATAAGTCTTGTTACACTTAACTTTTAACGGCGATCAGTCATACACCTCATAGTCTTTGCAGGGCTCCAAGGTACCTTTCGATAGAGCAAAACAAGCTCTACAAGAGGGTGTGCAAAAGTTCGCACCAGCTCCGACCCACCGTAGGTTTGCATCCAAAATCTGAGTAGTACTGAAGACCCAAAAATTGCAAAAATTCATATCTTTGTTCACAAAAGTCCTACAAATCTCCAACTTGATCACAAAAATTGCCCACTATATCAGACACTCATATGTACCATTGCTGTAATTTTTCCTTATCTAGAAATCGAGAAAAGGAAATTTTTTTACTTTTTACAAAAACGAAGCTATACTGTTTCTATTCACGTAGCTGTATACTAAAAGTCCTTAGAAGTATAACCGCAAATTTTCAGCTCTCCAGAAGCCCTAGTTTTCGGAAATTGCCTAATTTAGCGCTGAACACCCAAGTGGGAGAAGCTTAATTTGGTATTTTTCAAAAACTAGGGCTTCTGGACAGCTGAAAGTTTACGGTTATACTTCTAAGAGCTTCTAGTTTACAGCTTCATGAATAGAAACAGCATAGCTTCGTTTTTGTAAAAACTAAAAAAAATTCCTTTTCTCGATTTCTAGACAAGGAAAAAATACAGCAATGGTACATATGAGTGTATGATATAGTGGGCAATTTTTATGAGCAAGTTGGAGATTTGTAGGACTTTTGTGAACAAAAATATGAATTTTTTGCAATTTTTGAGTCTTCAGTACTACTCAGATTTTGGATGCAAACTTACGGTGGGTCGGAGCTGGTGCGAACTTTTGCAAACCTTCTTGTAGAGCTTAATTTGCTCTATCGATTGATACCTTAAAGTCCTGCAAAGACTATGAGGTGCATGACTTATCGCCGTTAGAAGTCAAGTGTAACAAGACTTATGTAACGACCTAATACATTTCTATGCTAACTATTGTTGTGTCTGATTCAAGCTGTACAGTTCAATCTGCGATTCCATCTTGTAAATATCGGTTATCGGCTAATGTTTTCCAAACTTAAAAAAAAGCATCGAAAAAAAAAGGAAAACATCAGAAGATGAACGATATCATGTTTTTGTTCATGATTGTAGTCTTGAAATCAGTTGCAAAACTACAAGACAATTTTTCAACGCAATCAGTTAACAAAAAGTCTGATTAACGGCGTTTCTTTTTTTGCCCTCGCGTTTTTTTATCACGTGAGTTTGTTTACATTTATTTTGCCGCAACGCTGCGTTTAATACATATATGCCTCAATTTCTTTGAACCGGCAATTCAAAGAATGAAAAAAAATTCTCATACTAGGCAGCGAAAAAAAATCCCCATTTTTCTAACACTCAAAATTTGCCAACATGTTGAATTAAACACAGTTTGTTGTGCTTAATTGAGCATACCTTCCTCTTGGTTATGTAAACAATGGCATTTATTTATATATTGTACAATTATGTGTCACTTAATTCAAATTCAGTGTACTATTATTACAGTCCCAAAGTTCCACATGTCGTTTAACTACTTATGTAAAATATAACTTCAGAATTGCTATCATTCATTACCATATAATACTTTGTTAACTACGTATTTTTCGCTCGTCTACGTATTTTTCGCTCGCCAAGCTGTTTTTATTATCGTGTTCTACAACAAAAGTCGTTTCCTCACCCGATTTCCATCGTTTCCCTCACCCGATTTCCACCTACTACTCTTCAAAAACCAGTCACGTCATCACACTCCTAGAATCTCCACATAAAAGTATTTCCATCCGTCAGTCTCCGAAAGCATGCCTTATCCATGCAACTACATGTCACTGCCAATTCCAAACAGTCCCCAACGTCACATCCTCCATTTTTCTATATCTCTCAGCTTGAGGACAAGCTTACTCAGTACCCCCAGGATGAGGTGAAGGTCGTTGGTTGGTTATCCAGCTCGCCTAAACCAAAGTCCCTATTCGATCGATAAATCTGAAGATAATGGTACCGAAGTCGAAGTTCTTTATGGTCTCGCCGTATGACGTGTACTTCTAACACACGTAACTCGGAAGACAGTTCAACAAAAGCCAAACAAGCTCGAGGAGCTTTCTGAAGGAATGGAGATGTCGGGACGCAGCTATTACCCAACAGCTGCTCGCGATGGAGGTTGGCCTAAGATAACGAACCTCTAGCAGTGTCCTCCGCCCGCCGTCAGGAGACGGTTCCCTCTTCCCCTTTTCCCTTTCCCCTTTTGTATATAACTTGTATAATAAACATTATAGTAAGACTAATGTAACCCGCTACACATCAGGTAAAGGACCTGCAGACCTTTTATCCTGACATATGGGAACCTCTCTGGGGCGCAGACGATATATCGCGTCTATTTTTCAAAAAATGTGAACGGTATTGTATAGTGGTCTGCAGTGGCGGTCCCGGGATTTCACTCCGGGATTAAGGCGGAAAAATTGTTTTTCAAATGATGTCCGCAATACGAAAAGGCCTAAAAGGCACTACGAAAAGATATTAAAACCATGGCGACAACCTCCTCCCCTCCCCCCCCCCCCCAAAACCTTGGGAGACGGTCAAGAGGCGCGATTTCTCTGGCTGTCACCAACTCAAAACTTTAGTTTAGTGCTATGCGAATGTTCAAAAAATACCGGATAAAGTGCATCAGCTTACTCTCCGCCTGAGGTTACCACTTGCCAAGTTTGGTGGCTTCTGCTGGAAAACGGAACGAAATATTTACGAATTTGTTCTTAGCTGCATTTTTAAGGGTTTTTGACCTTCAAAAGTGATGTTTTGAATCGATTCCAAGGTATTAAGATTGAACAACCCATGCCAATATCTAATATATCTCCTTCTAAATTTCAAATACTTTTGGAATGTTATAAAACACTTATTATGCCCTATTCGGTGTCTATCTGTCATTAAAAATCGCGCCTCTTGACATACACCCCAAAACCTTCTACAAGGCTTGCTTGACTTAGTAGGGCTTGCTGGGCCTTAGTATTTAGTTTGCACACCCTTACTATTGATATTACCATGGGGGCTACATGACTTTTACGCTGAAAAAAATTGCTCTCAAATCAGCTCAAGCTCCGCCGAATTCCGATTACCCTTTTAGATAAAGCACACTTGGTATCATGGATTCTGTGACTGTTTCCAACCTTGGCAAGTTTATGAATGCTCATTTTCATTGAAATGATCAGTAGAGTCCTGTTTTTGTCGCTTTGAAGCTCCTGGTGCATGTTTGGAATCTGTGTAGATGCCGAGTGCTAGTAGGGAGGGATTGAATTACTAATTTGCCAAATCCCATTAGAGAAGCTTATCTTCAAGCAAAAAACTAGTCGCTTACTAAATTTTCGTAATTTTACTCTCGGTAAGCAAGATTCAAACACGTTTATATGAAAGCTGTACGCTTGTGCATTCGAGGTCTGCGCGGGATGGATTGGTAACATGCATCAAGTTGCCAGTAATAGCGACCATTCGCAATTGCGTGAGGTATTATCGAGGTTTAAAATAACTATGGATGAGAAGATAAAATGTAGAAAAAGTCAGGTACAGGATATGCGAGTTTGAATGACCAAATTGCAAGTGTGCAAGGTTGACCGCTAGGACAAACGTCATGCCATAGGAATCCGCGTGCCATGAGCCGCTTCAACTGCGGAGTTGGTCGGGAAGAGCGACTGCTTCGCGAAAAACACGCGCAGCACTGCGTCCATTTGTTCTCGAATAGAGCAAGAGGGGCGCGTGTTTCTACACGTGAGATGGTAAAAGTATTTGTGATTGTTCTCTGTAGAAGCTGGTCCTCTTTGAAGCAATTACTTTTCAAACCAACCAACAGCTGCCACCAAGCTGGAAAGCGGGGTCTCATCCGGCTGCGGCAGCCAGCCGGCCGCTCTGTAGGAGCGCTTTTGGAATGGCCACTTTGATCTTCGTGAGTCTTTCCACTTCTTACAAAAGAAGAAATATAATAAAAGCGACTTTTTCATATAAAATGCGGCGACTTTTTCATATAAAATGCGCTAACTTAGAGGCCATAGAGCGCTGGTCCCAAATCTGCCTTCTTATCTGCCAATCTGGTGACGGAGAGTTATGCGCGTTTATCAGGGTAAAGTGAAAGCGCGATTAAGGCAAGATTAGTCGTCACAAAGTCGCGTTTGATTGGAGCAATCGTGATTGTCAAAACATTCCACGCTACATAAGTGCTTCACCCTTAGCAAAGGTCGCGCTGGTTCACTTACTATGCTGTCCTCTGCTAAAATATTAATGGAAATTCATAGTATAATAACCATTTACTGATTGTAAATAATATATTTTTGCTTAAGAATTACAGCTTGAGTCAGAGTGGACGTCTATTATGCTTTGATAGAGAAAGCGGCCACCGTGAGCCACATTTTTGTGTAGAAGTCTTCTTAGTTTCTTAGGTGCGAGGCTCTGGACACACCTCACGCGATTTTTGTCGCGAGGCGATTTGGCAATACTTCAGTTATTCATAAATCACCCAAGGAGTACTTGAATGCATTGAAGATGGGGCATTTTATCAACCTGCGAAAGTTGTACATGCTGTGCATATAGGGTCTGCCAGTATTGAATCTGAAGACATCCGGCAAATTGCCAGATCGCGTGGCGACTGAAATCGCGTGAGGTATGCCCACGGCCTAAAGGCACCGACCACCCCAAGTTAGGGATTTTGATCTTTTGGCCGCTTAAGATATTAAGACCCTCTATTAAACCACTGCCCAAGCCGCCGCGCAAAATGTCTTTTCGGAAGCGAGAAAGTCCTCCATAACGAAGCATCCCGAAGACCTCTAGGCGCCTCCCTCCCTCTGCCGTCCGTGCTCACATTCCAATCAGACTTACTTTTGGCAGCGAGATGCGAAGGATGCGGAACGACAAAAACGTGAAAATCGAGAATCTGGGTGACGGTGCCTTGAACGTTTGAGAATCTACTCTACTGACCCTTTTTGGTGTCATATTCGCATAAAAAGCTTTTTGGTTTGAATCTAGCGTGGGACGAACGCACAAAAGCATTATAAGTTGAACGGGCGCGAACGCGGCGTGCGTTGTAAACCGTTCGCTTAAGCGCTCTGCGGCCAATAAATCTACATTTGCGCCTGTAAGTTTTGTAAATCAGCATCTTTACTTTTAAGCCAGTGTTCATTGGATTGCGCATAATTACGCGATTACAAACAATCACATGACATTGTAAAAGATCTAAATACGACTCCAGTTTCCTGAGTTCAAAGCCGTGACTTTTGTAGAATCTGCGCATGGGGGAGGCTTGACAAAGGCACTCAGGAAAGCTGCATTCGAATGCTGGAAATATCATAAATGTCGCTCATTTGAGTTTGTGCCTTGATAAGCGACCATAACTTCTTGCCTAGCAGCGCTTGATAGATTCAGAAGACAAATTGGAAACAGGTTTATAATTGGAGTTGCATGCCCTCCAAGGTAGTATGCATCTCTGAAGAAAGCCAATTTGACTGCTCCTTTTTTTGTTAGTCTATGTCACAGTAGAATGGAATATTCAATTTGTTGAGAGTAAAATTTAGGAATCCTGCGGACTCTGCGATGGCAGCATGTAACACAGGCTCAGACGTACTAAACAAAGCTCTAGAGGAAAGAGCCTTCCAATTGAGACAAAGAGATTATTAGTGATGATTTTAATGAAACCTATTCAAGTTTAGCTGTTTTGCTACCAGAGTTCAAGATCATGCACATTCACTTCATCCTGTTATTTTCATGTAGAGATAAATCGGTACCTTTCCGTTATCCAGACCCATTTTTTCAAAGAATATTGATTCTTCTCTTGCACCATATCTGGTCCCAACTTCACAGAAAGAAGTGTCAACCCCTGCCACGTGTCAAAAAAATTTGGCATGTCATTTACACCTAAACAGGTTTAAACAAGAGTTTGAGTTTCTCTACCTAGCGACGTAAGTACAATCTGTTTTTTAGCTAATAGTGGCCTCATTTCCAACTGAACAGTATCAAGAATGAACATTGTTACCCTAACAACGTCATTGTGTAATTAATAAACAGATTAGACTTGCTTAGAATAGAGAACTGGGCTATGATCCTACCATCTAAGTGACAAAACAAGCTGTAGCAAGGAACTTCAAACCATCATTTATAGTCCTTTGTGGCTAAATTCGCTATGCGAAAAGTTTGAAGAGAAAGACAATGCTGAATCATTGTTGAAAACGGTGAAGATGTTTTAATTTAAGTTCTAGATTGTATTTTTCTTATAGAAACCGATTAAACGCTTTTATTTAATCACAAATATTCTTTTACCTCACCGAAATGATTTCGAAAAGGAAAAAACATGTCAAAATGGGTCAAAATGTGTCAATATTTTTCCGACACATGGCAGAGAGGCAGTCCTCGTGGTATCTGTAGAAAAATTGTTCCTAGATTAAAGAGCGTGTTTTATGAGAGCCTTTTGAAGAAATGGGTCCGGATAACGGAAAAGTACCGATAAATCATATTCACTTCCTCCTGTTATTTTCTTTGAAAATACGTCCCTCTGCTCTCTTGTTTCTACATCGTTATTGAAAACTTACACATTTTTGAACCATACCGTTACAATAGCTATTTCATAACATTTTGTGCTTCTAATCAAAAGCTTTTTTGTCGGTTATATATTCAACATATCAGGCAATCACGCGTTCAGTCTGGATATGTGCAGGTGTTATAACAAAGGGGACTGTAAGCTAAAAAGTGATTGAAATGCAGTTGCAGAAAGGAAGAGGAACATGAATGCGAAAAAGGCAAAAGCAAAAGCAAGTAATAGCAATATAGTTGCGAAATAAACCTAACAAATTTGAGAACAAGCTTTCTCTACATTGAGACGCACTCATGGCCCAAAATGATTTTGCTTACGACGCATCTCATCTTTTCTGTTTTACTCTATATGGTTAACGGACAGTGAAGTTATCAAGGTCGAATTTATGATGGTTTTTAAAATGGCAAAACATTGCAACAGGTCACTGGTCAACAGGTTGTAGCCAAACTATTTACAAGATCCAATTTATCTGCGAGTGCCGTTTCTGGCATAATGTCTATATTTATAACACTGCGTTTTTTATCGATAAGCGATACACAAGCGCCATGCTATCGTGCAAGTCACGATCTAGTTGGTTCAAATTCAGGTGCTTAAGCCGGTATCAGAAGATTTTTAATTGAAGTCTCCGCTGACTCTGCAAAATAATGCCTTCTGAGTGGTAAGATGAGAAAAAAAACAACAAAGCATACTCAACCCACCTCAAACACAAATGAACACCTGGGCAGGACGGCGCCTTCATTCGAAATTTTTTTTGGGATTGTGACTAAGCGTAGAGCAGGGATTTTACGGCGATACAAGAAAGAACCTATACATTTAGCATGTAATTGAAAGCTGTGCAGAAAGATCAGAAAAATGTGATAAAAACTTATGATTATGACCCTGGTCCACCTCAAGTGGCTTCAAATATATCCTGAGTCAATCTACCGTACTCGAGCATGGTTCTAGCATTCGGCGCCACTACAGTAGTATGTTTCAACACGGACTAGGCAAAACATCTCATGTGGAGCTGCGCATCGCTGTAGGCTTTGCGAGCGGACAGCGCTTGCATTTCTTTAAGGAAAAAGGAGACGCAGACCTATGTTCTTACCACGATATATACTGACGTTGCGATACTGTGCAAACCGTTGCGTGTCGTATATTCGGACTAATTTGGGATGAAACTGACTGTATGGACCTCTGCATAAAACGATGACTCTGTAGTAATTCAGTAGAACTACTTAGAGACCAGAATATTAATCTCATGTTAAAACACTGTCTGAAGAGCACTTAGCAATGCACCAATATGTACCTAAATCTTGGCGACATTCAAAAGATAGGAAAAGATGAATGTAATGTTTAGAATTGTGGTATCAGCTGCATTGTTAGGAGCTGAACCAGAAGCTTTTGATTATAGGTGCGGATAGGACCAAAAGATTAGTCCTATAAATCTTGTTACTGAATAAAGTTCAAAACGTATCATCTCTAATCGCAAAAATTTCATTTCATTTGAAAAGTTGGTGACTTTCGACAAAATCCAAATTCTGGATATGCCCAGCCCTTGAAGGCTTCACGACTGAAGACCACTAGTTTCCAATATTAGGTTGTAGGTTTTGGCTGGCAAAATATGATCGCGCAGCAAAATTTCCTTCAAAAAGGGTGATAATCGTTTGGTTGAAGCAGGTACATGTACTCTGTTCAAAAGCAGTTACTTTTTCATAAGAACTAGAGCTCAAGCCACACCCCATACCTAGAGCCTACTAGCTAGCCGTACAAGCATAACATGCAGGCCGGTTATGAAGGCTATGAGATTTGAAAGGAACTTATTTACACCGATGTTTAGTTAGTTAGCTCGTAAAAAAAACAAAAGATGTTTTGACATTATTAATTGAAAAGTGTAAGCAGCGCTTTCACTTACATGTAATTGTATCAAAACTTCTGGGTCTACGATGCCACCACTGCTTTGGTGCTCTTATTGTTAGATTTATATGACTGATCCTTATCGAAAATTGGCGTTTGATGCATCTATTAGAAAACTTAAGATCTAAGTCATTCTTGGGAAGCTTCAAATTTTTGTCCTATCCATTTTAGAGGGCGTTGAAAGCATGCAGTTGATTCAGATGTCTTTTACATGTCTACTTCTCTATTTCAGCACTAGTGACATTGTAAGCTTGTTTGGAAACAGTACCAGTTATCCCCCAAAATGTCTAGAAGATTGTTCGCTTGAACTTCACCTTATACAAAATGTCTCAAAAAATGTGAACAATGTTTGATGTAGAAAACTCTCCTGTTCTGATTTCTCCGCCAATTTTTGTACACCATTCTGTAGAGCTGATCTCAACTCAAAGATACAGTACGAAGCGAATCACCAGTCGATCTTCACTACTGTGGAATCACGGTGGAAAATTCAGCATACAGAACCATTGTAAGATAAGCCGTCTGACAAAATGTTTCTAAATTATCCGAAAAATTGTGTAGCAGAGTTATCACATATGTTGATTTCTACACAATTTTTGAGCTTTTTCAATGATGTAGTTCCATTTCTGACATATATCGTAAAAACCGTTGTTATGTTATATTTGGAATTACTCAATAAAAAGCATCGCCGTAGAATGCCAATTTTGCATCTTATACAATTACCTTAATTAATCTAGTACAAAAATTTTAGCTTGTTTAAATTCCCATCTGAAGCAGGATACCTGAATCTAAGCTGAAGCCAGGTTAACAGAATGGTGCATAATGTTTAACAAAAGACTTCTATGCAAGAGAGTTATTAACAATCAAACAGCGTGCACACTTTTTGGACACACTGTATATTTATACAGATCTTGTTCCTTTAGTGATAGTCAAATTGAGGATGTGATGCTGATCTTTACACGATTATAAAGGATAGGCACGCACTGGTTATTTCATAATCATGAGCGCCACACTGTGAGTTCTCCTATTTTTAAAATAACTAATGTTCAACAGACAATAAAGGTTCTTAGTTTGAGTGGCTTTTCCAAATAAATGATGTACCATTTGAAAGCATTGAAGCTGTATCCTCTGTATCATCTGCTACACGGCTCTTCACAAAATATGAGCTTATTTTGCGAAATTTGATAAGGCCAGCCTAAAATTAGTCGTTATGGTTGGCGTAGCGCTCAAATAGAGCAGTATTGCATGAACATAATTGTTAAAAATTTATTCATTTAGTAGAGGGCCCTGATATTTGACACTGACCCATTTGACCTCTTTTATCACATTCACGAAGGGTCGATCTTTCGATAGCTGTCATTTTGGGCCAGAGCATATCTTTCAAAATTGAGTTTGCTAACATTTTCAGGTCACTGATAGGTTTCGGTGGTCTTTTTGGAAGTACCCTAAAAGATACATAGAAGTTTACTTGATTTGCCCAAAAAGTTTCACCGTGAGATAGCAAAATGAAAAACTTCAAAAAGCTACAACCCACCGGTGGGTCGTATTGCCGTGAATGCGTTAAGCGAATTTGTTTTGATTGCGCATTCAATAACCCTTAACTATGCGTTCAAAAGAGCCGGGAAGGTGACGAGGACAGGCTCATCAGCGCTCAATACTTTTTGAAAGTTATATATTCTATCTGGAAAGGCCACTTCAACTGTGAACACGTTCTTCATGAATCACGCTATTCAAATCAAACACCTCAGTTGACCTATCGTACTGATTATTACAGATTTCTGTTTTTACTTCTTGCTGCTTGGGATATGGACTACGTCATGGCTGCAGTGAGTCTAATTAACATAATCTATGCGTCCAACAGTACTATTTTTAGCCAAAAAAACAAATTGCCAAATGTTATCCTTTAACAAATGGATTCGTGAATTGGCTTACGCCTACCTATGGTTACGGATACGATCCATTATTGTACGGTTACGGATACGCCTACCCCTACTATCCTTATACTGGATTATTGTACATGAAGAAATAAGCAGGTTTTTAATAGACAACTCAAGCTGAACCTGTCATTTCCAGACCTTAATGATGATTAAATGAAGCATCTTTGCAAATAATAGCGTGCAAAATAGGACTAATTACTTCCAAATAAGAAAATTGAGTCAATGCATCTCTCGTTCATTGTTTACTACAAAAACTAAAAATAGCTAAAAAAGTTCTAAAAATAGCTGCTGCACTCCTGCTGTTGTGAAAATTTCCTTTTGAATCTCATACTCAGACAAGAAGCTTCTGATGGAAAACGTGTTTAGAAAAACTTCCTTCTCGTTCAACCTTTAAGGGCGTTATGCTGAGGATCTAGCATGTCCTACGCAAGATAATAAAAATGAAATTCCAAAATGATGACCTCTCATAAACCAATGGTCGCGAGCATAGGTGCGATAGGGGGAGCCCGGCTCTCCCTAGGTGAAGGGGGTCTCGACTGTTTCCAACCTTCCAGGGTGAAGGGAGGTAATAAAGCTTGGTATGAAGAGCTCTAATTTGTAAAGGCTACTGCATGACGAAGGGGCAGGAGAGATATTAGTTGAGCGGGCGCGAATGCGATGCGCGCGTATCTTCACCGTTGTAAATCCTGCGCCTTATGCGCTCTGTGGCTAATAAAGCCGCATTCGCGTTCAAAGATATTGCGCCTTGTCATGCAACAGCCTATACCTTACTTAGGTCATGCTTGCGATGGGGCAGAATAAGCGGGACGCGTTACACATTTATCTGAACAAACTTTGTCATGTGTTAGCAATATGTTGCGCCAATGTATCTTACATAATTGAAGTTTGAATACTGTGATTTCATGAGGATCTGTGCCCCTGTTTCATTGCATCAACAAAAACGAAAGCATTAAGGTTTATCCCAAAAGATGTACAAGTTAGGAAGAATTTGCAATTCCTGCACATCATCATCAACAATATCACTATCGCTAACGTCAAAGATAACAACTTCACTGCCTGGGAGATCTTTTCTTCCTTCAAAAGGTCATCGGAGTAGAAGTAGAATTGTGTGAAAAAGCGTTCTGAGTCGAAAATGGATTTGAAACGTTCTTCTTCTAAGCGCTTTTGTGATTTTTTTCCTGGCCCTCTGGTAGCAGGAAAGTCAGCAGGTAGGTGCAGTTTCTTCGTATCATCTCTTAGGATATTTCAAAGAATCATAAGGTGACAGCGTGTCTGGACCACTTACGGCAATCCTTTAAATGAAGTTTTTAGATAACAATATGTTTAGTAAAAGGTTGACAAACCTTAAGTAATTGCTTAGATGCTCCACCGTTGTAATTGTACGATGCGTTGTGTTCTGATAAGAGAGTAGATAAAAAATCCTCTCTCCATCTTTGCCGTACTAGTCGGAATGGAAACTAGCTTTGCAGTAAGTCTATCAGATTTTTGCGGTAAGTAATGGGGAAAGAGCCAGATTGCATATGCTTTCGCAACACGGGAAGGAAATATTGCATACTTTTTTGGGCCTTGTCGAATTCTTGCTTCACCTCCTCTGGTATGCGTCTTGTTAGCTGATGAGAAAGCTGCTCAACTTCTTCTTCAACAGCATCTTCGGAATAGCCAAAAAGTAGATACTATGTTGCGCGTTGGTTTTTTCAATATCATAGGTCATGATCAGGGTTGAGCAAGAGGTCGGGCACAAGTCCTTCAAAAACGACCCCCCCTCCCCCTGTGAAAGCCCCTAAACGACCCCTCCGCTTCACCTCCACGTCCTCAGGGTGTTGTCTTTTGAAGAAGACCAGCTTTCAATGCAGGTTTCTATTTCTTAAACGTCTGTAGGCCCGGCTTTCTGCGAGCACAACTACACGCAACTTGACGGCAAGTTTTGGATCTCGATAGCCCTCTTTTCAGAGCTATAATTTTTGCAGGGATGGCGTGTTTGGCTCCAAATTTTCAATATAGCAAGAAGAGGCTTTGTGCTCAATACTCATATTAAAAAAGGGCGATTTGTGAATAATGAAGACAAGTTAATGGGGTCAGGCGCAACCCCACAAAATCTCAGGCGGCCTGACTTTTTGAGGGGTTGCGCCTGACCCCATCAACTTTATTTTCGTGGAAGCTCTTCTATCCAAGTTTTCTGTAGTTCGCTAGCACAACTCTCGAAGATTCCACAATAAGTGCTTGAGCTTTTTTCGGCCTTGTAGTAATCCGTAGAGTTAAAGCACTTAATGTGAAGAACGCGACGGTTTGAAATTTAGCAGCACTTCTTACTTCATTGTTTGAAAGCGATATGAAGCCTGTTTTGTAGCATAGACTTGTAGTGAACATTACTTTGTTGTGAGTATAGAAAAGCTTACATTTTTCACTTTTGAAAAAAAGTTAATCGTGTTTGAAAATCACGTTTTTGGACGTTGAGAAATACTAGAAATTGCAAAGGCAATGGTTTGTAGAGCGCATGGAGGTAATTTGACATGCTATTACGGAAAAGATTAGCATTTAACACAGCAAGCTTCCTTGCCGACCTCATGATCTGTCAAGATAACATATGAAAATTGATTTTTGGCTAACTGCGATTGTGGAAACAATCAGTATGCTGTTAACGACCGTCATTCTTTTAGGTGATCGCGATATCCACCGGACTAGCGCATTTCTTCTTCACCTTCGTTGTTCTCCAACTGAACAAATTCGATTTTCAATTACGACCCCCTCCTTCAGTTTTACCATCAATACGACCCCCAGGTCGGGCGCGCCTGACCCCACGCTCGACCCTGGTCATAATGTCGCAAGGCGAAAATCTTCCAGCAGCATAAAGCACAGAGTTGGGTTTGTACTCCAGTCGCGATCTAAGAGCAGTAGCTATGCTTTGTACTAACACCTTCCTTTTGTTCATATCCATGCTCGTGAATTTAGCAGTTGAAATTTTTAGCAACCCGAAGATCAGCAATAGACTTCCTGGACATTTCCTCATTGAAACTAGGCAATCTGCTTGGTTTCCTTATGTACGAAATCAGAGAGTTTCGCTCAATTGTCAACTCTGTATTAATGTCGACAACATTTTTGTCGGCGTAAGATTCTCCTTCTGCCTCGCTGTTGAACTGGACACATTGAGTCATTTGCGATTTTGTAAAGTATTCTGCCTGCCGTTTCTTCTTCAAACTGCCAACCTTTCCAAAACCTGAAGAATTTCAATGACACGCTGTTCTCCTGAATGCTTCAAAGTTTTTGATTCATTGAAACCAACCATTCTCTACAATTAGGTGAGTTTATAGCATAACCGCAGACAAACACGCTTAAAGGCAGTTCATCGGCAGAATGAGACCCGTGACAAAACCACGTTACAGGGTAGGAGCCCCCATATGGAACCTATCGGCCAAAGTCCGATCTTTCTCTACCACTTCTAACCCCCGAAATTTCAACGCGGAAGCAGCGCTCATCTCCTGTATTCTCTGGCCCCGCCCATCCCATCCCACGGTACCTTGTGTTGGCTTCTATGGGTCACCGGAGCAAATGTTTTTTAGAGCCGGAAAACAAAGAAGCCCTAACAAGATTTACACCATTCAAAAGCTGAGATTATGGAATATCGACATAGACCGTCGACTTTTTTTTCTAGGTCTTCTGTGCCGCGAGATATGAGGGATTTTATGTACTTCAAAAATCAACTGATTTTGTGTCCTCACTTACCGTGGCAATATACCCAAAAGAAATTGCAGCTTTAATACAAAGAAGTGTTGATTATATTATTAAAATAAAACTGACTAATTTTCATGGAACTGTAACGCTTAGGGACGTATTTATGAATGCTCGGAAAGAGTTTGTGCTTCTGTAGATGCTTTTTGATAAGTAAATGATATTAATAATTATAAATACCGTTTCTTTTGTAGATTTATGAGTGTACTTGTTGTCTGAGGTACTTAGCCTGCAAAACCTTTTTATAACCATTCTTATTTTATATTCTCAGTGTACAATAGCAATCTCAGCCCAGGTGAAGGGGGTCATCCGGAGTTTGGCCTTAAAGTGAAAGGGATAAGATCCATCACTCTCCCTATCGCAACTATGGTTACGAGTAAGGGTATAACAACAGCTTCCATATTACTGTCCTACAAAAAAATGCACAGCACTGTTTTAATAGATCCTCAGAAACTCTACTATTTTTCTCATCAAGTTTATGGAATGGTAAATGACACTGAAAATGGGCGATGATTTCCCGAAGTTACCGCGCTCATATGCACAAAACAATAAAACCTGAGTTCATGGTTATGAAATGCCAGCATAAGTGCGGTACAGTATCCGAAAGATGGGTAGCAAAAGATGCAGATCTAGCAGGAAGATATGAACGTCCCCTCACACGTCCATTCCCTTTGTGAACGTACCTACATAGGGGGCTTAACATTTTCTTCTTACCAAGACTGTCAAATTCGATCAATTCCACTCGGCTATTGTTCATGCTACCATTTCCGCCTTGAACATCTTCAAACAAAACGGCCTTGTACCTTGCAGAACCTTGCAAGCGGACAGCGGTGATTCTAAAGCTGATTGAGCACCTTTTTACCAGACAGATTAAATAACATCGGGAGCTTTGCAGGCACAAGTTCGAAAGACTGGAAGTCTTATAAAGAGTTCTCCGTGTGGTCATTCACTATAGAACGTTTCCCAAACTTTAACACATTGAGTGCTTGAGCATTGAATACTGGAATGAATTATCAAAGCGAGTGAAACACTCAAGGTGATGGATTCGTCACGTTGCAGAGCACCTGTCGTTTTTTGCGCGTGTCATGAACAATGTCAAAAACATTCCTCTCAATGGATATGGAATCACAGCTTGACTGGGTTGAGCTTCAGGCAATTAATTTTTTGAGAAGTTCCGGGAATGTCCTCGCTTTCGTAGTGCATTGCCTTGCAGTTTCAGCTTAAGTGGCTGGCGGTTCCGGCTTCACTCTAGATTAGCCTGCACAAGGACATGCGCTATATCGTGAAAGCACATTTATTTTGAATTAATCTGATGAACTCTCTGGATACGATACCATTCCGCATATGCGCCTCCGTCTCCGCCGGCTGTGTGTAGCACATGTGCACCATACACATTACTCAAAGCGTGTGAACTTAGTCTTCATAATTCTTCCATGTCTTTTGCCAACGGTTGTGAACACTTTTATTTGCCTGCTATGAGTGGCCGATAACGAATCATCGCATCATTCTGGTTCGCAAAAGACTATAGAAAGTTTACTTTAATGAAAACAAATTTATTTATCCGCTGACTAGCTGGCTTAATGCTCCGCTTGGCCCTGTTAAAGGCAGCGTCCAGGCAAGTCTGGACACATGGGGATCTCACCTAGATAGTAATTTTGGGGCCCTAACTATGCCACTGCCCAATCGGCAACTCATATTGCTTTAACGGCTGAGATATTCTCCTCGAAACTGGACCCCGCGATCGTTTCGCATAGATTCATGACGCAAAGCGTGGATCCTGGCACGAAACTGCCATAAATCCATGCGAATACGATTGCGGGGTCTAGTTTCGAGGGGAATATCTCAGCCGTTAAAGCGCTAGCTGGGCTGCCAATTAAGAAGTGCCTTAGTTAGGGCTCCAAAAGTACTTTCCACGTAAAATCTCCATAGGTCCAGATCTGCCTGGACGCTGCCTTCAAAACATATGATAAAGCTTTCATCCCTATCCCTGTGCAACTTTTCCCTGTGCCCAAGTGTACACGCCAATTCCCTCTTCCCGCTGTTTTAGTAATCAGCATGCTCGAATACCCTCAGTGCCAACTCCCAGAACCGCAGCTCAAAACTTCGCCCAACCCCCAACCCCGTAGGTCAAATTTGCAAAAAATCGATAAAAATCGATAAAATCAATATCGATCGGTGACGAAAAGTAGCCTATGACACTCGCCCCGCCCCGAAGTGTATGTGTGCAAAGTTTGATCAGATAGGTTGAGAAATGGAATGAAATGGAATTTTTTATTCGGAACATACATACAGACATACAGGCTGTCTCAAAAAAATGTATCGAACGTTTGATCTTCAATAACTTCCCTATATGGAAAGCTTTCGCGAATTTTTGATGTCATACGGTAGAGCTGGGTTCAATTTGGTTTAAAGTATAGAGCGAACCACCCATCTCTCCTAGTCACTGCGGGATTACGGTAGGAATTTTCGCTAATTTTAAGTTTCTGACAGGCTAGACTGCTTCTAAAAAATCCCAAAGAAACCGAAGGACGTTAAACTGAGGTTTCCTAATTTTTGGTTTTCTTTCCAAAATTTACTAAATCAACGTTGTTCTTGTGAATCAAAGTTCAATCAAAACCAAAAATTTTGCGTTATAGTGCGCATACCACAAGAACATGAAGAGTACGGTAGCGGAGAACTTTGTAATTGGATCCAGCATCTTCGAAGACCTCAGTTTAACGTCTTCCGGTTCTTTTTTGGAATTTTTTAGAAGCAGTTCTCCCCCCGCAGAAGCTTAAAATTAGCGAAAATTCCTAACGTAATCCTACAGTAACTAAGAGAAATCGGTGGTTCGCTCTAAATTTTAAATCTAAGTGAACCCAGCTTTACTGCATGGCATTCAAAAATCCATGAAAGCTTTTCGTATAGAGAAGTTATTGAAGATCAAACGTTCGATACATTTTTTTGGGACACCCTGTACATTCATTTCATTTATCAAATGGGGGGACCCATGTCAGGTAACCAACAAATAATAGTCGAAGAAAACAATATCAAGTAAAGTGATATATAATAAGTGATAAGTGGTATATGTGGTATCAAGACCTTATAGTAACGGGCTAAGGGTTGTTTACGTGTTTTTGTGTATGTGTGCGTGTCCGTCTGTTACGAAATTCGTAGAGCGTGTTCCAGCCACCGCTCTAAGCCCAAGTTTCGCATATTGCATGCTACCTTCATGAAAGTCCAACATGCAAAAGCACGAGTAGATTCGTTGAGTGAATCCCTCAGAAATTGCGCGCCAAACAGGTCCACCTGGCTTCTGTCCCGCAAAATTGGGTGCGTATCACCACTTTTTGCAAAGTCGTGGATGTGTTTGGTAAGCAAATGTGCAAGCGATGGACTTTAGCATGAAAAGTGGTCAAAAGTTTACTATATAACGAAAACGGCGCCGAAAAAGATTGGTTGCGAATGGTCAATTTGCCAAAGTTCTAGCCAAGCATTTGAGAAGATTTTCGCACAGAGATGTATCTCGTGGTTACTATTGCCTTTATGGTAACTACCAAGCCATGACAAATTCAAAAAAAACTATCCAAATTTGCGTTTGTCTTCCTGCGAAAAGTTTCATCCACGCGAAATCACCGAACTCAGGTGAAAAAACTTTCTAAATGAGTAGAAAGTTTTTGTTGTTTACATCTTATTCGTGGTAGTCGGCATAGCGCGGTGTGTTCCAATGAGAAGATTTTTACAAGCATGAGCAAGGCACATAGATAGTATAGCCAGTGCGAGCCTCTGCGAAGCAGAGGTGACGCACTGGTAGTGATATACCTTAAATAACAAAAAAAACGTGTCATAACAACATCAGCTATCGGACTGCAGATAACCCTTCGAAATGTTTTTGAATAATGAGAGCTTAGCAGGAAATGCCATTTTTCTTAAGAGCAAATCCATATCATGACTAATGCACCCGTGAACAAACTTCGCATGACCACTAGCCTTGCCCTGAAGATAATAAGTTTTTTGGGACCACCTCTCGTATTGGATGGTCTAGTTGGAAAAACCTCTAAAAAATCCAATCCGCAATTTCCAAACAAGATTTTATGGGCCATTATAAGGTCATTTTTACGTCTTTCATACGCAAGGGATGTCAAACCCAATTTTCTGTCATGTCACGAACCTTACTGTTAGGAATAAGATCATACGCGAAACCCAAATTGCGAATAAATAGCCTCCATACAGAGAAAAACAAGGTAACAGATCAGTATTTCAAAGTGAGGTAGTTATATTGGCCCGTAGTAAAGCTCGGTCACGGGAGATGATCTCCCCAGAGGCTCTCATATGAGTTTCTGTCGGGTGAGATGAGGACTGTCCGCATTTCCGTAGTGTAAGTATGGAAGGTCACCCCACAGGTGAGCTTCAGATGAAGCCCGGCAGGGAGATCAGCTCCCTACCAAGTCATCGGAGATGAGCCGGGCGACGACATAAGGTAAATACTGTGCTAAAGAGGAGAGCACAGAGATAACCTCCGTAAGTTGCTCCCGAGTAACTTACGAAACACCGCAGCTCACGTTCTTTTGCGGTGCAAAACTCCCAAAACTGCACAGTTTTGGGCGCCTAAGTGAGTGAGGATCGATGAAAAGCTGATTGCGCGACGAAATGGAAAAAAAGGTTTTTTTGCATTTTTCTTGCAGATGTTGCTTGTTTTTGATAGTGAACCGCTTCAGATAAAAAGAAAGTAAATTTACCTTTTTACTCATTTTTCTCCAAGTGTAATTTTTCTTTGTATGAATGCCAAAATATTGCGTATTTGTTTTATCTCTTTGTTTACTAGGTGAAATCTCTGATAGCGGCTATCATCGATTTTTTCGATAGCGGCCGTTATCAAAGGTCGCCAGCCAAGTAGCAAAAACGGTGCCGTTAGCCGCACTCGAACCACGGCCTGACGCTTGAAACGCATTATTCTTATCCATTAGACTAAAGATGCACAAATGGCAGAAACTTTTCAGCCTTTGAAAACGCGAACATCCACTAAGTGATCTGCTCCAAATCAATCGCTCCCCTGGCAATGTGCTGAGACGCGATGAGATCAACTCCGGCCCGTCTCAATAGAGATGCCCTGATGGTGGTTTACTACGGGCATATTGGGTTGTTTCAAAAGTTCTACCCGTCAAACATTGACTTTGATTCACCGTAATTTTCTCAGAAATAATCTTTGCAATTGCTATAAACTGTATTACAATCTGCAAATCTTTAACTATTCTACGTATTCTTTAAGAGTATTGCAGTAACAGTGGAAAAGATTTTATAGGCGAAAATCGAGGAACATCTCCTTGTAGAAACCTTCACTTTGCAAAAGCATAGCTTGATTTGGAATATAGCTGAGTTGCACAAGCACTGCTCACAGTATAGCCCGTAGTCGACTGAGCAGTATCACTAATTTTGGGTTTCATCAAACTCTTTCATAAAATTTTTGTGCTGAAAAATCCGAAAGGACCCACATATGTTGGTCTTTCTGAGGCGGCACTAAAAATTTGTAGGTTCAAACTTTTCTGAAATCATATCTCCATGAGCGTTTCTTAGCACAAGTCTCCAGCAAACATTATGTATAAAAGAAATTTTTTCTTTTGGTTGTGGATTTCACTGCGATAGAGCAAAGACGAAAATTTTCACATTTGTTTCGCTGTCTTTTCAAAGTACGCAATCACACAGCGAACAAATATCTATAAAAACGAAAAAATGCCTGAAAAACGCTTCCCTTATAAGTTGAAGCCAGCATTGCATCATAAAGTTTGAAAGCGAAAGTTTACAAGAGAATTACTGAGAGTCAAGTCTTTGGTATTTTTGGGATAGCCTTCTGCAGCTCTTTTGTATTTAAGTGTGAGTACCGCGATTGGATAGCGACTTTTTTTAATGTTCGGAAGTAAGATAGCGCACATTCGAGGTCCAAATATGCTTTCAATAATTTATTTTCCACTATAAAATTCTATTTATGATTGGGTGTTGAATAGATCAACGATATTAATCGGGATTCACATAAAGAAAAGCGCTGCTGACATTATTTACTTCAAACATTATGATTTTGAGCAAAAGTCATGGGCTCGTTTACTCGGGTCACCATCTGCACTTTTGTAAATAAACGAAATTTGTGTATGACTCCAGTAGTAACCGAGGACATAAAAAATACTACTCGACCTAAGCATATAAGAGAAAAGATTATCAAGTTTTTATAGGCAAATTCGAAGGAAAAATGTGAGCCAAACTTAAAATTCGACGTTTTTGGAACCTAGAAATGGAAGGGAGATATCTACAATTAGTTGAAAATGCCTCTCTATCTTATATATAAAGCTGAATGTCTGTTTGTCTGTATGTCTGTATGTATGTCTGTATGTCTGTGTGTACGTATGTTCCGAATAGAAAATTCCATTTCTGAACCGATCCGGACCAAACTTGGCACACATACACTTCGGGCCCCGGCGGGTGTCATAGGCTACTTTTCGTCATCGATCGATATCGATTTTATCGATTTTTTGCTAAATTTGAGCTACAGGGCTGGGAGTTGGCACAGGGGGGTAATCGAGCATGCTGATTACGAATAAAATAATGACAGGGCCGGGCGGAGCCGGGTAAGCCATCTAGTTCTAAATATAATAGAGTGGTGTAGCAGGTTTGTCTTCCCAATCTGCAAAGCGCTAAGCGAGGAGCCGGCCCACATTGAAGCAGAATTCAATGCGCTCGGAGGGAACCAGCCGCAACCATTTTTTGGCTTAAGTAGAAGTACGAATAACGGTTGGAAGTAACTTCATTCTAGTGCGCGTTCATATTTTTCTAGCAAGTAGCTTTCAGAACTCCACGCTCCGTGAGCTCATCACTGTAACAATCGCAATCACAGTTCATTGATTCTTAAGATGCATCCATATGAGAAGCCCATAAAAACATGTATTTTTTTATAAATGTGAGCATATTCAGAATGCTCTTGCTCTTAATCTCAAGGCGGTTCATCTCTCTTGGCCATTTCTAACGCTGGTTAGGTGTAAGTGATAAGCTCATAAATAAGTGTCAAAATGACAGCTATGACACAACGTCATCTAGATTCATTATCGTGTATTTTTGTGTACACTCAAATGAAAAACTGAAGATTTTCTTACGTAGCGCTTCCAGAATACGTTCAACTAGAATGAGTGCGAGACACACGAGTCTAGTGAGATTTCGAATGCACAGCCATCGTTGCCTGTGCCCTATTACGCTTGTTGAGGAAGATAATAAAGCACGAAGAACTGTTGGGAGTATTCTTATTCTGAAGTGGGTTCAAGTTTTTGCCCTCAAGTATTGTCCCATGTGCCGCCGCTCCTGTAATAATCACAGTTTGATGTTTTCCGAGATACAAACCCCATACGGGAAGCCCCAATGCACTTGCTCTTGGTCAGCAGGGTTGTTTCTTTGCTCAGTTTTGACATTGATAGGTGTCGGAAAGTGTTGACTTATTATGTGTTAAAGTAGTAGCTACAACACAACTTTTTCTGAATTCATTCAAGTTTCAAGTGACGCAGAAAGCAAGTTCAACGAGATTTTGCCTGCACAGTCATCTTTGCCAGTCTCCTATTACACTTGCTTAGGAAGATTTCCATTTGAATTTTAATTAATGAGGCCACTTCTGTAGCGATGTTTGCACCTTCTTCAGTTCCATTACTTGAGTGCAGTAAAATGCCCTTTTGTAAGAGCATTTCAAACTAGTGCTCATTCCAAACAATTTTCTGTAGCGATGTTTGCACCTTCATTAACTTCATTACTTGAGTGCAGTAAAATGCCCTTTTGTAAGAGCATTTCAAACTAGTGCTCATTCCAAACAATTTTCTGTAGCGATGTTTGCACCTTCATTAACTTCATTACTTGAGTGCAGTAAAATGCCCTTTTGTAAGAGCATTTCAAACTAGTGCTCATTCCAAACAATTTTCTGTAGCGATGTTTGCACCTTCATTAATCTCATTAATTGAGCGCAGTAAAATGCCCTTTTGTAAGAGCATTTTGAACTAGTGCTCATTTCAAACAATTTTCTGTAGCGATGTTTGCACCTTCATTTACTTCATTACTTGAGCGCAGTAAAATGCCCTTTTGTAAGAGCATTTCAAACTAGTGCTCATTTCAAACAATTTTCTGTAGCGATGTTTGCACCTTCATTTACTTCATTACTTGAGCGCAGTAAAATTCGCTTCTGTAAGAGCATTTGAAATCAGTGCTTCTTTCAAACAATTTTCTGTAGCGATGTTTGCACCTTCATTAACTTCATTACTTGAGTGCAGTAAAATGCCCTTCTGTAAGAGCATTTGAAATTGGTGCTCATTCCAAACAGTTTTCTGTGCCTATGTTTGCACCTTCATTAACTTCATTACTTGAGCGCAGTAAAATGCCCTTTTGTAAGAGCATTTCAAACTAGTGCTCATTTCAAACAATTTTCTGTAGCGATGTTTGCACCTTCATTAACTTCATTACTTGAGCGCAGTAAAATGCCCACCTGTAAGAGCATTTCAAATTAGTGCTCATTTCGAACAATTTTTTGTAGCGATGTTTGCACCTTCATTAATTTCATTTCTTGAGTGCAGTAAAATGCTCTTCTGTGAGAGCATTTCGGATTAATGATCATTTTAAACAATTTCTGATGGAAATGAAACAGTCAACGTCCATAGGAATATAAGCTTTTTTACAGCAAGTGCACTTTATTTTTCATTGGATTTTTGCTTTGATCAGAACGAATGCATCAAAATATCAATAAGAAGGCGAGATCGAAGTAACAGTCATAGCTGGGTCATATGAAGTAACAGTCATAGCTGTGTCATATCACGAAAAAGTATTAAGTAAATCTAAGTTGAAGCCAGCTCTGCTTTGAAGTATGAAGCAACGCAAACTTTCGAAAAAAAGATATAAAGATCAAACGATCGATTTAGTTTCCTGGACACCCTGAACAGTTGAAAGGCAGCGACTTCCTTTCATGTTCGGCAATAGTGCATATTTGCTGATTCAATTTTGTTTGAAATCGCTGTACGTGAAGTCCACTTATGTCAAGAATAGTTTGACTTTCCACTAAAGTTGTATTCATCGGAATGATTTTCACAAGAATCACCCGGTATCAGGTGGAATTTATGTAAAAAAGACGCTGTGACATTATTTGCTCACAAACACTATGGTTTTGAAGAAGAGTCATGGGCGCTTTCACTCGAAATGCCGGCACTTTCGCCAATAAACGAAATTTTTTACCTGACTCCATTAGTGATCGAGGACAAAAATACTACTTGGTTCAAGGGTACAAAAGTTTGAGAAGAAGATCAAGTTATCATATGCAAAGCCGAAAAGAAAATAAAAGCCAAAAGTCTTGGGCCCCAAGGGGAAAGAAGTACTTATTTCGTGAAGCAGAAAACAAACGCGTTAGGTTAAGACTAATCGTCGCCGCCTTTTTGCTTGAAAAAGCAGCACGAAGAACGGTTGGAGGTAATCTTAATCTGATGCGGGTTCAAAAGTACTGCTCCATCCTCACTGTAACAGTAATAACCACATTTTGATGCTTTTCGTATACAAATCCCATATGGAAAGCCCACAATGCACTTGCTCTTGTCGACAACTGGGTTGTTCACTATGCTCACTTTTGACATTGATAGGTGTCAGAAAGTGTCAAACTTACTATGTGTCAAAGTAGTTGTTATGACACAGCGTTTTCCAACTTCATTCATATACCAGGTCGAGACCAGTTTAAGGCAGAACGCGAGCTCAACGAGATTTTGCCTGTACAGTCATCTTTGTCACTGCCCTATTACACTTGTTGAAAAAGATTTCGATTCGAGTTCTAATTCTGTAGCGATGTTTGCACCTTGATTAATTTTATTACTAGTGCAGTAGAATGCCCTTCTGTAAAAGCATTTCAGATGAGTGCTCATTTTAAACAATTTTTAATGGAAATTAAACAGTCGACGTCCATAGGAGTATAAGCTTTTTTACAGCAAATGCACCTTATTTCATTGGATTTTTGCTTTAATCAGAGCGAATGCATCAAAATGTCAATAAGAGTGCGGGATTGAAGTAGCAGGCATAGCTGTACATATCACGTTCCATTTTACTTTTGATAGCACAAATAAATCCATTACATAGCTGTCATACCAGATGAGGTCAAGTTCTTAAGATCCTTAAGCTCAAACTCCGGCAAACTTTGGCAAACAACAGCTGCGGGTTTACGGTTAAGTGATCCTGCATTGACACAATTTAAATGACTCAAAGTGAATATGTATGTTTGCTTGAGTAACCTCAGACAGCTTCGGGTGATTGGTGAAATGCCAATGTGTTTTGACGGCTTCTCAAAACGTTAGCAGCAGAAAGTCAGTCTTTTATTTCCAACTGGAGGAATCTTAGAATTTACACATTTGAATGGATGCAATTTCATGGAGCATGCATCCTCTTCCTTGTTTTGTACCACAATTCCAACTCTGCTGCAGAAAGCAGGAGCGTTAATAGCATACGTAGTCTGTATTGCGATAATAAAGGTTGCCGCGCATACCGTTCGAACCTCCTCTAAGGACTAGGGCCTTGTCAACTGCTTCACAGTAATTCAGTCGCCACTCGACCTTTCAATTTGTCAGATGTCTTCGAGTCCAACTGGCTCATAGTGTGTAGAACTTTGGTGGATTGATGGAATATTTATTTTCTGCATTTAGAATACGCTTATCTGAGCTCTGGACAATTGAGGCATTGTCAAATCGCGTCGCGGAGATCGCGTGAATTATGCCCGGAGTAATAACTCGGGCATAAGGACTTGCGGGGGGGGGGGGGCAGTAACTCGGACCTAAGGAATGACTCGTGCAAATCCACCATGTTGTGTGGATTTCCTACTCAACCTACCAGATGTCTCCGAATTTACCACTTGGGATATTGAATATGCAAAATATACAAAAGAAGCTTTTTTCTGCAATGCTAATGAGCTTATGAGTTTATGAGTACAGCGAAATCGGGAAAAAGAGCAATCAAGTCTAAACAAAAAAAACTCTTTTCTGTGGAATTGACATTGCAGGGTTCTCTCCACCCTATTTAATTGTAAAATCCTTCATCATTTTCACACAGTTGTGGAAAGCTCTTCGAAATTTTGGTCATTGCACCTCCTTTCTTTTGCTCTAGCCTCAATATCACAAAGAGAACCAGCTAAAAATAAGTTCTGTTGCACCATATTCAAAAACATAACATCGTTCCCCCACAACGATTTTGCGCAATTCAGATTTTATTAGAAAGCGTAAAGCATGTTGTTCCCAAAAGTCCCCTGAGAACTTTCCAACATGATCAGGTTGCAGAGATAAAAATAAAAGAACGAGATCATCCGAAGTTCGAATTTTTAAGCAAAAATTCTAAAAATCTAGAAACTGTGCGATAAAATCCAGAACGGCCATCATCTTGAGTTTTCTTACATTTTATCACTAACTGAGTCAAGTTTTTGCTGATCGAGCTCTTCTCTCAAAAGTTATGATTTTTTTTAAAAAAGCCGAAAAAAAATCAATTTCCTAAGAATTCTTCAGAAATTCTTCATTGCCGATTTTTCGGCATGTTTTTTCAAAAAATCATAAATTCTGAAAGAAAACTTCAATCAACACAAATTTGACTCACTTAGCAATAAAATACAAGATAATTTAAGATGATGGCTGTTCTGGATTTTATCGCATTTCTAAATTTTTAAAATTTTTTGCTTAAAAATTCCAAATTTCGGATGATCTCGTTCTTTCATTTTTATCTCTGCAACCCGAGCATGTTGGAAAGTCGTCAAGGGACCTTTAGAAACTACATGCCTTACGTTTTCTAATCAATATTGAGCAAAATCGTCGTGAGGGAACGAATTTATGATTTTTTGAGAATGGTGCAACAGAACTTTCGGCTCAACCTAATACATTTTAATAAGCCCTAATTCTTAAAAGAGTGCCGATTTTACAGGTTTGACTTGTTTGAAACACCGATAGGGGCCGAAGTCTTTCGAAGCCTCAGGCAACACATCCCTCGAAAGGGCTTATGATCAATACATTAGGTTGATGCAGAAGTCCCATCGCATCATATTCAAAAAAATTATCACCTCGCTCTCTCTGCGGATTTGCACAAGCTTAAATTTGCTGGATAGAGAAAGTCTTTTTCTTGGCGAGCCTTGCTGCTCTCTAATAAGGGGTAGCTGTTAAGAGGGAAGCAGGAGAATAAAACTATTTTAACCTCGGATATTCTAGTTAGGCTGCCAAAATCTGAAACTCGTGATGAGTTTCCGTGCAAGCAGTATAATAAGAGTAAGTCTTTGGAACCACAGGTTCCAACAGTGGTTATCTATATGTTACTGGTTATCACCGATAGGGGCCAAAGTGGGGTAAATCTCTTATGAGTGGTTAAATCTCTTATGAGCACTTCATATAGTTTTGCAAAAAGAAATTGTGATAATCTGATCGAAAAGATAATGTAAGCGTAAAAAAACTGTAAATTTTTTGAATGTAGAAGAGCTCACTATCGGAAATGCTCCTTGCTATTAAGCTGCACGGATATTCTTATGCCAAAACCTGCTTCAAAAATAATTTTGACAACGATATAATCATTGCCGTTTTGACAGCATGCCTTCAAGCTGATCTTCATGCAGATTGCTTATTGAGATTTGAATAAAAATAAATCGTCGAATACGCCTATTCTGATCCTAATTGCCAATAGCTTCTTTTGCAGTAGAGCCAATAATTTGTAAAAATACGCATTAGGTTAGATATTGCAGCATTTGCTTCTCTTCGCCATATCTTTCATCAGAGTTGTACGGTAGGCGCGCGGTAAGTATAAGCGAGTCAATATACGGGCAAGGATAGTACGTGCATGGAAGAGACAACAAAAGGTGGAAGAGACGGTAGATTCAGAGAGCACGGCGTTTATTTTGAAAACCAACTCTGCATGCGATGACTTTTTGCAATCAGTCCACTAACAAGTGGCTGTTGAAACGTGTTGCACTAACCATATGCACACTGCGAGTGACTTACTAAAAGTGAAAACCTGAAAATTTCTTTGAGAACTGCCTACCGCGCCCTACCTTATCCAAATAGGCAGTTTCATATATCAAATGATGCGCAGTGTCAAGCTGAGCTGAATAGTATCCTCGGAAGAGTTTGTCCACTTTTGACAATATATAGCGATGCGATGCAACTGTTGCGAACTTCAGTATAAGTATACTGTCGATGGAGATCTTGCTTCTGTACACGGTGGTCATGAATTATAATCGTAGGCACCAAAGTAGCCAATTAGAAGAGTTTTGCAACGAACTAAGGAAAAAAGAATCTGCCAATCAAGACTATTTCGTCTTATGTGCTGGCAATCCTGGGCTCCTGATTAATCATATTAAGGATGACGATTTCAAAATGCCCCGGCTGCACTACGATAAAGCTTGAGCTCTCGAGTTGTTGGACGCTAAAATCAAGGAAGTTTTTGCCAAACTTGCCAAGCGTGCCTTTTCATACCTTTCAAAGGACGGATTGAGTGAGATGATGTGTGATTATTCCTTACTATAAAATACACTGGATCCTTCCAAGTGCGACGGCAGAGTTTTCTGCGTCCCTCCTATCCTTAACCCCATGCATGAGGAGGTTCCAGTTGCAGAAGGATTCCAGAAAAAGGAATGCGAAAATATAAAGGCGCTCAGTGATGGCGAGAGGAGAGGCCAGAAGCCATTATGTCAGCGAGGGATTTGCTTGCACTCCGGGGTCCTTGGGTCCCGGGGCGGAGCGGATATTTTTCAACACTGAGCTAAACGGCTAACATTTGGCACAGGGGTGTATGTGTGAAGGCTGATCACAAAAAACATTACATTTCAGAATTACCGATTACCTATATGCGGTATATAGGTAGTCATTATTTTGGGCGAGCAATTGTTGTTGTGTTTCTGTCACTGGCTGTCGCAGATGGGGTACGAAGAAAGTTATTGATCGCTTGAGTCACTCTGTACTGTCGTGCGCACATGCAAGCAGTAATTCATCACTTAGTGGAGCTCCCGGCTTTTATTTGACTCTTCATGTGACACTTTTTCGCAAAACTTCAATCCTGGACTCACAGAGCATGATACTTCGCACAGTAACGCAGAAGGATAGATCACGCTTATACCTCGGCACCATTGCGCAAACATGCGATTAAGCAAAATTTTTCTGGATTCCCTCACTAAAGACGTCCGCGATAAATTGTAAGAATCATTTGAAGGCCTGGTTGAAGTACCGAGTTATTAGGGTTTTTGTGCGATGGACGGTAAAGCTAACGTTCTGTGGAGTAGAGCCTTCCGCACAAATATCAACAATATATCTACTAACTCTGCCTTACAGAAGAACTATGCTAAGAATTTGACTTCTCCAGCGAAAGACTGAGCATTTAATTGTTTTTGGTCCGGGTGGGCGGCAAAAATCGGCGTTCTCTGAAGTGCGGCCTCATTTTGAAAGTTTCATTCTCTTTTCCGCTCAGATCCCATATGTAACTACGAAAAACACACTTTTTAGAATATTGCTAGCAATCTAATTTTGTTTTTCTAGCGAAAAACTGAGCATTCAATCAAATGTTTCGAGGGATTTATAGTTCGTGAGCATCCAGATTCCGTTTTGTAAAATAGAGCCTCATCACGAAACTTTCCAACCCCTTTTTCCTAAAAGGTCGGAGAAATTCGCGGAAAGCTCGTTTTTTCGAATATTGCTGAACCCTCTTAGCGGCGAGCTGAGCCTTCAGTCAGGTTTTGAGGGAGGAAAGGGTTGCATTCAACGGATTTTGGTCCCGAGGGCCGGCGAAAAACGATATTTGTGGAATGGAATCGTTTTGAAATTTTCATCCCCTTTTTCCTCAATGTTCAGAGAAATTCGCGGAAAACTCGTTTTTTCGAATATTGCTGAACCCTCTTAGCGGCGAGCTGAACCTTCAGTCAGGTTTTGAGGAGAGATAGAGTTGCATTCAAAAGATTTTGATCCCGAGGGCCGGCGTAGAACGATATTTGTGGAATGGAGTTTCGTTTCAAAATTTTCATCCCCTTTTGCTGAATGTCAGGAAAATTCATAAAATGCTCATTGTTTCGAATATTGCTGAACCTTCTTAGCGGCGAACTGAGCCTTCAGTCAGGTATTGAGGAAAGTGAGAGTTCGCGATCATTCAGAATTGATTTTGGTTCCGAGCGAAAAACGATATTTGTGGAGTGGAGTTTCGTTTTGAAATTTTTATTCCCCTTTTTCCTCAAAGTTCGAGAAATTTGCGGAAAACTCGTTTTTTCGAATATTGTTGAACCCTCTTAGCGGCGAACTGAGCCTTCAGTCAGGTATTGCGGGGAGACAGGGTTGCATTCAACGGGTTTTGGTCCCGAGGGCCAGCGAAATACGATATTTGTGGAGTGGAGTTTCGTTTTGAAATTTTTATTCACCTTTTTCCTCAAAGTTCGAGAAATTTGCAGAAAACTCGTTTTTTCGAATATTGCTGAACCCTCTTAGCGGCGAACTGAGCCTTCAGTCAGGTATTGAAAGGAGATAGGGTTGCATTCAACGGATTTTGGTCCCGAGGGCCGGCGAAGAACTATATTTGTGGAGTGGAGTTTTGGTTTGAAAGTTTTCATCCGTTTTTTGCTCAGTTGTCAGGAAAATTCATATAAAACTGAGCCTTCAGTCAGGTTTTGACGGGAGTTAGATTTCAGTAAGTGTGCTTTGTACGCAAGCCATGAGCGAATCCTGCTTTGCTGAGAGAAAAACGATGAGGGGCTTTTAGAATTCTAAGTTCAAACTGGGCCAAAAGATACTTTTACCTTTTTTACTTTGAGAGCATCCTACTTCTGACTCTGAAAGGGCAAAAAGCAGGGCCAAATTGGTCTCGCTGGTAAATCAAGGAATTTATGCGTCAAGACACTTTTGAGTTCTTGGGCTCCACTGATAAATATCAAAAAAAAAACTTTGCGGAAAGATGCTTTTGAGGTTGCCTTTACCAGAAAAAACCTGCTTTTGCCTTTGAAAGAGAAAAGAGCGGGCAAATGGTCTTACTGGCACAAAAGTCCAGAAAATTTATGTAACAGGACACAATTTTTAAACAATTCTTAGCCTCGAGATACGCTAAGTGCATCCTACTTTTGACTTTAAAAGAAAAAAGAATAGGGCAAATTTGGTCTCGCTGGCAGGTCTAGGAATTTAAATATATTTTTTCTAGGAGTTCTCTTACTTCACAGATGAATTTCAGAAGACTTTGCCGAAAGATACTTTCGTGGTTGACTATTCTAGAAGCTACCTGCTTTGCTTTTAAAAGAAAAAATTGAGGCGAGTTTAGTCTTACTGGCAGAGAAGAGCAGAAAGTTTGTGTAACGGGACAATTTTTCTCAAAGTAATTCTTGGGCTTAAGAGACTTTGCCGAAAGATAATTTTGAGATTTAATACTCTAAGAACCTCCTACTTTTGCCTCCGAAAGAAGAAAGCAGGCCCCTGCTAGATGAATTGATCAGGGGCTTTATGCGATAGGACACTTTCTACTCAGACAATTGTATCGGGAAGTTCGCGGGTGCTTGTTCGACCACCAATCATCCATGCCGCGAGCTGCCCGGTAAACCCATATATTAGACCCGATAAGTGACCGCGGCGCATCCTGTAAGAGCCCATTAGGCGCCTATAGTTGACCCGATTAGCATGCTTGTAAGACCTAGGAAGAGTAAAGAACTATTTAGTTGCCCTTCACAATGACGGACTTGAGTGCAAACTGAGCAACTTGTTAGCTCATCTGTCGACATCATCTAGCGTCGTCGATAACACTCAACCGACTGCTGGAGTTTATTTCATGATCATGAGAACTCGATTCTGTCAGAACAGGACCAAATCCGAGCAGTGATATCCGGCTTCATGAACACTTAGGGTGGCCCCATCGCTGCGGCGTACCTCACGCGGGTTGCGCCTTATCCTACAGTGTGTAAGAAGTGCGGCTTTTGATAAGGCCCGCGGCCCGCCGAGTGAGGTGGTTGGGCCGCGACCCTCCCGATAATTATTTCTCAGTTTCAACTTTGGCCGCGGCGTTCCCGGTAAAATATACATGGGCCGCGGCGTGCGGAGCTCAAACTTAAGGGGCCGCGGCGCTCCATGTAACACGCTTTAAGGCCGCGAACTGTCCGATGCGATTGTCTGAGTAAGAACTCCTAAGCTTTACAGATAAATAAAAAAACTTCATTGAAGATATTCTTGACATTTTGCTAAAAAACATCTACTTTTGCCTGCAAGAGAAAAACTGGGACAAATTTGATATTGCTGGCAGAAAATACCGGGAACTTTACGCAGGAGGACACTTTTTAAAACATTCTGTATTCCGCATTTGAATTTACAAAAATTTCGCGAGAGTTGGGGTTCTTCCAATCTAAAAACATCCTACTTTTGCGTCCAAAGAGAAAAGAGCAGGGCGAACTTGGTCTCGCTGGCAGAAAGAGCAGAGACTTCATGCGACATCTTTTTTAAGAATTCCTACGCATGAGAGATAAATTTTGAAAAACTTCGTTGAAAGATACTTTTGGCATCCCCTAATTTTACAACGGGAAAAGAGCCAGGCAGATTTGGTCAACTTGGCAGAAAATGCCAGGGACTTATCTCGACGGGAAACTTTTTTAGCATTTGGCTTTAAAAACTTTGCTGAGAGATACTTTTGAGATTTTACGCTTTAAGAACGTTTTACCTTTGCCTCCAAAAAGAGAGCCTACAAGGCTTGGTCTCGCTGGAGGAAAGACCATGGAGGACTCGCTCCACTCTATCTACTTTGAAATGATGTTATGACATATGGCACAGAGCAGGTAATATGCCATTTTAGGTTCATGTCAAAGAACTACATTACTATATAAATACAGTATAGAATCAATTGATAAGCGAATCCTGAAACAGTGTGGCTATTGCTCTCAAAATCTTACCCACAATATTGCGATGCTTTCATCTGTAAAGTGGATATGCTTTCCTTTTCTTTCTTGGCAAAACTTTTGAAGAATATTATCCTTATAAGGAAAAGCACCTGAATTGGGCATTTCCAAAAAGAAACTACCGTTAGAATACTCGAAACGCTATTTCCGAATATGCTGTTATTAGCTGCGGCACACTATTCTAAAGTGTTAGACATTTCTCACTGCATATACTCAACATGAGAATACTAATGAATCGCTTACCATTAGATGCGTTTTGATGAGCTGATTTCATACCTTGTATGTGCATTGCGATTCTGAAAAAAGTTGTGAGCATTCAAAAGTCCAAATTTGGCAAATGTTCAGCGCCACACCTTCATTACTTGTTCAAATTTGCGTTTTCGATAAACATGAGCATTCCTTGAAATTATTACACTGATTCAGTGCTGGTCACATACTCCCAAACTGGATTTGAAGCATGTTAAGCGTTAAAATCCCAATGACCTCGCGCTTCTAGCCGCTGAGTTTAACCACTCACAAGTTTTCTTTCCAAAGAGCTAGATTTGGAAGAGCTCATCAAGATGCGTCTAATGACAGTTTGTCACCTTAAAGGCAGCGTCCAGGCAAAGCTGCCTATGGGGATTTTGCGTGGGAAGTAATTTTGGTCTCCTAACTAAGGCACGGCCCAAGCGGCAGCGCAAATGACTCACTAACGGCTGAGATGTACGTCTTTAAACTGAACGTAGGAGGATCATATTTCGCATGTATGACGCGATACATCCGTTTCGCGTGGGTCCTCCCGCGAAACTGATGTGTCCCGCCATCAATCCATGCGAAATACGATCCCGGGGTCCAGTTTGGAGGCCAATATCTCAGTTGTTAAAGCATCGTCTGAGTTGCCGGTTGGGCATGTCTTAGTTAGGGTCCCCAAATGTACTGTCCATGTGAGATCTCCATATGTCCAGATTTGTCTACGCTGCTTTTAAGGGCCTGATGCATTAACATCCTTGGAAGGAAGAGGATCGCAGCTCAAAAGAAAGCTTTATAACCTGAAGTTTCGAAGATCTCGCGCTGTTTACCTATCCTTAAGTATTTTTAACGTTCTTAACTATGAACATATTAAACAAAAGCGAGGAGCTGTAAAACCCGCATTTTCCAGCTTTTTGCATGATCCCCTGATGATTCCCGGCAGCCAACCGCCTTTTCTTCAAGATCATTTTTTCTTCAAACTCAATGAAATGTATTATTTCACTGTTTATCTAATCAGACAGTGCTAAGCATGTTCAAGACCAAATGATATGTCGAAGTCATGAAAATCGCGGTGAATCACAGATCGAAAATTAGGGTGCATCGCAAATTTCATCACTTACATACTTACTTAAATACTTAGATGGCCCGTCCTCACGTGACGTGCGGGCCTCAGTGACGATCTTCTTGGCCGTCGTCGGTGGCTGCGTCCACGAGTTCCAGGGGCAAAAGGCGTATTCAGCTGATTTCTCAGCTGGTTCATCCGTTCCACGAACACGTCTGCCCATCTCGTCAGTAGTCCTCCTCGAGGACGTTTGGCTTCGCGAAGAATCCACTCAAATGTTCTTAGTGTCCATCTGTCGTCTGTTCTTCTCATTATGTGACCGGCCCATCGGTGTTTGGCTTTCGCAACGTATTCCGCTGGGTCACGAAGACGGGACATTCTTCTCATATCCGTGCTGCGAAGTCCGACTAGATGTTGCTTGCGTCGGGTCATCTTCAGAAGACTGCGCTCGAGCGCTCTGTGGGTGGTCCTTAAAGCTTTCGACGTGGCTACGGTGTCGGCCCAAGTCTCAGCTGCGTAGCAGAGCGCTGGGAGAACGGTTAAGTCGAAAAGGTGGGCACAAAGCTTCGGATCCGTCAATTGGTCGGTGGCTTCCTTCAGAGGCCCGAAGGCGGCCCAGGCTGCTCTTCTTCTCCTGTTAAGCTCTTCCCTCAAGTCGTTCTCCATGTTCATCGAACGTCCGAGATACCGTAAGAAGACGTCTCCATAATAGTGGTGCCTTCCAATTCCATATCTGCATCCTCGCAAAGAACGTTCTTCATGAACTGAGTCTTCTTCCGATTGATTCGCAGTCCTATCTTCTTCACTACTTCGTTCAGTTCCTTCAGCATCGTCTCTGCTTCGGTGATACTGCTCGAGAAGAGAACGATGTCGTCCACAAAACGAAGGTTGGACAGGAATCTCCCATCAACTCGTATGCCTCTCTCGTCCCAGTCCAGTGACTTCATCACCCACTGCAAGGCCGTGGTGAACAGCTTCGGCGAGATTGTGTCGCCTTGTCGGACCCCTTTTTTCCCGATTGGTATGGTTAGGAGGCGATGAATAGCTGTATCGTCGTTGTACAGTCCTTGTAGCAGTCGGCTAACGTCCTCACGTAAGCTGGGTCCACTCCTTGATCGACTAGCGCAGAAAGGATGGCGTTGGTTTCGACGCTGTCGAAGGCTTTCTCGTAGTCGACAAAGGTTAAGACAAGAGGCAGTCGGTACTCCCGGCAGACTTCTAAGACCCTCGAAACGGTCTGCATGTGGTCCATGCAGCTGAATCCTTTGCGAAATCCAGCTTGTTCTTGGGGTTGGGCTTCATCCAGTGTCCTTGATGCGAGCGAGGATAATCTTCGTAAAGAGCTTGTACAGCACACTCAGCAGGCTTATTGGACGGTAATTTCGAAGATCTTCCTGTTCACCATTTTTGAAAAGAAGGACGGTTCTTGACGTTCTCCACTGGTCGGTAATCCTCTCCTTTTAAAGGTAAGATGTCAGGTGCGACGCGAGAATTTCTGTAGATTGTCCTCCGCTCGCACAAATTCGACCAAAAGATGGTCTGGTCCTGGAGCCGTGGATGTCTTCATGGTCTGAATCGCCGTGCGCACTTCAGCAGGTAGAATTTGTGGTGGTACTTCTCCAGTGGGAACAACGGGCATCTGCAGGGGTGGTAATGAGCGGAAGAGGTTGATGTAAAAGTTCTTCGCGATAGATTCCATCTTGTATCGAGAAGAAGTCGGAGTCCCGTCTTCGTTCAGTAGTGCAGCCACCCGTACGTGATATTCGCAGAGGTCCCTTCGGCACTTCTTGAGACTTTGTATTCTTTCGGCTGCTTCCAGTATCTTGGCTTGCCTGTACTTCCTGAGATCCTCTTGCAAAGCTGTTCTGCAACTGGCGTTGGCTATCAGTCGCTCGAGATGGGTTGCATTCGAATCCTGCTTCAAAAATCATCTTCTGTCGAGCATTTCCTTGGTGGTCTTCGAAATGCGTTCCACGTTCTTCTCGGAAGTCACTGAGGCGCACTCTCCGCAGGCTCGCAATCTTTTCAGAATCCGGTCGTAGTCACAGGTTGGGTCCTCCTCGATGGGCCAGTCACAACTTGATATGAACTCTTCCAGCCTGTTACCGTCATAAACGACTTCCTTCCTTCTCGCGGCATTATGACAGACTTTCTCTTCCTTCGGCTGAGTCGTATCTTCGCTCGAAGGAGGCGGTGATCGGAGCCACTGCAGAAGGATGGAACTATAGAGACATCGAGTAAGCTCCACCTTCGGTTGGTGAGAATGTGGTCGATCTCAGCATGAGTCGTTCCGTTGGGCGATTCCCAAGTCCACCGGCGATTTTCTTTCTTCATGAAGATAGAGTTTCCATGGAAGAGTCGTGCGGCGGAGAGATGCTCAACGAGACGGTTGCCGTTTTCGTTTCGGAGCCCATATCCAAACTTTCCAATCCTATATTCCTTTTCTAGTGGCACCCCGATTTTCGCATTGAAGTCGCCAACAACATACTTATAGAAGGAGTTTTCGTTGCGGACGACCTCCTCCACGTCTTCGTAGAAAGCATCTAGTTCTAAGTCGTCAGAGCTGCTGATGTTGGCGAGTAGCAGTTGATGATGCTGATGGTCTTCTGACGTGGAGGGCGTAGCCGTAGGATGCCTAGTCGAGATGATAGGATCTCGTGCGAATCTACAAGATGGACGATAGATGGGTGGACGACAAAGCCGACGCCTCCCACGTTTCGTGATGGAACTTTTTCACCACGAATGATGAGGGTCCCATCACTCATCTGTCGCACGTCCTTCTTTCTGGACTTCGTTTCCTGCAGAGCGATGATGTGGTAGTTGATGTGCTCTGCAGCGTCGAGGAGAGCGTGGAGGTCGGCGTTTGTGGAGACTGTCCTGGCGTTGTAGGTGCAGAGCATGAGGCAGTCTCCATGGCGTGTCGTTCGGGCAGACGTGTCGTTTTTGTTCAATCCGAAAGGCGCCCTGAGTACCCTGACATCGTTCTTGCTACCACCCGGCGCCGTAGGCGGGATACGATGTGCAGGGTTTCTTTCTAATCTTCTAACTGGAGGAATAATATGAATTTTTCCTACAAAAGGTGGCTTACTAGGCCTATCTTGATTTCCACGGGGCGATCGCTGACCCCGGGCTTGGATCGGGGAGGGACCGCCTAGCGACCAGGAGAAGCCAGACGGCGGGGGATCTGGCGTGGCCGGTTCTTAGCTAAGCATCCGGCCGAAATCGGAAACGTCGAACTCCTCCACAGCTTGGGAGGCCCTACCAGAGTATACACTCGGCTGTGCATCGCAGTTCAACACCCAGTGTCACCCCCACTCCACGATGAGGCGACCGACCATTGTGGGGGACTTCATGACTTCAGTACATCATTTGTTTTTATCAGCAACATGCTTAACACTGTTGGACTAGCTGGAGAGTACAACTTTGGAATGTTTTCGCTAACTTCGAAGAAAGGAAAATGACTTTGGAACGAAGACGGTCGGGCGCTGGGATCATTAGGGTTTATACTAAAGATGGAAAATGCGGTTTGTGCAGCTTCTCGCTCTTAGAAGTAGTAATTACGGATGGAAAAACAGCGTGGAACAAGGTATCTGGAGCTTCAGGATTTGGAGCTTTTTTTAAGCTGCGACCCCTTCCACAGCAGGGATGTCAATGGATGCGGCTCTAAGGGCCGCATGCACTAATATCCCCGCGGGGAGGGGATCGCAGCTTCAGAAGAAAGCTTCATATCCTGAAGCTCCGGATATCTGGATTTCACGCTGTCTACCTATCCGTAAATATTCCTACTACCCTTCACTATGAACATGTTGAACAGGAGCGAGAAGCTGTACAAACCGCATTTTCCAGCTTTTGTATGATCCCTGATGATCCCCGGCGCTTTTCTTTAAAGTCATTTTTCTTTCTCCGAAGTTAATGAAAACCTTCCAAAGTTGTACTGAACATCTAACACAATACTGCTAAGCATGTTGCTGACGAGAACAAATGACTTTTTGAAAAGTCGAATTTTTCGGCAAGCCTCAAATTTCGACCTGTGGATCATCGCAAATTTCATGACTTCAAAACATCATTTGTTCTTAGCAGCAACATGCTTAGCACTGTCGGGTTAGACAATCTGCACAACTCTGGAGATTCTTCGTTAACTTCGGAGAAAGAAAAATGACTTTGAAGAAAAGCGCCAGGGATCATCAGGGATCATACAAAAGCTGGAAAATGCGGTTTGTACGGCTTCTCGCTCCTGTTCAACATGTTCATAGTGAAGGGTAATAGGAATACTTATGGATAGGTACACAACGTGAAATCCAGGTATCTGGAGTTTCGAAATATAAAGCTTTCTTTAAGCTGCGATCCCCTCCCCGCGGGGATGTTAGTGCATGCGGCCCTAAGTCGGTATGTTCCCTGCAGTGGCGTACCCTTCCCCCCCCCCCCTCCCCCCGAGCGGAAATTCTGGGTACTCCACTGAGGGTCAGGGACATGGATGCAGGAGTTAAAGAATGCGCACTATTGCTGAAACGCGATCCAGATCTACGTAGCATCGAAGAATTATTTCGAAAAACTACTCTGTAAAACATGTCAGTATTTTGCACTGACATGCCCACAAAAAAAACTGAAGATGTCAAACTGGCATAAAACTTCGTGTAACATACCTACGAGCGGATATTTGCAACACCAAAAGACTCGTTTTAGCAGACTGAAAATGAGTCTGCCCTCGTCTTTAACTGAGATTCGTCTATTCGAGAGAAGTCATCAAGAGAGTTCTTGTCAAGGAGGTAGGAAAAGTCAGAGCAACTGCAGCAACTGTAGCCTTTAAGTTCTACTTGACTATCCCATACCATTGCTAACTTTTACTGCGAAGAACGATCAGCAGGAACGATCTTCGAACTCAAGATTGCGCATCATGTCAGGCTGATTTAGCAACTCAACAACGACTATTTTCATTAAGACGAAAAGAACCTTCGCAATTTAGGATTTGTAGGCAAGAAGATGAGAGGAAAATAGTATTAGTTTATCTCACAATTTTTTTTTCAGTTTTGATTTCTCATTGCAACAAATTGTACGCTTTTAAGAAGCATGGAACCATTCGATAGAGGAAAGGAAGCTTTATAAGATGACATGTAAGGGTAGGCACCAGCTTTAGTACACCTCGAGCTAGAAGCCAGAATTTAAGAAGTTCTGGATGCTCAAAAAATTGAAAATTCATATTTTTCTAGAAAGGAACTTAATTCCCCATTAGCTCACGCATGCACGCTTCACTTGCTGCATTTTTTCTAAGCTAAAATCTGAGCAAGAAAATTTTAATGCTTTTAGAAAAGCGATACTGGGCTGTTTTCCACATAAGTACATGTATACTACAAGCCTTTAAAAGTATAGCCGCAAATATTCAACTTTCCACAAGCTCTAATTTTCCAGAAAAAAATTTTTTTTAACATCAAAGGCCCAAACAACAAAAGCTAAATCTGATATTTCTCGAGAACTAGCATGCGGGAAGCTGAAATTCTACGGTTATATTCTCAAAGACTTGTAGTATGTTAACCTATGGAACAGCACAGCATCGCTTTTCAGAGCATGAAAAAATTTTCGTTTTTCAGTTTTTAGCTTACAAAAAAAAATGCACCAAAGGTATGTATGAGTGTTTAATGTGAAGTGTATATGCGTGAGGTTGTGGGAAATCCTATATCCTTTTTGAGAGAGATATAAATTTTTCAATTTATTAGCATCCAAGACTTCTTAGATTTTGACCTCTAGTTCAAGGTGTACAAAGGCTGGTGCAAAATTTTACATGTCATCTTATAGAGCTTGCTTTCCTCTATGGAAGGGTACCCTTTAACTCGACTAATATTGAGAAGCTTACAATTTATGCAGTCAGAAATCAAAATTGAAAAAAACTTATAAGACAACCCAATACTTTCATAGATGGGTTATCCTATTTTTTTTCAGTGCAAGCTGCCACCAAAGGCATATCGTGATAACCATTTTTGGCTGCAAATCATGATTATTACTACTTTTCTTACTTAGAGCGCTTCAGGTGATTAGCATGTAGAATCATAGAAATTAGGTTGGTGACTAACTTTAAGGAAGATAAAAGATAGCACAGCTCCAACTCTGGTCATTTTGGCTCAAAATCAAAAAATAAAATCGTGTCGAGCCAAGGAATTCATCGCTTGAGTTAGGGATGAAAAGAGAGAGCAAAATGAGACGGATGAAAGTGCGTTTAATTTAAAAGAAAGTGTACTTAGTGGCACATTGTCTTTGCATACAATTGACCTGTAGATGATAAGTTTTGTTCGAAAGCATTTACACATCTACAAAGTTCATTGAAAGTTTACAAGAAGCGTCGTAATAATCGAGGTGTCCTCAGTCCAAAAATCGAGTAAATTTAATACGATACAATTAGGCAATTCACTCAAGCGTTCGTCAATCCTATAAAAGGCTCGTGAGTACACAAGCAGCAGACAAACCGATGCATCTCTGCATTTTCTTGCTTCTTGTAAGTCCCAAGAATTGAATTTTTACTCTTTAATTATGAATTTCTGGTCAGATTTAGATAGAAACGGTGCTGTCGTCAAAAGGTCAAAGGACTCAAAAGTGCAAAGTAGCCGAAGAACACGAGAAAGTGTTTGGTCGATATTCTAAGTGTAATATCAATGAAGGCACATTCAACGATGATTCAGCATCATACGAGAAATTACTCGGCAAACATTTCACGGACGTCTATAACATGGTTGGTCTAATATACTGCGACGCCATAACTTAAGTTTATACAAGAACGCATAAATTGACTTGATTAGCTGCCATTCAATTCCGAGAAACATATATGCAATGAAATCATTGAAAACAAGCGTTTTTTTACTAATAAGCAAGTACGAGCAGAAATGAAATCCATGTGAAGCTAATATCATGGAGCCTTGATCTTTCAGATTTTAGTTTTGACACCGAAAACTCGCTGAAAATCATTACTCATCTCAAATCAAACCTTACTTTAGACTGTGTCGAACTCGCTAAGAAGAACCGTTTGCGCTATGAATGATGAGATACGCGTCAAGCAAGGTTGTGATTTCAAATATCGTCAAGTCAATTTGGGAAAGTACGTTCTTCGAAAAAAAATTCTTCAAGATTTTGCAATTATACAGAGATCGAAATGCAGACTTACGTTGGTTGGCCGACCAAATCAAAAAAGATCTGCAGAAAGCGGTAAGTAGGAAACAGTGATATAATTCCTTACAAATCATTGTCCTTTCCGGTTCAATCAGTTTTAAACATGAGTAAAAGCTTGATTAAGTACCCTCTAACTCAACATGATTGGCGGTTGATGGGTGAGGCTCGTATTTTCACGGCCGCATCTCCGGGCTCTAAAGTTCCGCTTTCCCCACGCTCGCGATGGGAGAGCAATTAGAGAGCACGCGCACGAAAGAACTACAGACCCCAGACAGCCCCGCCCTCCAGCAGCCAATCCTGCTGAGTCTGAGGCTATGAGTAATTCATCAACCTCACGGACTAAGCGACGCACCGCTAAAACGCTTTCATTTCCATATCACCCAGATTTTCGCCTTAAATGTTTTGGCCGTTTTGGGTTCTTCTGATGTCCCTGATTCCGAATATGAAGTCGAAAATCCGCGAAAAACACGACAACCCCTGTTTTGATGAACCCGCGGGCACGTCCGGAACGGTGATTGGATGAGCGCGCACGGATAGGTGGGCATTACTGGGGAGGGGGAGGGGGAGCGTGCCGATAGCGTCTTCGTGCCTCTTTGATATTTTAGCGATTTTCTCGCTTCCGAAGCGACAGTTTGAGCCGCGACCTGGGCATCGGCTGCATAGGGGATCCTACTATTGTAAGCTGCCAAAAGCTCAAAACCTCCAACTAAGGGTGAAGAGTATCTTTGATTTGTGAGATCGAATCACGTATGATTCATGACACGCAAAGGCTGGGCGTCATTGCGTCCGGCCAAGATAGTTTGTGCATGGGACAGATAACAGATGGTAGGAGAAAAAAAGCGCTCGATCAGTGAGACGCCGATATGTCCACAGTCTTTGCGTGCTACGAATCGCCTATCATGATGTACGCTCAATCATTCTCATTCTAGTACACGCGCGTCAACACCAATATTTCCAATCTGTTCAAAAGTCTACGTTGCACCGAACGCTCACGCTAAAATTCACCAGATTCAAGTGTTATAATTTAGCGTAACAGGAACAATTTATTTCATTTCAGCAAAAGATTGGTGGAATTACATACTTTAACATTGGTTGCATCGGCGGTAGCACACTTAAATGTGCCTTCACGTTTACGCCCAATGAAGATAAAAAGAAGGGAAAGCCTCAGGAAGCATCCGGCCGAAAAAACCAGCGCGAGGGTAGAGTAAGTCAGCCCGGTAGGAGACCAGCCTCACCTGCCGACCCCCCCGAGAAGGGACAATCGAGCGGACGAAGATCATCTGTCGTTTCATCCGAAAAGAGAGGAGAAGGTATACAGAACCCATCTGGCGGTCCCCCCCAGGAGAGAGAAGATGAACTGAGCCCATCCCACGGTTCCCGCGGGGATGGGGAATCACTCGAACAGAGCCGAATTGCCAATTCCCCCGAGAAAACGGGAACCGAACTGCGCTTACCTGGCGATCCCTCCATGGAGGGAAAAGCCGAACTGAGCTCACCTGGCGGTTCCCAAAAGGAGAGAGAACAACAACAACAACAACAACAACAACAACAACAACAACAACAACAACAACAGCAGCAACAACAACAACAACAACAACAATTTACCGACACGGAAAGCCAAGATCCCTTGCTTAAGATGCAAAAATTAAGTGGGCCTGGTTTGGATGAAGAGGAGGCGCGCGGAGAGAGTTTAGCTACCAACAACAGAGGAGGAAGCCTCCCGACTTCTGACTTAGATGGCGGTCTAGGAGAATCCTAGTAATGACCTATCATCACCGCTTACATGCAGATTTTGGAATAAACATGTTCCAAAAAATATTCTAACAGTCAGTAATAATATAGTAAAATGTAGTTCAGATAAACTTGGCAGATGTTGTAAATATGATTATTTGTCGCACATATTTGTTTACATAAGTGATCAAGCGATGAGCTCCAGATTACATTTTCGCTCGCAAAATGGGCTTGAAGTGGACACATTTCAAATAGAAGTAGCCCCTCAGCACAGTCTAGAAGATTTGCGACAGCACAATCGGCTGTAAAAGAGCCACAGCTTTTACACGTTTCGCTACGTATACGCTTCGTTCACTCTTCGGATCCTCTTTGGATTCGCTGCTTTAACAAAGGTGAGATAACAACACATAGAGCAAAATTTCGAATTGAGAAGTTAATTTTCAATTCATACTAATTTTATGTTAGTGAATCTGGAATTATGGATGTGACTGTACGAGCTAAAGCTGTTCCATTTCTGAGCAATAATCTTGTCCAGAAGCATACAGATATCGTTGAAATTGGCATTTTAGCAGGTTTGTAGTGAAAACCTTGGTATATCTTCAAAATATCAAAGCCAAGATCTCGAAATAATGAAGAGAACTGCACCAGACGCATACCTCCTTCTCCGGGTATTGCGGTTCATAAAATTGTGTGATTGAAGCTTGTTGGGCACTACTCATTTCAATAAACGATACATTGTTCAGCTTGTCTATTACTTTTAACCATTGAAGGCCCTAAAGTTCATGCCTGTCACATAGAATAATGATAGACAAATACCTTGAGCATAATCGGCGCACATATTTCATCGAAAAATACCTGGGTCAGCAGTCGATATGCGGAGACAGCCTATGAAAATTGGCTAATTGAAGAACATTTGAGAGCACACAAAGAACAATAGTGATATCTGAATAACCATTACTAGTGAGGTTTACTCTATCTGCTTGCCTTCCTACTCTTAAGAGTTAGGACAGCGATTTTGAAGGTCACGATAACAGAATGTACCACTCCAATATCACGAGCACACTGCCTGTAGATAAAAATCTGCAAGAAAAAGGTGCTGAGGTATCGAAATAGTACAAATCCAATCTTTTCTCACTAAAGAAAGCTTAATGCAGGCGTATCAGCACTTAAATGATGATGACGTGATGCCCGTGAGTAGGTGAGCATGCCAATTTTGCGCAGGAAAAACCCCATAACTCGCTTCGGAATGGTGCGTGGCAGCTATGAATAGCATATTTGGAATCAGTGTTTGAAGCTGATTCAGACTATATATGTCTCTTGCCAAAAGGCCGAGCTGAGTTAAGTAGCTTTCCTTATAAGTAAGCAGCTCGGCCGCACCGCTGTGACTAGTGAAAAGGTTGCTCTCCTACTCCTTTTAGGTAGGGAGCAGCAGCGTAAGGGGTTCTATGGTCGCGAAATTCTTTATTGTATTCAGTGCTGACAGAGTTTAGAAAGAAGCAACTGTGCGTTGTACTCGTAAAATTAGGGTAAATTTAGACAAGATAAATTTGAAATGGAGCATCCAATGAATAGAGCGCGTCGAATGTAGACCAAAATCTTTATCTGTCATGTTCTGGCGACCCAGTGGCGGACCGGGGGAGCGAGGGCTGCCCCCTCCCCCGAGAACGGGTCGCGAAGTTTTTGAAATTTACTTGCGTGGGTTATAAAAATGTGCAAGTGACTTGTTTATTTTTGTGTGCAATTAGAATAATTTTCAAAATTTCAAAAATTCACATTAGCCTCAAAAAATTTTTTTTCGGTTTTTCAGATTTTATGGGTTGGGGACCGGCAAAAATTTTGAGAAGCACCTCCAAAATTTTTTCGGAGTGGCTGACGCCGCGCATCTTCATTTAAAAAAAATTCTTTTAACCTCCCCCCCCCCCTCCCCACCCCCCGGACGGAAATCCTGGGACCGCCACTGTGGCGACCATGTAAAAAAACGACGAAATACTTCCTTCCGAAATCAAATTGTTAAGAGCTTTGTGTTCTGGCTGTGAAGATTACACAACTTCTTTTTTAGCCTTTTTTTTTTCATCGAAACAGGCACAATAACTACTGTTTCCCAAGTCGACTTTTTCTGATTTTCGTTCAACAGTAAGACATTCGATATGCATTCAAATTTCGATATTAGGAGTTATCACTTTTTGAATAAAAAAACTCAAATGGGGAAAAAGGAGCTAAAAGGGAGCTCTAATACAAGTCAAAAGCTCGGATAATAAAAGAGGTTTCGAACAAAACTCTGAATGTTTTATTGAACATTTCATTCGAATTCGTATCCGAATCATTCTTTGATGCAAAGCCACAATGATTGAGCAGGTATATCAGCAAGTTTTAGGTATTCGAATATTCATCAAGATATTCGGATAAATTTATGAAAATTTATACATCAAATGGCTTATCCAAATTCTGGCCATTCGAATAGATCATTCGATTTAATAGGAAATCACCCCCATTGTTCGAATATAACAGATATTAGTTCATTCAAAATGCTCATTTTTTACTGTTTATTGTTTATTGTATTACACTCTAGGTGTGCCAATACTGACGTAGTCAAAAACAAAGTGACAATAAATTCAAACAATAGTCAGCTAATCTCAATAAAGTCATTGTCTTCTTCAGATCAAGAGCTGCATAAATTAGGAGCAGAAGACATTAAATCACAGTCTGCTGGCATAACCTATCTTCAAGAATTTGGATCCCCTTTTTGAAGGCCAGCGAGCCTACGGGCGGAGGCTAGCTGACCATATCCCCACTGAGAAAAGTGTGAAACTCTGGAAGTACAGCAGAGCATACGCATGACTAAAATTCAGTCGATGTTCGTTTATTCAAGCTTTTGAATTTGATTCGAATTTTCCTAAGTAAACTGTAAACATAGATCCACTTAACCGTTTGAAAACATTTACCAATCTAAAACGATTCGAAATTTCCGAACTAGTATTGAAATTGAGTACCCGTTGTTAAAAAAATGTTTTGATATTTGTGTCAAGTATACAACATCGTCTGCTGGATCGGGATACTACTAACGTGATGGCAGCGCTCATAACATTGATCTTCATTGTTTGCTGCCCATACGTCATTATTACAGTATTATCTGTGCTTTCGATGAGGCAATCAAAAACCCCAGCTTTTGAAGCTACAATGTTGAGGACGGGAGGACTCAGGAAGTTAGCAACGCGAACACACACACACACACACACACACACACACACACACACACACACACACACACACACACACACACACACACACACACACACACACACACACACACACACACACACACACACACACACACACACACACACACACACACACACACACACACACACACACACACACACACACACACACACACACACACACACACACACACACACACACACACACACACACACACACACACACACACACACACACACACACACACACACACACACACACACACACACACACACACACACACACACACACACACACACACACACACACACACACACACACACACACACACACACACACACACACACACAGGTATACAACATCGTCTGCTGGACTGCGATACTACTGACGTGATGGCAGCGCTCATAACATTGATCTGTCATTGTTTGCTGCCCATACGTCATTATGACAGTATTATCTGTGCTTTCGATGAGGCAATCAAAAACCCCAGCTTTTGAAGCTACATTGTTGAGGACAGGAAGAATCAGGAAGTTAGCAACTCGAACACGCACACACTTAGCCCGTTATTATAAGTTATGATACCGACCACCTTCTTGCACTTCTAGCGATGACAATCTGACAAAATCTATTCATGATCTCTGCTCCACTCCATATTTCACCATAATTTTAGGGGATTTCAACATTGACATCCTATCCTGTCTCCTACGAAGCTAACTCGGATCTTCTTTCTTCCATGATTGTGACCTCCGCCAGAATGTGACCTTTCCTACTAGAGGAAGGACAGCAATTGATCTTTGATATTTTCGTCGGACGACATAGTTCAAAGCGTGAAGGCACTAACACTTTTTGGATTTTCAGACCACAGCATACTAAGCTTTTATGCGTTATTTAACCGGCGTGAGCATACTTTTCTACCATATTATAACTTCCGCAGGGCTGCTTTTTCCAAAATAAATAGCGCTTTACAGAACATGAATTGGCACGACGACTTCGACAAGTATCAACCTGTTGATGGTATGTACTATCGTTTATGTAGAGTATTATACCGCATTCTCTCCGAACACGCGTGCCATCTCGTTTTGACTCATATCATATCCGAAAATATTCAGATCACATCCGAAATCTACATGAGCAAAAACCAAAAGAAAATTTCAAACAATTACGTGCCTGTGCTGTTCGATTTTAGAAAAAAATCTCCGCTCCTTATACGCGTGAAATTAGGGTATATAAGTATTTCAGTTACAAAACCAAATGTCAGCATAAAATTACTCTTTTGAAAGATGAACATGGAAACACACTGAAAAGTGACAAAGAAAAAGCGGAAGTGCTTAGAATATTTTTTGTTAGCTTTTTTGGAACGGGTAGTGATGCTGAACAGGAAATTTTTCCAAACTCTGATTCGAAATTCAGAATGCTAGAATAGATCGGTTTTTTGATCCTGATAAAGTCTATAATAATTTGAGAAAACTGGCCCCAGTAAACTCCACTTCATACAATGGCGTTCCATCAGTCTCATATCGAAAGTGTGCTCTGACGCTTGCTTTTCCCTTGTCGCTTATTTTTTCACCTGGAGAGATTCCTTAAATCTGGAAGGAAGCCTTTATAGCAGCTATACCAAAACGCGAGCATTCCAATGTTGTCTTAGAATACCGCCCCATTCCCATCAGTATCTCTGCGTCTTGTGATAAAATCCAAAAATTTCGTAAAGGAAAAACTATATGTTTGGCTAGATAATCGCAAAATTATACCTTCTGTTCAAAAAAGCTTTTTTTCAGTTGGTCAAGTACGGCCTACTCTGTGATTCGATTTTTGATTAAACTACGGTAATGAATCAAAGAAAATCAGTGGATGCCGTATTTTTTGACCTTTCAGAACTCGCGATGAGCGATTTGATAGTCGCGATTTCGTCGCTACAATCACGAAATACTTCGGCGATGAAATCGCGACGATGAAATCGCTGCACGTATGGCCAGGGCTTTTCTGAGCCTCAAGTTCACCAGAGACCGCATTCTGGAGTCTCTGCGATAGGATGTCTAGCAATTGATCGATCACTGGATCCTTGTTCCTATCCTTGATATGCAGCAAAGGGTCTGAGGCCGACATATCAGAATAGTCAGCACTGTTGACCTCATTTTGCATGCCAACAATAGGAGCAGGAGTCAATACAGAGCTAGAAACACCCCTACGAGATGAACGAGAGGCTTTCGAAGGCATGATCACGATCAAGGAACCCAATATGGTCAAAGGCCAAGAAAATCAATACAAAATGGCGCAAGCGATAGCGATTCCTACCCAGTAGAAGATAACCGGATGAGAAAAAAACAAAATCGAACCGAAAATAAGCAGCTGAGAGAGTTGCTAACAAGAACCAAAAGTAGACAGCGTCAAAATGCAAGAATGGAAGAGATAAAAAATTGTAAAATAAAAACAGTCAGAGCGGGCAAAAAAGGCAGCCGCTCACTGGCACGGCTCAAAGAAGAATGTGATTGTTAAAAAAACATGTTTCGGAAGGAGTGGTTATCAAGAAGAAGATAAACAAGAAAGAAATTAGCTAGGAAAACGCAAAGTTTCTTGTTTACTAAGTCGAAAAAAACGTTGCAAACTTAATTTTTGATGCGTCTTCTAAATTTTTACCTTCGCATTGACCTTCCTGCTTCCTGGAACATTGTCTGGATTGCTGCGCTTATTGTTCTGAGCAGCAACCAATCGCCCAAGCTGGAAAAAATAGCTGCGAAAGCACTGAAACAGAACAAGGTTAAAAAAACGCACTTTTTAAGGTTTTTCGCAAAAAAATCCACTATAATCGAAGAGATAAGGGCTGGGTGGTTGTCTGCATTATGAACAGAAGCAAGATCTATAGAAGGCACGAAATAACCGCGTGAAAAGAGTTACACTAGGAGAAAAACAAAAGATTTTCGAAAACAAGGTTTTTGCCGGATTTCTCGATCAAATCAAAAAATGTGGTTTTGGGACATTGTCAGCGTGAAAATAAAGCTTGCGAGCTCCAAAATGACATAGCTTGCTAAATTGGGTTCGGAACAGTGAAGAAAAGGGTACCAGAGCCAAATGCCCCGCGCCCCGCGTTTGCGGTAGCGAGGTACGCGCAGCGCGCGGAGACGCAGACGAGCAGCGGAGACAAACCCCAGAGCCGACGGGGCATTTGGCTCTGGTCGTAGGGTAGATCTCCGCGGGGTTTCAACGAAACCCTGCAACATTATATATCATTCTGATCGTCATAACACGACGAGGAGAACTGACAACGTCCCAAGCTTTGGAAATTATTCATCAAAGAGATAAATCAGCGTTTTCGTGCGCGACTCTCTGCGTAAGATTTAAACACAGTGTTTATATTTGACTCCAACAGCTTTCCTAAAACTCTGAGACTCGTTGGTCGATTAAGAGGTTAACTGAGAAATGTTAATCTGAATTCTGGCGAAAATTTCGCAGAATCCTTCTTTTTAACGTAAAAAGGCTATGGAAATGCAAATTCTCGGTTTCGCTGAGATGACCCAAAGACATCATTTTCTATATTTGCTTTATTAACATTCGATATAGTCAGGATAATAACATCCGGGGCGAAACCCCGCATGACTTCTGTTTTTTCCCAATGAAGGTTGTGTCCTCTCATGGCCCTCAAAGTAAAGGTTACCAGAGTACGCGGCTCTATGTATCGAGGGCATGATTATAATCTGGTAGAACATCAACCTCATAAAATAAGCACTTCAACCAAACTAAAAATTCAACATAATGTAATGATAACTTTTTTGTACTTGTAAAAATCTAGTTCACAGCATTGCATGTAATGAATGTAACAGACGATACGTAGGAATGACTACAAGATTCTTAAAAAGAAGAATAAAAGAACATATCTATCATATAAATAAGAATGATGATCATAATTACTTTTATGATCATTTTCAGACTATATGCATCAAGAAAAGTATTAGGTTGTCCCATAAGTCTTTTCATTTTTGAGTTTTCGATATAACAAATCACACACTTCTTATTCTGAATAGACATCAGGAAACCATTCGATGGAGCAAAGCAAGCTCTATAAGATGGCGTTCATGCCTTTGCACATGCTTTGGTCCATCTCGAGTTTTAAACTAAAATCTAAAAAGTTTCGGATGCCCACAAAACCGAAAATTCTTTATATCTTCGTTCAAAAAAAATCCTACAGATCTCTGACTCGCTCACGCATATATTAGGTTGTCCCGAAAGTTTTGTCGGTTTCTTTCATCGCTCACTAGAACTCACAGAACATGAATTCATGAACGGCTTAGGCACCATTTGATTCAGATTTTTATCTGCCTTACACTTATACTTGCTCTCTGATCTACTTTGTCTTTGCAATGTTGTCGCCATGGCTTTTTGAGCAGCTCAGCAGTAACGCCGAATCTTTCCTGAATTTTAGAATTTCTTATTCTGATGTTTTCAAAGAGCGCTGGTAACTATTATGTAGAGCAAATCTTTGACTACATTGCACTCATTTTAGATTACATGAACCGCGTTTACCAAGTCCGTTATTATAATTATTTATTTAATGAAAACCGCGGCTTTTTGATTACGTTTGCCACGTAAAAGTACCAAAAATTCCAAAAAGCTGCTTTTTCGAAGCGAATCAAAGTTGGTTATGTTGCATAAATGATGTTTAGTAAGAATCACGTTTCAGTTCGCAGAAACTTCAAAAGTTTTCATGTTTTCGCTGCAGTTGCGTGTTTCATGACTTTGCCAAAAATCAAGACCTTCGAAGAATTAATTTTGTAGAGCTCGAAACAGCAGATTAGGAGAATCTAAAAATACCATCTTGTAGATCGAGAGTTGCTCTTTTTGATCCCTTCTCAATCCTTCTCGAAACATAATAAAGTTTTCAAAAAATTAGCCTAACTTTGAGCCGGTAGAATTGACAAGTGGAGAATTTTGGCACTTATCAAAAAAAGCATACAAGATTATGGTATGAAAATATATCCACAAGAAAGAGAAGGAAAAGCTGCATCGAATGCACGTTGAAACTCATTTAGGTCTTTATTGTGCGCGGTTTTACAGTGGTTTGAAAAAACCGACAAAACTTTTGGGACAACCTAATACATTCCACATCAGGCATTCATATGTGCTGTTGCTGTATTTTTTTTATAGGAATCAAGAAACCGAAAATTTCCATGTTTTCACCAAAGTGATGCTGTGCTGTTCTTACACTAGCAGTTGTATACTAAAAGACCTTAAAAGTGCTACCATAGGTTTCTGGCTCTTTATATGCCCTGGTTCACGAGAAATATCAAATTTAGCTTTCTTCACTCGAGTTTTCACGCTTGAATCAACATTTCTCAAAAACCAGAACTTATAGGGAGCTAAAAATTCACGATCATACTTCTAAGGGCTTGTAGTATATAACGCTATTGTAAGAACAGCACAGCATCACGTTGATAAAAAACATGGGAATTTTCGGTTTCTTGATTTTTAGCTGATAAAAAAATACAGCAACAGCACATGTGAATGCCTGTGAGCGAGTTAGAGTTCTGTAGGATTTTTTGAGCGAAGATATAAAAAATTTTCGGTTTTCTGGGCATTCAAAACTTTTTAGATTTTGATTCAAAACTCGAGATGGACCAAAGCATGTGCAAAGCATGAACGCCATCTTATAGAGCTTGCTTTGCTCCATCGAATGGGGTCCTGATGTCTATTTAGAGTAAGAAGCGTGTGACTTGTTATATCAAAAACTCAAAAATGAAAAGACTTATAGGGCAACCTAATACATAAGTAAACATTTTAGACAAATTATGCGATGAAGACAAAAATATTCTAACTGACAAAGAATGATTAGGTGGGTCCGAAAGTTTTGCCAGTTTTTTCTATTCATTGGCAAGCACGCTAGAATGAAGATAAACAAACGCTTCAAAATGTATCCAATGCAAAATTTCTTTCTCATTCCAGCTGCCCCCACAATGGTTGGCCGCCCCACGTGGCGTGGGTTTGACACTGGGTGTCGAACTGCGATGCACAGCCGATGTATACTCTGGCAGGGCCTCCCAAGCTGTGAAGGAGTTCGATGTTTCCTGTTTCGGCCGGATGCCTAGCTAAGAGCCGGCCAGGCCAGATCCCACCGCCGGTTTTTTGGTCTCTAGGCGGTTCTCCCCGCGTCAAGCCCGGGGTCAGCGATCGCCCCGTGGAAACAAGAGTAGGCCTAGTAAGCCACCTCTTGTAGGGGAACAAATCTTATTACTAAGTCAGCAAGAAGATATAGAAAAAGCACTGTACATCGGATCCCGCCTGCGGCGCCGGGTGGTAGCAAGAACGATGTCAGGGTCCTTAGGGCGCCTTCTGGATCAGACAAAAACGACACGTCTGCTGGGACGACACGCCATAGAGACTGCCTCATAATCTGCACTTACAACGCCAGGACAGTCTCCACAAACGCCGACCTCCACGCTCTTATCGACGCTGCATCAAGTACCACATCATTGCTCTGCACGAAAGAAGTCCAGAAAGAAGGACGTGCGACAGATGAATGATGGGACGCTCATCATTCGTGGTGAGAAGGTTCCATCACGAAACGTTGGAGGCGTTGGCTTTGTCGTTCACCCATCTATCGTCCATCTTGTTGATTCGCACGGCATGCTATCACCCAGACTAGCCATCCTACGACAGCGCCCTCCACGCTAGAAGACCATCAGCATCATCAACTGCTACTCTCCAACATCAGCAGCTAACGACTCAAAACTAGATCCTTTCTACGAAGACGTGGAGGAGGTCGTCCGCAACAAAAAGTCCTTCTACAAGTATGTTGTGGGCGACTTCAATGCGAAAATCGGGATGCCACTAGAAAAGGAATATAGGATCGGGAAGTTTGGATATGGACTCCGAAACGAAGATGGCAACCATCTCATTGAGCTTCTCTCAGCCGCACGACTTTACCATGGAAATTCCATCTTCATGAAGAAAGAACATTGCCAGTGGACATGGGAGAGAAGAGACCTCTGTAAATATCACGTACCGCTGGCTGCACTATTGAACGAAGACAAGACTCCGACTTCTTCCCGATACAAGATGAAATCTATCGCAAAAAACTTCTACAACAACCTCTTCCGCTCATCAACACCCGTGCCGATGCCAGTTGTTCCCACTGGAGAAGTACCAACACGAATTCTACCTGCTGAAGTGCGTACAGCGATTCAGACCATGAACGCGTCCACGGCTCCAGGACCAGACCATCTTTCCGTTGAACTTCTGCGAGCCGGAGGACAACGTCTACACGAGATTCTCGCGTCGCACCTAACATCATACCTTCAGAAGGAAAGAATTCCCGACCAGTAGAGAACGTCAAAAACCGTCCTTCTTTTTTGAGAAAGGTGAACGGGAGGATCTTCGGAACTACCGTCCAATATGCCTGCTGAGTGTGCTGTACAAGTTTTCACGAAGATTATCCTCGCACGCATATCTAGGACACTGGATAAAGGCCAACCCCAAGAACAAGCTGGATTTCGCAAAGGGTTCAGCTGCATGGACCACATCCAGACGGTTTCGAGGGTTATAGAAGTCTACCGGGATTACCGACTGCCTCTCGTCCTAACCTTCATCGACTACGAGAAAGCCGTTGACAGCGTCGAAACCAACGCTATCCTGTCAGCGCTAGTCGATCAAGAAGACCCAGCTTACGTGAGGACGTTAGCCGACTGTTATAAGGACTGTACAACAACGATGCAGCTGTTCCATCGCTCCTTGACCATTCCATTTGGGAAGGGGGTCCGACAAGGCGACACAATTTCGCCGAAGCTGTTCACCGCGGCCTTGCAGTGGGTGATAAAGTCACTGGACTGGGACGAGAGGCTTACGAGTTGATGAGAGATTCCTGTCAAACCTTCGCTTTGCGGACGACATCGTTCTCTTTTCGAGCAGTATCACTGATGCAGAGACGATTCTGAAGGAACTGAACGAAGTAGTGAAGAAGATAGGACTGCGAATCAATCGGAAGAAGACTCAGTTCATGAAGAACGTTCTTTGCGAGGATGCAGAAATGGAATTGGAAGGCACCACTATTATGGAGACGTCTTCTTACGGTATCTCGGACGTTCGATGAACATGGAGAACGACTTGAGGGAAGAGCTTAACAGGAGAAGAAGAGCAGCCTGGGCCGCCTTCGGGCCTCTGAAGGAAGCCACCGACCAACTGACGGATCCGAAGCTTTGTGCCCACCTTTTCGACTCAACCGTTCTCCCGGCGCTCTGTTACGCAGCTGAGACTTGGGCTGACACCGTAGCCACGTCGAAAGCTTTAAGGACCACCCACAGTGCGCTAGAGCGTAGTTTTCTGAAGATGAGCCGACACAAACAACATCTTGTCGGACTTCGCAGTACGGATATGAGAAGAATGTCCCGTCTTCGTGACCCAGCGGACTGCGTTGCGAAGACGAAGCATCGATGGGCCGGTCACATAATGAGAAGAACAGACGACAGATGGACACTAAGAACATCGGAATGGAATCCTCGCGAAGCCAAACGTCCTCGAGGAAGACCACCGACGAGATGGGCAGATGTGTTCGTGGAACGGATGGACCAGCTGAGAAATCAGTTGCATACGATTTTCGCCCCTGGAACTCGTGGGCGCAGCCACCGACGACGACCAAGAAGATCGTAGATGTCCGAGGCGAGGGACAGGGACCAATGGAAACTTCTGTGCTGGGGCCCGCACGTCACGTGAATCCGGGCCATCCAAGTCTAAGTAAGTGAGTTTCCAGCTGCTAAACTCCCATTGTGTTTCGCTGCAAGAGTGACGAGATATTTGCTAGAAATTACAACCACTCGCTTTTCCAATGTCCAGCTTTAGCTAATTTTCAAAATTCTTGTATGAGACTCTCGGAGGAGCAGAACTACTAACTAACTACACTTATAACCAGCAGATAGAGCAAACCTTTTGCCAACTAAAATCAAATTAAAGCAATTTTTGTAGCCCTACGCCTTGTCTTTCGTCATTTCTACGATTTATTTTTTGAAGTAACCAAATTTTACATTCAGCCTATTTTAACCTCGTAGAACATAAAATATGAAACACTTCATTCACCATTCGATGCAAATTTTTCTCCTCTTTCTAGCACTTGTTTTTTTTTGCCGATACAGGCAAAATTTGTGGGAGGGGGGAAATCGCGGTATCTCTCAATTTTAGGAGTGCGCACTGACGTAACCTATGTTTCAAAATCTTCACAATTTGAAGTGAAAATCGCTCATATACTTTGTAGTGATAGAGGTAGTAATAATCATGTGTTGAAACCTTAGTTTTCTGTGGGTTTTGCAATGTTTGGTGCAATAATAGGTTATGCGACTTTTCCAAAACACAAGACTTTTAGAAAATTATTTTGGCAAAAATCTGAAAAGCAGCTGAAAAAAAGAAAAAAAATGCATAAGTTGGCAAAAGGTTTGCCCTATCTGCTGGTTATTGGGGCTCCTCCGAAAGTTTCATTAAAAATTTTAAAAATTAGCTAAAGTTGGACATGGCAAAGACGAGTGTTTGTAATTTCCAGCAAACATCTCGTACTCTCGCAACGAAACACTATGGGAATTTAGCAGCTGGAAAGAGGAAGAAATTCTGCTTTGGATACATTTTGAAGCGTTTGTTCATCTTCATTCTAGCGTGATTGACGATGGATTGAAAAAAACTGACAAAACTTTCGGACCCACATAATATTTTGGATTTTATTGCAATACAGCATATCCATATGGATTTAATGACAACATCAAAGGATATGGTAACATATCAGAAATAAATGACCTTTTTACATACAAAAATAATCATCTTTATTACAACCTCAAAAATAAAAGATAGAATAAGCAGTAAATACAGACAAAGAAACAAAAATATAGGAAACAATAAAATTTTCAACAAAAATCAATAAAATTGAAACTGAATATGACATTTTCGTTACATACATTCATTAACACATTCATGACAAAGCCAATTTTTCGATTACTGCCATTTCGGACCAGAGCCTTTTTCGCTTTGTCAAAATTACGACCCATCCGTGTCGTATTGTCCGAGATGGTAGCCTTTTCGGAAAAATTTCAAAACAAGTCCCCGAGAATTCTTTCAGAGGGGTACTAGAAGGCGCTGATTATCAAAAAACAATTTATTTCAGTTTCTGGCCTTATACGGAAGGTTACGGTAGTCATCCTGTACAAAACCGACACCATGGATTTCCATAAAAAATGTATTTTGGAGTTGTTTCACATGCTGATTACGTTTATAACGTCCACGTTGTTCATTACAGTCCCACAGTGGGGCTACGGTATCAGTACGGTAGAATTTTCGTAGAAATCAAAAAACTGATGTAAGAAAATTATATCAAAACTTGAGACTATCAGTTTCGTAATCAGCATGCTACAAAACCTATATATGCAAAATTCGAGCTCCCTAAGATGGAAAATGCAAAAAAAACAATAAAATCAATAATTTTTGGTGGGCTAATGTCAGCCTCTTGGCCGCCCCGTATTACTCTTACATGTAAACTTGATTCTCCAAAAACAGCATCATTTTGCGAAGAATTTGAGCTAAAAGTCGGTGCCTTATATCTATCTACCGTATACTTACCGTAACACATTACAGTATCCCGAGCCCGGACCGACTACTTTGGCTGGAGATTCATCTAGGTGCCCCCAATCATCTGCCAGAGCCCCGCAGGATTCCGTCGTAAACTGGCAAAGCTAGCTCTTCATGAATCTTATGACGTGGGTCGTATTGTTCGAAATGGCAGAACACGTACGACCCACAGGTGGATCGGTGAATGTGTTAAAAAAGTCATTCATACAGCAAATTATCACTTGCTGTTATGACAATGACCTTCTAAACAAAATACGGTACTTTTCCGTTATCCGGACCCATTTTTTCAAAGAAAGATATAGCTTCTATCCTTGTACCGTACTTTGTCCCACCTTCACAAAAAGGAATGTCAATACCCTGTCACGTGTCAAAAGAAAGTTGACATGTTATCTACATGCTTAACAGGTTTTACCAAGAGTTTGTGTTACCCTACCTAGCGATGTAAGTTTAATCTGTTTTTATAGTTAATTTCAAACTCATTTCGATCAAACAACTTCAAAGTGAACTTTTTTATAGTAATAACGATATAGTATCACCAATAAACAGATTAGGTTCTCTCAGGATAGAGGAGTGCGCTAAAATTCTGTCATTTGAGAGGCGGAATAAGCAGCAGCAAGGTTCTTCAAGCTGTCATTTATAGTCTTTTCTGCTAAATTCGCTGGCGAAAAGGGTTTGAAGAGAAATACATTTTTAAATCAATGAAGCAGTTAAGATGTTTTACTGTAAGTTCTAGATTGTTTTGCGCTAATGTAAGACAGTTAAACAGCTCAAAATAATTACAAACTCTTTTCATCTCACCGGAAATGATTTCGGAAAAAAAACGTGTCAAAATGGACCAAAAAGTGTTCGTTTTTTCGTGACACGTGCAAGGAGGCAGTCCTCGTAGAATCTATGAAAAATTCTGGATTAAAGAACGTGTAATATGAGAGCCTTTAAAAAATGGGTCCGGATACGGAAAAGTACCCAAATTATTAGGTCGTCCCGAAAGTAATTTCGCTTTTTTTGCATAAGTGCCTCAACTCGCAGAACAAATATCCTGGGAACTCCTTGAAAGCATTCGATGCAGTTTTTCATGCTCTCTTGAATGGTCCTCTTCGTATTGCAGTTGAAACAGCTATTTCTCAAAAAATTACCATAAACTGCGACCCATGGTTTTTGCCATGGTAAAGTTCCGCTATTTTTCTAAATCCTTGTGCTAATTCCCCGAAAAAGTCGAAGTAACCTATAAATAGAGCAAACAAAGTAGGATACAAAACAACTTCTGCTCCTTCCAAGGCCTACTTTCCAGAATTTTTATAATATTTTTTGATGCTATCAAATTCCATATTTCGTCAACTTAAATCTCATCAGCCGGCAAGCAACTCGGGTGTTATTCGATGCAACACGTTCTCCTCTTCCAGAGACATGTATTTTGTTTCTGATTCGTCAACGCTTGGAAAATAAAATCGAAGAAATTCATTTTTTTGATGGCGCTCCAAGCTGTATCCCGAAAATTCAAAGTCTGATTTCGAGCCCCAAAAGGGTCATTTGTTATGTGAAGTTAGTGCCGAATCTTACTGTGTTTTGAAAAGTGTCAAAAATCGAGAAATTATTGAAGTTTGACGAGCCTGCGCCTGGGATGAATCTGCCAAAATTCGATGGTGTTGTTTAAAATCCTGTCAAAAAATTACGGAGAGCTTTAGGAAGGAGATCGAAAATGTTTTGCATCCTACTTTGTTTGCTCTATCCGCAGGTTACTTGGACTTCTTCGGGGAATCAGTACAAGAATTTAGAAAAATATAGGAACTCGAGCTGGTAAAAAGCATAGGCCGCAGTTTATAGGAATTTTCTAAGAGCTCAATATTTCAACTGCAATATGAAGATGACAGTTTGAAAGAGCATGGAAAACTGCATCGAATGCTATCAAGACCTTTTAAGGATGTTTGTTTTGCGTGTTGTGGCACCCATTCAAAAAAAGCGAAAATACTTTCGGAACGACCTAATACATATCAAAACTAAAGTTATCATGCTTACAAGGGAATGGTCAGAAATCGAAGTGGCCATTCCAGACAAGCTGCATAGCGTTAGATGCAGCATGAAGCGCTGACTCTAAATCTGTCTTCTTTATCTGCTTATCGCTTTTCTGGACGAAGTTATAAGCCATTAAAGACCATTATTTTGCTTAGAAATTATGCGTGAAATTGAAAATTTAGCCGTACAGAGCCTCGTTCGCCTCAATGCTGGGCCAAAACATGCAGCTAGCTTACTTAAAACTTTTGAAGCCAGAAGCGGAGCTAAAAGTGCAACAATGTGCTCAATTTCGCTGTTTTTATGTATGTTTTTTTCACAATAAAACCGCTTGTAGCTTCGTCCACAGAAGCGGGAAGCAGATAAGGAAGACAGATTCAAAGTCAGCGTTTTATACTGCATCGAATGATATGCAGCTTGTTTGGTTTGGCCACTTCGACTTCTGACCATTCCCTTGTTAGTACTCTATGTAACTTCCTTTTGAAAACCATAATAAAATCAAGCACAGTAACAATAATCCAAGACATCATATAACAATAAAATATGTCCACAGTATATTAGACATAATCTGAATGAAGTAATCAGTAATACAAATGTTCGCGAGATTTTGAAAAATAATCATATCAAATACAAACCATGCCGATTAGTTTACACTTATGATTCTACAGTTTCAAGATACTTATTTAATTACAACAACATTCTCAATAAACTTGATAATGAACAAATTTTGAATATTCTCAACAAATAATGTATTTGCAATGAATACAGTACAAGGAAAATGTAGATGAATACCATAAACATAAAACTACAGGAAATCCAAGTCTGATAGAAGACAAGGAACTAAGAACCATTATGTCTAAGGGAGCAGTATAGGTTGAAAAATGAAATTGATAAGAAGGATATTTTAGAATGGATTACAATTACAATGCGAAAAATCAGAGAAAATATAAACAAATTCAAGCTAAAAAGTGACCAGATTGAAGATATAAAAAACTATTAGGGAAAAAGATTTAATAAGAAACATAAGAAACTGAAACCTCATTTATACAAAGTCAAACCAAGAAATGAACAAAAATCTTTTTAATCTTCAAAAATTCTAAGCATAACTTTGTAATTTGTCCTTTAGACGAAGCAAGCAATAACTTTGGTATTACAGAGAATTCTACATTCAAATTATGATGAAAGGACTTGACATCACAATAGATAAGAACAAAAAATGTTAATCAGTACAAATGAAACGTATGATTTATATCACATTGAAAGTGTGACCGAAATAATCGATAAACATAAAAAATTCTGTAATGCAAACATACTACCATCACAAAATATTAATAATGTACCACTGATATATTGCTTACTTAAACTATTAGGTCGTTCCAAAAATAATGCGCTCTTTTCAAACGAACGCCACGTTTCGTGGAATTAAGATTTTTATGAGCTCTTGGGGTCAGTCGACGCAGCATTTTGTCCTCTTTTTAAGGCTTGTGAACTCATTGCATAATAATCAATGAGCTCTCAAAAAATTACCAAAACCTGCGACTCATGCTTTTTGTCATGGTCAAGTTCGGCTATTTTTCTATACTTTTGTACTGATTCCTCGAAGATGTACGAGTAACAGATAAATAGAGCAAACACTATAGGAAACAATGCATTTATTTCCTCTTACTTCGTTTGCTCCTTAGAGTTTGTAGAATCAATTTTTTAGTGCGATCAAATTCCATATTGGTCAACTCAAACCTCAAAGAACAACAACCGGCAAGCAAGTCGGGTGTCATTTAATCCAGCTTTTTTCCTCTTTTTGCCAGTTGTTTTCGGTTCTCGACTCATAAGGTTTTCCGAAGTAAAATCATCGGGATTCAGGTTTTCCAGGACGCCCCAGGCTGTACCCGAAATTTCCGAAAGTGGCTAATCTGAAGCGGTAAACGCTCATTGTGCTTTGTAAAATTAGTGTCAAACCATAATGCACCTTTGTAAGTTTGAAAATCCGAAAATCTATTGGTGTTTGATGCATTTAAGTCTGAGACAAGCCTGCTAAAATTCTTTGAATCTCTACAAAAATTATGACGAGCTATGAAAAATATTAAAAATCGTGCTGTTTCCTATAGGGTTTGCTCAATCTACCTTTCACTTGGACTCCTTCGGAGGAGTTCAAAAAAAATTTGGAAAAATTGTGAAACTTGACCTTCTCAAAAAGCATGGGTCACAGATTTTGGTTTTTTTGGAGCTTACCGAATATTGTGTAATGCTCATATAACCCTTAAAAAAATGAAATGCTGATTGAATGCTACCAAGACCTCCTAGAAAATGCTTCCACGAAATGTAGCGTTCACTTAAAAAAAAGCGACATTATCTTCGAAACGACCTAATACATGTAATACTCCTAAAAAACTAACTTCTCAGGGTTAAAAATAAGTTTTACAAACCTTTTCTCCTTACTGAGAAGTTCCGGGGAAGGTCTGTAAATACTTTTACTCCGTGTAAGGGCAGGAATGAAAAGGAGCTTCTTGGTTATTCACATATTACATTGAAAACTTTACTTCTCATTATTGTATACAATCTCGAAAGTATCACCGAAACGATTTCATTGTCCAAGCATATGAAATCTCAAGAGTGTCAAAATTTAGAACTAGAAGATGTTTGATGAGACAAACTGCACGAATTTTACACAAGTCTCCAAATTTTCTTTTATGACATTCTGGTTGCGGTTTAGTTTATTGAGTTAGAAGGTAAACTACTTCTTAATCACAAAGAAAAATAATTTTAATCGGAAACCCGGCATGTCAAAATTCGAAAGTAAAATTCGTGACGACGAGTAGTTGCTGGAATAAGCCAATTGTTCCTCGCTACAAATTTGATTTATTTTTACGCTCAATAAATGCGTCTTCCAACTTCAATTACAAATCTGTTTTCAAATCAAAAGTTATTTCAAAGCAAAGTTATGAAGAATTGTGCTTTGAAGATATTCTCGCCAAGTCTTTTAAAATATTCTCCATAGCGCTCGTGGTCCTAATTATCTTCTGCGGGTACAGGCGGCAGTCCTTTGGTTCCTCCTGCATCGCCCCCACAGTATTCCAGGTATGAAAATGCAGGGTTTTCGGGCGTGGGACCAGTTAGTATTTTTTATCCTTGCAATGTTCCCTCACGGGGTCTGCCATTCTTCGTCTCATTTTCGTTACGTTTACGACATTACGTACGAAAGAGTGATGAAGACTGTCATATACACATTATGCACAGTACAAAACTGTGAAAATACTTCATCATGTACTCATCTACTCTACTCTTCTATTCTTGTAAGTCTTCTCCATTTTTCGCGATCGCTAGCTTGAATTTCATTTGAGCTGGCTTTATTAATTCCAGTTCTCTTAAGTCTGTCAACTTTATTCACCTTTCTTAGCTTCGGTCTTCCCCTTGGTCTTTTCCAAGGATTTCCACTGACGTTGTCAACCTAGCAACATAATCTTCCTTCTTTCTTCTAAAAAAGACCAAGGAGTCGCTTCTCTTGTAATTTCTTGACAACTGGAGCGACTTTCATTGAGGCTCTCATGGTATCGTTGGTGATATCCAGCATAGCGGCGCGTCGTTCACCTTAGCATGCACGTCTCCATCACATCAGTATTTCGTTCATCGCTTCTCGTACACAACATTCACTTCCTTATAGAGCATTTGGGCGGAATATAGTACGTTACAATTGAGATTAGCCTGATTAGCCTGCCACATCCGCTTGTCGCACAGAATTATGCTTCTCCACTTCGACCAACCTGCGTTCGTTTATCCTGTAGGTAAACTCTTCCTGAAGCGTTCCATCCACGTTAACTGCCCAAATAGTTGAAGGCAGTGGTCTTTTTCTTCAAAATGCCTCCAATCTGCACAGTCCCAGTCGTTTGCGCTCCCAACTCCATGCATTCGGCCTTCTCGGTATTAAACCTCAGGTCATGCAGCTCAATTTCAAATTTCCATTTGTGCACTTCCAACTCTAATTTTCTTTCTAATTTTCAACGTTAGCGTCACGTCTGCATATATTAGAGCCCATGGAGGTTCACGTATGAAGCTCTTACTATCATGTTCACAACCGTAATAAAGAAAAAGAGCGACATTACAAAGCCTTGATGAGCGCCAGCTTTTATAAGTTTTTCGATCGGCCTGCTGTTGTCTGTACGTTTCTTGTGGCATTTTTATAGATCATTGTAACACTGCACGTATTCTTCTGGCACTGTGCTTTCGTAGCGACCACCATATGATATCATGCGGCACCTTATCAAACGCTTTCTCCATGTCGAGGAACATGCAGCGCGGTTGCTTTTCCCTGCTTCTTACAAACATGATCCTGGCAGCGTAAATGGCTACCGTACTACGACCCTTTACAAATTCTTACTGATTGGGGGATAGCTCTACGATGCTTCCAGTCGTGCTTCTAGAACTTTGAAGATCTTCAATCTTCACTACATGAGTGGGATGGTCCGGTACGTGGAACGTCAGCTATACTGCTGCCTTTGCTTTTTCACATCGGAACTGTCGTACTTTTATACAAATCGCTTGGCATACTCTAGGCAGCAATTACCTGATTCGGAAGTTGCATTAACCATTATACTCCGGTCTGTCCACACCTCTTCCAAAGTTCGCTGGGGATATGGATATCATTTGGACCTGTCGTCTTGCCGTTTTTTGTTCTCATAATGGCGACATAAAGTTCTCCCTCTGTGATGCTGAGTGGCCCAAGCAAAGAATCGGCTTTTATTACGGATGTATATTTGTGGTTTGTGGATGCCATTCTTGGAAAATGTGCCCTTTATCTTTCTTTATCTCTTGTGTCTTCCTGAGCACCTTTCTGTGAGCATCTTTACATTATAAGTGTTCTACATCTTTTGTGCAATTGTTCTTCTCCTTGCTAATCGACAGATGTCTCGTTCGCCTTCGCGAGTGCGTAAATTTCTGTAGAGTACTTTTTTACGTTTTTTTTTGCTTCTGTGTGACGGAAACCTCTTTGCTGCACGCCTCGTTTCTGCATACTTCATATGAGCATCCTCTGTTTTGTAATTTTTGCCATATCCTGATGCCCTCTTCTTCTTCTTTATCACGACCTGTACGGCTTCATTCCATCGCCAGATTTCTTTATCAAGCTTTGGTCTTCCGGGCTTAGTGAAGATCGTAAGATTGCTAGCTTTTTAATAGATGTTGTTCTTGTCCAAGACCGGTATAGGTTACTGTCCATTTCTGATGAAGCACTTCTCATGACTTCTTCGCTGTAGTCATCGTTCTGCAGTTTCCACCATTTTATGCGTACTTTACGCTCCGTCATCTTCCTTCTTTCCTTATCGACTGGAGCATACAGATCCAGGAGCAGTGGTCTGTGCTGCGTTTTGAATTCTTCACCAACGATGACTCTGCTATCATTCACATATCTAAGCTCGTGCTGGCAGCTGAAAAAGTCTATTCGCAATCTCTGTCCTCCACTAGCGTATGTAACCAGGTGATTATACCTTTTTGTGAAATAAGTGTTTGCCAACGCCAGATGGTGTGCTGTGGCAAACGAAAATGCGTTCGCCTTTTTCACTACGTAGTCCGCAACCATGGTCTGTGACATTTTCCTGCACTACCTCTCCTTCCTCCCACATGACCATTGAGATCAGCTGCAATTAGTAGCATCTCTTCAACTGGCACGGATCTGATATAGTCGTCAGGTTCTCGTCATAATATATCCTTCTCAACCTCTCTGCATCCGTTTGTGGTCCGTAAGCGGTGACTACTCGCAAGATTCGCTTCCCATTCTCTATCCTGATGCCCATGAGTCGGTCATTTGCGCGATCCACGTCAATTATTTTGTATCGCAATCAATCACAACTGTCCCGATTTTGTTTTTGCCGTTTCCTGCTCCTTTGTATAGGGCTTGTAACATTCTCCTATATCGCGCGATTTTTCACGCTTTCATCTGGTCTCCTGAATTCGCGCAATGTCCACCTTGAGTTTTTTGAGGAAATCTGTTAACTCTTGGTGTCTTGTCATCAGGGATTCTACGTTGATAGTAGCTAAACAAAGCGTTTTTGAAGGCATGAGTTGTTTTTTGCTTATGCGATGAGCTAGTCTAGCTGTCTTCGCTCATCTTTATTAGAAATTAGATTATCCTTATGTTCCTCGATCATCGTTCTCAAAATGTGCGTCGTTCGTATAGTATGTCCTAATTATTACTCGAGAAATCTTTTTGAGACATGAAAGAGCTTAAATGATGCAATAATTTGTCTTTTTCAGCCGACTTGTAACGTGCTAACATTTGGGTTAGCAGCCTGACGCTGGAGCGACCAATCACGTTGAAAGATTTTGTGTAGTTGTTAGTTGAATAGTTACAGTACTCCAGGTCTGTTAAGGTAACGATAGATAATCAGAACGATAACCAGTACCAAGAGACCCCAACTATACTATACTATACTATACTAATATACTTGATTACTGCTACGCGGGCTTACTCGTGTTGAAGTGTACCTCAACTCAAATTTGAGTAATTAAACCGTTTACTTAAGAAATTATAAAAAAACCGACAAAATAACAGGCACAAAACAACATAAAACTAAACTACATAACAAATACAGAATGAGTAGTAATACTGAATGATACACAGGAATAACTGATGAAAAAGATATATGAGGCTAATATAACTGCTGTAATACTTGTTTATCCTTTTCTAATCAATACTTGAAGTTCATACTTGACTTTTATACTAGTTTTGTATGATTGTTCCTCAAAAAATGGAAGAAAAAGAATGCCAGAATTATTCAAAATCAGCTCAGCAAATATGAGTCTACCGCAACACGAACTTATGTACTTTGATAATAGATGTTACAGGAAGAACGACAGAATAATGCAAATATGAAAAAATGATACTTGCTGAGCACGGAGAAGCTGCATAGGCGATGAACGTTCTGCTATCGGTCGTTCCATCTGGGTCGGCTCCGCGCGCTGATGTAAACAAAGGCATTCTGAAAGAAAAGCTTGGCGAAAAATAATAATGAAGTATTGGATCAATACATACTTGAGTACTCTTGATTGAAATTGTGTTCACGGCAACTGGTGTGAAGTGCAGTGTTCCCGGGCGAAATAGGTTTTCGGGGAATTCCTGGCACAAAGTAGAATGCGGTCACAGTCCGGTACCGTTGCTTGGATGAGCGCGAACGATGCCGAATTGACCCACCGGATGGATCCGGTCCGCTGCTTGAGGTGGCGCTCTTCTTGTGGAAGTTGAAGTAGAGTTCAATGCTTTTCAAGATACACATCCCATATGGGAGGCTCACAGGGACTATGTATCTTTTTTGTAAGAGTGAACTTTCAGAACACACTTGCCTTGGTTTTAAAGGAGTAATTCACCCTTGGCCAATCCTAACATTGTTTAGGTGCAGCGGAAGTGTGAGACTTATATGCATTATCTATTACGCACAGAGGTGCACCGACAAAAAGAAAGATTGGGAACAAGGAACAATTAGATCTTTTGCTGGAGCATCGTTCTTCTTCTTCAGCAATGAGAGATCAATCCTCTGCCGAGCTCCTTTTCCCAAACACAAACGCTGTTTTGGTAAAAGATACCAGGGCTTTGCTGACCAACTTAAATCTAGACAAACGATCGTCAGAGACCCTAAGCAAGCGGGAGGGAGGATTTCAAGATAGAGGGCTCGCCAAACATCGAGAAAATTGAAAAGGTGCAAAAAACTTTACCAGAATCGTCTTCTACAGGTGTTACCCAAAATTGGACTACCCTCAATCGTTACTCTTTACAGATCAAGGTGTATCACCTTAGAACTTCATAGTCTAAGATATAGACGAGTTTTTAACGACTTAGTTTTCTGCTTCTGCATTTTAGAACTGGAGACTGGGTTAACCTAGCAATTACTGGGTTTTCTAAACCTGGTACTCGGGCTTGAGGATTTGGATGTGCCACCGAAAATTAGGCGGTAGAGGAGTTTCTGTCGCTTTCAATTCTTTTGTGTGCCGGACAGCCATAAATTCTACTGCAATGAGAAATTACCCCTAGCGAAACTTCTGCAATATGTCGCAAAAATCTGGCTGTCAAAGCCTTGGAGACTTTGGGAATTCCGGACGTTTAGGGTTGTATGAACACGAACAAAAATTCCGACTCCATATTCTATGATCAGTGAGTCTCTTCGCGCTAGACTAGCCATTTAAGGTTTCCGAAGCAAAGGGGTAACAAACTGAAGATGCGTATTCCAAAAGTGTTAAGATATAGGTTTTGTAAACTCAAAGGGACGGGATCAATAACGTTAATGCTTTTTAATAGAACAAAGAGAGTTGACAAGGTTTTTTAGTAATTGAGTCATAGTGTGCGGTAAGCTTTAGCTGGTCATCAACGAAAATGCCTAAATTTTTGGTAACACATCTGCACAGCTCAAGTTCAACACCGTTGCAGAGTATGTGCGTGGCGGGTGGAATTTGCCAAGATGCAAAACTTTTACTTTGAGTGCGTTTTAATTCAGCTTTTTGCCACACCAGCAACCATAACACCAAATCGTTTATTGCCACGAGGATGGGACTTGGGTGATTAAACCGTGATCCTTTACCTCTCAAATGAAAACATGATGCGATGATTTAATCATAATCTGATGTCCAGGCGATTTACCTAAGCGCTATAATACTATAAAAGCAGAGTCAAATGATTAAAAATGCGCGTATAAAGATTGCGGGCTCATGAATGAATAAAATGATCAAAGGAAAACATGTTGAAAAAAAAAACAATTCCCATCGTGGCGACGAAGAATCTTTGTTGCGTGACGGTTGCATTTTATACTTGTTGTTGATAGTCGTCGGCGCTCTCTGCAAAGATCAGCTTACAAGATAGGAAGAGACATGGGTTACTGTAATAAGCAAGAGATCGCGCTTCCAAGCAGCGATATGGTTGACAGGTAAGTCCCACTCCTCGGACCACATGATCATTTTCTGTATAGAATTTGAGATTGCTTCGTAGACCATATTTTGCTTGTCAGTTCCGCAGCAAAAATATAGTTTTATGTAATCTGCAAAAGTCTGCACTTTGTATCCGGATGGGTCTTCAAAAGTGTAGGTATTTCTTCCCATACCCTCGATACATTGAGCCACGTACTCTGGTAATCTTCACTTTGAGAGCAGGGGACACAACCTTCACCTGAAAAAAAAAACAGAAGTCATCCGGGGCGATGCCTTGGATGTTATTATCCTGACTGTATCGGAACGAATGTTAATGAAGCAGGTATAAGGAATAATATCTTTAGCTTATCTCAGCGAAACCGAGAATTTGCGTTTTTATAGCCTTTTTTACATTAAAAAAAGGTTTCTGTGGAATTTTCGCCAAAATTCAGAACAAAATTTCTCATTAACCTCTGATTTGACCAAAATCGAGCTTCAAAAGCTTGGGAAAGCTATTGGAGTTAAATAAAAAGAGAAACTGCGCTTCGTAAAACCGTAAAAAGTGCGTTTTAAAAAGTTTTTTTTCTTTACCTTGTTCTGTTCAGTGCTCTCGCATCGATTTTTTCCAGCTTGGGCGTTTGTTGCTCAGAACAATAAGCGCAACAATTCAGACAACGTCCCAGGAAACAGGAATCAATGCGCTGGTAAAAATTTGAAGGACGCATCTAAAATCAAAACCTCGTGTTGCGAATTGCTGGTCCTGGAGGAAAGGCTTGCACCTTGAAAAGCCCCCAAATGAAAGATTTCAAACCGCGCTGCAGCGTTTTTATTCGATTTTAACAGTTCCTTTTTTTACATCTGTTTTACCATTTTCTCTTCCCTGATCTTCTCTAAACAGCCTTCACTATTTATGACGTCAGATGTTCGAACAACCTTCACTTTTGGCGCCCTGTCTCTAGACTATCGAAAGTATGGTTCTTCCACATAAGCGAGAGAAAGGAGGAGAAAAAGTGTGCCTCCTTGCAACACACCACTACCGCAATGAATGCGCTCAGAAAAGCTGGCTCCGGCGCACACTGTCATGCCTCTGTTTTTTAGGTAAAACCTACAAACCCAAGGCAACGTATTATCGATCCTGTCGTCGTTTCGATCGCTGCGACTAGACTGCCTGGGCGACCGTTCATTGCACAAATCGCTATGGCTTGATTAGCGGACATACCCAAAGCGATTTTGTACGCTCACACACTTATTACATTTTTGAAAAAATTGCGCCAGTTGCCTAAAGTGCATTTATTCAAAGATAATTCGAAGAGAATATGGCGCCAATTGCTTTCAGCGAACATTACATCAAAGAGGAAGGATATGGATTTACACTTATTCTAGTAATTACCAAAATTAATTACCTAGTAATTAATTTTTCTACAGGCCCAAGTTTGACATCTGCAATGAAACCTAGAATAGTCCAGGTTTTGTGGGGTGTATCCCATTACTTGTGACTGTCAATTTCTCTGGCCCTACTGCCTCTCGCCCGGATTACTGTTAACGCCGCTTCGCGGCAATTTCATTTGACACCCACAAGTAATGGGCGCCCCCCGGTTTTGTGTTCAGTATCTCAGTATATGTAAGGCATGTACGTCAGCTTCGTAACAGTAAGGCCATGCTTTCAGCCTTGTAAAAAACCCTGTGTAGGCACATTTTAACAACGAGTGCTGAGCTCTTGTCTGCCGATCTGCGAACGATTATGCATACATACCTAAGCAACCGAGATTGCACATCTATTCTGCTTTAGAAATTACAGCAAGAACATTCAAGATTTGGTCATTAATCATTTGTGTTCAATAAACAGGAAAGGGGAAAAGATTAATGCTTTGCGAGAACAGCAGAAACGAGGGTGAGGTGATATATGAGAAGCATTCCATGCTCCGTGCACATCGCATGTGTTGCTTTCAAAGACTAATAATATGGAATGTTCGAGACCATCCTCCTCTCATGCAGGGAGAAGCGCTTATGTGAGATGGAAGAGAACTAGATGAGATCACATTTGCAAAAAAAATGCAAAACTTCTTAGAAACATGAAGCCGTTTGAGTGATTCGACCATCGCCGGTGCAGAACTAGAGACGGCGACATTGCTGAGTTTGAGATGTCGCAACAATATCCCTGCTGGGAGTATGCCCGCCTAAAAGAAGGCTCGCGATTCGTCGCAGCGTCAATCTGACACAGACGCGTCGGGACCATACAGTTGGACGCGTGTGCACTGCGGACTCGGAACATATGCCCGAGAGTTGGAAATCGCGGTGCGAGTGGACTCGCGGGAGGTATGCCTTGAACGTAAGGTAAGAATCACGTTAGTAGTTGTTGGTCCATTCCGTGATTAGAAAATCTTGGAAAGTAATTTTGAATAATAACTCTAGCGAGACTTTGGAAAGGTCAAAAAATACGACATTCACTGATTTTCCTTGATTCATTACGGCAATCCACTCAAAAATCGAATTTAGGGTAGGCCAGTAGTTGACCCCTTGGAAGAAAACCATGTTGAACAGAATGTATAATTTTGCGTTTATCCAACAGTCATACAGTTTTTTCTTTACGAAATTTTCGAGGATTTTACCACAAGGAACAGCGGGCATCGGCGCGGGTGTTGAAGAGTGGTATAGAAGTTTTTAACGATCGATTCCAACTTATATCGGAAAAAAGTCGGAGTATCGTATTCGTTCATTAGTGCAGCCAGCGGCACGTAATATTCGCAGTGATACTGATGGGGCGGTAATTTGGAAAAACGTTGGAGTGCTCGCGTTTGATATAGCTGCTACCAAATTCCTTCGAAATTTGAGGAATCTTTCCTAATGATATAGTGGCTTTGAAAGTAAGCGAGAAAGGAAAACAAGCACCAGAGCACACTACCAATATAAGACTTGTGGAAGGCTGTTATATGTAGCGGAGTTTGTTGTTTTGGATTTCAAGATATTATTGACCTTACCAGGATCAAAAAACAGATCTATTCTAGCATTTTAAATTCTGGTACAGAAATTTGCAAAACTATCGTGTTCAGCATCACTACCCTTCCAAAAAAGCTAGCGAAAATTTTTCCAAGCACTTCTGTTTTTTCTTGGTCGCTTATAAGTGTATTTCCATGTTCATCTTATGTGATCTGGATGTTTTCGGAACGGCAAAACGAAATGGCACGTGTTCGGAAAGAATGCAATATAATACCCTACAGAAACGATAGTACATTTCATCAACAGAATGTTACGAAGACGTCGACACCATATAATGTCTTGTGAAGCGCTATTTATGTTGGATGACAGCCTTGCGGAAGCTGGAATATCGTAAAAAAGTATGTTCACGCCGGTTAGATGACGCATAAAAGCTTAGTATGCTGCGGTCTGAAGAGCCAGAAGGTAGCCTTCACGTTTTGAACTATGTCGTACGAGAAAATATCGGGTCAATTATTGCTGTTCTTCCTCTAGTAGAAAAAGTAATATTCTGGCGGAGGTCACATCATGGAAGAAAGAAAGCGTATGCGAGTTAGCATCAAAGGCATAGTTGCGATAGGGGGAGTGATGGATCTTACCCCCTTCACTTTGAGGCCAAACTCCGGATGACCCCCTTCACCTGGGCTGAGATTGGTATTGTACTCTGAGAATATAAAATAAAAATCGTTATTAAAAGGTTTTGCAGGCTAACTACTTCAAACAACAAGTACACTCATAAATTTATATTAAGAGGATTCGAGGGTTAAGAGGATTTATATTAAGAGGATTCGACCTAGACCATTACTTTCTTTCTAGTCCCCCTCCCGAGAGATATACCGCATTTTATCCGAAAAAAGGTCCATTAACAGCAGATTTCTGCCAAGCGAAGACCTAATTACTGCTGATTATCTATCTATGTGATAGAGCAAGTCTTCATTAACAAACGTAGACCGTCGAGTTTCTCGTAGCATTCATTTGGAGAGCAGAAAGTGGGGGCACAAAATCAGCTAATTTTTGAAGCACATAAAATCCCTCATATCTCGCGTCACAGAAGACCTGGAAAAAAGGCGACGGTCTTCGTCGATTCTCCATGATCTCAGCTTTCGAATGGTATAAAACATGTAAAGGCTTCTGCTTCCCGGCTCTAAAAATCATTTGCTCCGGTGACCCATAAAAGCCAACACATTGTATAGGTCGTCCCGAAAGTTTTTGCGCACGATTAAAAATTCATAACTTCTGATTTTTCCAACCGATTTGACTGCTTTCACTTTTCTCTGAAAGGGTAAGTCATGCTCTTTATAATGACACCTCAGCTGCTCAGTAATGTTCATCTGTTGCATAGATAGGAGCGATTTAAGAAAATTGGTCAAAATTTGAATTTTCTGTGTAGGGCCATGAAAATTCGGAGACTTGCAACAAAAATCGGAGCAGTCAGTATTATAAGTTCCTTCACCAGCTCTTTTTAACAGTGCAAAGTTTGCGCTGATTGAGGGTCTCTATAAAAAGTTATGATTTTCGAGCAAGCAATACGAAAGGGCGAATTTGGTTTATTTTGGCATTTTTCAGGGAAGATGTCATTATAAAGAGCATGACTTACCCTTTCACATAAAAGTGAAAGCAGTCAAATCGGTTGAAAAAATCAGATATGAATTTTTGAAAATCGTGCGCAAAAACTTTCGGGACGACCAAATAAGAGCGAGGTGGAGCAAGTTAATAGTAAAAAATGTGCTGTGGATTGACATCGTTATCAGCACTAACGGGAACGTGGGCGAACGCATCTATTTAAGCGTGCTTACCGTTGTTATATGTATATGTTTTTTTTTTGATAAAAAATGCGCTTATGATTGACAGTTATGCCATCATTATTAGCACACACTCAAAAAACTATGGGAGATTGGTGAATTTCCACACCCTCACACAAAAACAGGCCCATTTCTGGAATCTATACTCTGTAAACCTAGTGCTGAAGAAGGTCACTTTCGCGAAAACGCTCTAGACTCACCTTACCTAATTTGTAGAGAATGGTTGGTTTCAATGAATAAAAAACTTTAAGACATTCAGAAGAATAACATGTTATTAAGATATCTCTCAATGTTTTGGAAAGGTTGGCAGTTTGAAGAGGAAACGGCAGGCAGAATACTTTACAAAATCGCAGATGACTCGCATGTATTCCAGTTCAACAGCGAGGCTGAAGATCTTACGCCGACGAAAATGCTGTCGACATTGATACAGAGTTGACAATGGAGCGAAACTCTCTGATTTCCTACATAAGGAATCCAAGCAGATTACTTAATTTCAATGAGGAAATGTCCAGAAAGTCCATTGCTGATCTTCAGGTTGCTGAAGATTTCAAGGCTGCTAATTTCACAAACATGGATATGAACAAAAGGAAGGTGTTAGTACAAAGCATAGCTACTGCTCTTAGATCCCGACTGGAGTGCGAACCCAACTCTGTTCTTTATGCTTTTGGAAGTTATTCGCCTTGTGACATTATGACCTATGATATTAAAAAAAAACAACGCGCAGCATAGTATCTACTTTTTTCGGCTATTCCGCAGATGCTGTCAAAGAAGAAGTTGAGCAGCTTTCTCATCAGCTAACAGGACGTATGCCAGAGGAGGTGAAGCCAGAGTTCGACAAGGCCCAAAAAAGTATGCACTATTTCCTTCCCGTGTTGCGAAAGCATATGCGATCTGGCTCTTTTCCCATTACTTGCCGCAAAAATCTGATGGACTTACTGGCAAAGCTAGTTTCCATTCCGACTAGCACGGCAGAGGTGAGAAAGAAATTTTCTGTCTACTCTGTTATCAGAACACAACGCAGAAGTCGTACAACGATGGAGCATCTAAGCAATTACTTAAGGTTTGTCAATCTTCTACTAAACATATGGTTACTAAAAAGTTCATTTAAAAGATTGGTATAAGTGGTCCAGACAGGCTGTTACCGTATGACTTTTTGAAATTTCCCAAAAGATGGTATGAAGAAACTGGTCACCTACCTGCTGACTTTCCTGGTGCTACCAGAGGGCCATGAAAAAAAATCACAAAAGCGCTTACAAGAAGAGAAAGTCTCAAATCCATTTTCGACTCAGAACGCTTTTGCACGCAATTCCACTTCTACTCCGATGACCTTTTGGAGGAAGAAGAAGATTTTTCAGGCATCTAACTTGTTGTCTCTGACGTTAGCGATAGTGGTATTGTTGATGATGATGTGCAGGAATTGAACTTGTTCCTAACTTGTACATCTTTTGAGATAAACCTTATGCTTTCGTTTTTTGTTGATGCAATGAAACAGGAGCACAGATCTTCATTCAATTTTTTTAAAAAATTTTAATTTCTTTCAAAAATTTTTAATTTTTTTCAATTTGTGCCTAAATAAGGTACAAATTAGAGCTCTTCATACCGCGCTTTTTTACCTTTTCTCTCTTCTCCCCCCCCCCTCTAGACTCACATACCCCCTTCACCCCGGAAGGTCGGGAACAGCCGAGACCCCCTTCACCTGGGAAGAGCCCGGCTCCCCCTATCGCACCTATGATCAAAGGTAAGATATCAATGTTACAATCGTCTAAAGTTATGTTTGAATATGGAGTGGAGCAACGATTATGAGTAGATATTGTCAAATTGACGTCATCGCTAGAAGTAGGTAGACGGTATACAATAATAAATCTTAGAGGTGAAAGAGAAAGAGCAGACCAGACGTTTGAACGGAGATTATCGCTTTTGCATTCATCATCAATTTGTGTCCGCTCAACTGCAACTCATCTCTAACCAGGTAGCAAACACCACCTCCCCTACGACAGTCTCGTACGATAAATTGAATGAAAAAGTCGCAAAGGATTTTGGAGTCGGGAATTTTCTCGCTTGGCCAAGTTTCGACTACGCATAATATGTCCGGTAAATTGAATTTAATACAGGCATGAAGCAAGAGAAACTTGTTTAGGATACTGCGAGAATTGAAAAGGTGAAACTTCAAAGACGCACAAATTTCAGGCCGATCCACGCGTTTTCCTGGGTAGTACGCCCATATAGCTTTGAATTACGGCGTAGTTGCCTTTACAGACCACCCATCCTTTTACCCTTTTGACTTTATTGCTTTTCTAGCCCTACCTCGCGACCTGCCTAAGTTCAAAATCGTGAGTTCGGAAGCTGTCATGCTGCGTCTCACGAAAACGTTAGAGATTAGGCACACCTAAAGGGAAATTGGAAAGAGCCTTGGACCAAAAAGGAGAAATTCCTGTGGGCTAGCAGTCGACTTTCAGTACCTTCAGTATATCAGCCACGCTGGATTCCTACTCTACCTTTCGGTCCAAAAGGACTTACCAGCTTTTGGCAGGGAATCTAGCTAATGTAAGGGATGGTGATGAGAACTTTGTCTCTTGTGTGCTAGATCGATTCGATATTGGGGGAAAATCATGATTCAAATACAAAGATTGGTGCTGGCACTCAGGACCAAATTCTCCTTGAACATTGGAGCCGGAAAAAAAGAACGTTCAATTGTTTTAGCTGGGATATCGGAATAGTCTGTGCTCTAGGAGTTTTTTTTTTGACTACACGCTGAGAAGGATGGTAGTTAGATTTGACCGTCTTAGACGCATGATATGCTTATTTATTGAAAGGCTTCAGAACTGAATTTCAAAAAAGGATGGGGTTTGATGATGAAACAGATTTTAAATGGGAGATAATTTAAGAATGCTAGAGGTAAATTGGAAAGTAAATAAAACTAGGAGAATACACGAGGATGTTCATTTGTAAAACAGAAAAGGAGAACGCAGTCGCTTGCGATGAACGACATGAGGAATGAGAATATGCCAAGATAGCGGCTGGGCATAACGTCTTCTGAAAATTCATTAACGTTTTACTTTTCTGTACATTTGAATGAAGAAACCGAAAATTTCTTTACGTAACGGTCCCACAATGCGTTCATCTAAAATCAGCGCGAGACTTTAAATCTAAAATTTAGATTTTGTCAATTATCGTTGCCGTGCTCAATTACAGTTGTTAAAGCTCAATTGGTATTCAATTAAAGAATCACTTGTATGAAGACATTTTGCATCTTTATTAGTTTCGTTAGATCAGTACATTAAAATGTCTTTTTGTAAGAGCATTCAGATCAGTGATCAAATTCTAAACCTTTTGGTGAAAATCAAACAGTCGACATCCATAAAGAATAAGTTTTTTTTAGAAGCAAGTGCACTTGATTTTTTATTGGATTATTGCCTAAATCAGAGCAAATGCATTAAAATATCTATAAGATCGCCAGATCGAAGTAGCAGCATAGCTGTGTCACATCAAGAGAAAAAATAAAGTATGAAATAAATCTCTTGAAGCCAGCTCTGCTTTATAGTTTATAGGAACCCCAATTTTTTTTCTAAAGAGTTACCAAAATCAAACGATCAATTTATATTTCGGGGCGCACTAAACAGCCGTTTGTATTAGAACGTGGAGTCTGCGATTGCTGTCAAAAAAAGGGAAAAGTAGCACTTCTTTTTATGTTCGGCGGTAGAATGGCGCACATTTATTGGTTCAATTTTTCCTTGAAATCGCTGTTCTGTGACCCACATATGCTGTAAATTTTGATTTTGCGCTAAAAAGTTGTGTTCATCGGATTGTTTTCATTGGATTCTATTTTCAACATAAAGTGCAAATTATACGCGTGATTCATGAATCACGCGTATCATCTGCACTTTATGTTGAAAAAGAACGTCGCTGGCTTTATTTAGTCACAGCTCACTATGATTTCGAATGAAAGACATATGCACTTTTATACAGACCACCATCACGAATGAGCGAAATTTCGTTTCACTCCATTAGTAACGGAGGACGTGAAATACTACAGGGTGTCCCAAAAAGATGTGCACACTGTTTGATTGTAAATAACTTTTCTGTGGTGAAGTGTTTCGAGTAGCTTTAGATACCATTCTGTAGAGCGAGGTTCAACTTAGATTTACAGTGTAGAGCGGATCGCCGATCTCTCATTCTTACTGTAGGATTACGGTAGAAACTTTGAGGAGAGTTTTGAGCCATAAAAGGCCATATTTTGTTCCAAAAAGAAACCAAAACAACCTGAAAACTCTCACACTGGGCTAATTAGAGTTGCTGATTCTAATTGTGACGTTCGCAACTCTTTCTAATGCTTCATTAAAAAATTATGCGAGGTAAGCAGTAGCAGACGTTTTTTAAGTGTTCCTAAAAAGTGCTCTTACACCGTTTAGAAAATTTCTCAACCTTGTAAAAAGTTGGGTATTGAATTCAGGGTCCATAAAAAACCCTATTACACAAATTTCCACATTTTTTTGGAAAATTCTTGAAACTGCCCTTTTTTTCACCGTGACACCATATATTTGAAGTTTCTACCGTAATCCTACAGTAAGAATGAGAGATCGGCGATTCGCTCTACACTGTAAATCTAAGCTGAACCTCGCTCTACAAAATGGTACCTAAGGCTTCTCGAAACACTTTACTACAAGAGAGTTAATTACAATCAAACAGTGTGCATATCTTTTTGGGACACCCTGTTTGATTCAAAGAAGCAAAAATTTGAGAAGAGGATCGAGTTATTATAAGCAAAGTCGAAGCAAAGAGGTAAGCCAATGGAATCTGAATTCTTGGGCTCTACCAAGGCGAAATGTATTAACAAATAAAGGCCTAAGCCTCTTCAGATAACAATAGATATTGAAACGCTTGAATTTCGGAAAAATCCGTCTTCTCAGCATAACGCTAAGCGGGGATCACTGTAGCAAATATCAAACGCTTAAAAGTAAAGCCAGTCTTACCGAACGAAGAAGCCCAGGCCAACTGAACATTTATTCGATTGTGAGCTGTAGGAAATGGTCTCATTTGAGTGCTTCAAAATGCCTTCCCCCGTTTTATAACAAGATACACATACATGGAACGCCCACAGGTTTGATAAATTTTTTTGTAAACGCGAGCGCATTCAGAAAAGTACTTGCTCTTAGTGTCAACAGAACTGTTCACTTTTGATTCAATTTTAGCATTAATCAGGTGTCGGAAAAGTGTTGAACTTGAATGTATGCGTCAAAATAATAGCTTGTGAGACGTCTTGTGTATTAACATCTATTTTTTGCGTACATTACAGCAAAGAAACTGAAGTTTTTTTTATGTAACGGTCCCAAAATAGGATCGTCCGAAATGGTGCGAAAACAAGCTGATCAGAACGCGAGTCTCGCGAAATTCTGCGTCTGCCACGATTTTTCGTTGCCATGCCTTATCGTAGTTGTTGAGAACAATTTCATTCAGGATTCAATGAATGAGACCACTTCTGTGCGATGTTTGCTCCTTCATTAGTCTCGTTACCTTAGTACATTTGCTCTTTTGCAGGAGCATTCCAGATCAGTGATTGAATTTTGTGCAACTTTTTCAAAGAAAATTAAGCAGCCGACTAAAAAAAACTTTTTATTTATTTATTTATTTATGTAATACACTCACTGGTGTTCCAAAAACTCAACCAAAAACTAAAACTGCAAAAACACGAAAAAAAATAAACACAACATGAACACGACAGAAGAAAAGTAATGCTCTGGTGCGGTGTCGTAGTCGTAACAGTCCCTGCGAGGCGTTCAGGTCGTTCTCCTTCTTCAGAAGGTGAGGGTCATTTTCCGAGATCCTGTTCCCTACTCCAGACGCAACTAAATGAGGTCACAAGCACCGGGGCTCGGCTGACCGACTTAACCTAGGGCGGACGAATCCGTCAAGGACCCCGGGCGAAAGGAGAGGGGGGACCTCAAGGAAGAGGGGCTCACCAACTTTTGATCTCCTCAAACGGCTACTCGACGCGAGGAAAGCACGCTATGATCGCCCAAAATATAAAGGTACAAAAATCAATCAGAGCATTATGTATTTAATTACCATTTGGGTAAAAAAAGGTACTAGTCTGAGTCTCACGAATGCATAAATTTTTAGCTAACATCAGCGATATTCAGTGATTGCAAAACGTTAATCGCGGCTAGTCTCTTGCGAAAATCAGCAGAGCTCGTACAAGTAGTTATTTCCTTAGGCAGGAGACTTAGCCATCTAGCCGTTCGGCACACAAAGGAGTTGAAAGCTTTAGAAAGGACTCTGCTTCCCAATTTGCGGTAACCCAGACAGAGCCCTCCAATTCGCATCCCACAAGGCCTGAAGACCCAGTATCTACTTGGTTTTAATCGCGTTTCTAGTCTGATGACACGGAAACAAAATATCAGATCATTACATTTTCTTCGGTACAGTAGACTTCGCAATCCCAAAGCAGATAATCTCGATCTGTACGCTGGTAGCGATTGAGGATAATCGCTTTTGGGATAGCATCTATAGAAAACACTTTAGTGAATACTCTTTGTACTCTTTCTAGAGTACAAAGAGCTTCTTCTCGATGTCCTTTTTCTTGAATGGGTTCCAAACAGGGGATGCATATTCCAAAAGTGGCAAAACATACGTTTTATATAGCCTCACAAAAAGCCCTGCATCATTGTTATGAATACTTCGGAATAAAACAAAGAGTACGGCCAGCGCTTTTTTGGAGACCGAATCAAAGTGAAGAGAAAAATTCAGTTGGTCATCGACAAAAACCCCTAAGTCTCTAGCAACACTGCATAATTCTAACTCAACATCCTCACATGTATAGGCATGGTATGGTGCATTACCAAGGTGCATCACCTTTGATTTCAAAGCATTAACAGGAAGCTTCCAAATTTTAGACCATGCGATCATTTGTTGTATAGATGAGTTAATGGCTTCATGTGCTTCAAATTGTTGCTCATCAGTATATAGCAAAAATAAATCTTTATGTCATCTGCAAAAATCTGCACCTTGATGTTGGGATGAGTCTGCAGATATAATGGTAAATCTGCTGTGTATGTGAGGAAAAGGAGAGGCGAAAGTATGCCGCCCTGGGGTACTCCACTGCTGCATGAAAATCTGCTTGAGAATTCGGTCCCTACACGAACCGTCATACCTCTGTCATGTAGGTAAGACCCAAACCAAGATAGCAGTTGTCCGCGAATTCCGAAATTTTCAAGTTTGGATAGTAGTTTAGAGTGATCAACTCTATCAAATGCCTTGGATAAATCAAAGAATATAATATCAACAGATTTGCCAACGTTCAAAGCGCTTAACTAATCAAAAACGGAATCCGTGAGTAACGCAGTAGTGGACCCCCCAGGGAGGAAGCCCATTTGAGCTGCCGGCAAAATATCGTTGTCTTGCAACCATTCAAAAAGGACGTTTTTTATAATCTTCTCGAGTATTTTTCCGGATGTTGCAGTTATGCTGATTGGGCGAAAATTGGAGAGGGCACTACTATGCTCTCGTTTAGGAATAGCTGTTACTAGTGCCTCCTTCCAAATGGCAGGCACTACACCAAGAGAAAGAGAGGCATTGAAAATAATAGACAGAGGGAAAGCCAAAGCACCAGCGCATCTGCGATACACAATTTGAGGAATACCGTCATATGCTGCGGTCGTTGTAGCTTTGAGTTTTTTCAAAATGTTGTAGACTTTTGTAGGATCAATGAACAGATCTGGGCAGCAAGACGATGTGCGAGTAGATGTAAGGTGGTAATATGTTTCTTCATGAATCGGTTCTTCTTCGGTAAAATAGCAGGCAAAAAATTTTCCTAGCGCTTCTGCTTTCTCTCTGTCACCTTTGATAACGTTGCCCTGCTCATCTAGCAAATTAGAAATTTTCTGCTGACCTTCCATCTTGAATCTCAGGTATCCATAAAGCTCTTTGAAATTGTGTCTAGAGAGGCGTCGTTCTCGGTTAGCTAAAAATTTCTTAATATGATGATTGATATCTGCACAAACTTTTCTATACTCATCATCACTCAAGGGGTCAGATAAGTTCGAAAATAGACGAGATTTCTGGTGAAGAAGATTTTGGATATGTGTAGGATAATTTTCTAGTCCGAAAGGCTTGAAACGAAACGGTACAAATCTTGAAAAAGTCGAGTATAGTGTTTTACAAAAGCAGTAGTAGAGATCATCAACAGATGCCAAGTCCTTGAAAAGATCGAACCAATCAATATTTTGCAATGATCTACTTATTTCTGAGAAGTCTGCTTTACGAAAGTACGGATATGGGAGGAAAGTATTTTTGAAAGAATTTGAGAAGGCGGCATCAAAAGATATTATGTTGTGATCTGATGAGCCAAAAGGAGGAAGAGTTTTGATGTTGCTAACTAGACTATAGGATGTAAATATCAGATCAATGGCTGATCTAATGCGGGTTGGGCAGGTAACTAGCTGTTGGAGATCACAATCATGCAAGAATGCTACAAGTCAATTTTTGTGAAAATCTGAGGACAAGGCATCTATGTTGAAGTCTCCCAATACAATAGTTTCGGCTGGGAGTGAGCAAAGGTCATGTATAGCATTGCCTAGAATGTCATCATCACTGGCATCTGACGAGGGCGGACGATAAATAACAACAAACCTCAAAGGTGAGAGGGAGCAGGATGACCAAATGTTGAGGCAGAGAACTTCAGAGTTACCGTCATAAGCAAAGCGTACTTGCTCTACAGCGAATTCCTCCTTAACAAGGCAGCAAACCCCTCCACCTCTACGCCGAAGTCGGTCCGTGCGATGAACAGAATAGGGAAGGTTGGAAAGAATTTCGCAGTCAGAAATTTTAGAATTGAGCCACGTTTCCGTAATGCATATAACATCGGGTGAATGAGAGCTTAAGAAAATATGCAAAAGATCAATTTTGTTTACTAAACTACGGCAGTTAAAAAGAATGCAGCGGAGAGGTGCAGAAAGTCCAGGCAAGCTTAGTAGTTTTCCTGCAGGGATCGTTTGGGAAGTTCTGAAACACGGCGGAGTTCACCCTTATAAACGACCCACTCCTTCGCTGGCTTTCCTTTATTTCGCTCTTTAGCTTCTTGTCTGAGTTCGTATTCCTTTGCGCGCTCAGCGGAGGTCATGCTCCGGCGGACGTATATATTGCGTAGATCAGATCTCCTCAGAAGGTGTGAGTTCGCTAAGGCCTGTGTCCAAGAAGCTCTCGAAGGAAAAACGACTTTAACTAATTTCGCCCTGGATCCGTCGTACCTGCCCATCCGATACATTTCTGTGGGCCATGTATCTACTCCCAGGACATCCAGGACTTTCGCCACACTATTTTCCAACTCCGCCCTCTTTTCTATGATTGACTTATTTGGGTCCGACTCTTGAATACCAGCTAACACTACACTACGGCTACGTTTTTCCGTTTCCACATCTTGTGGGATCTTCGCTCTCAAGGCTACCATCAGTCGCTCGATGATTGGGTCAGTATTGCGTGCCAAGACAGACTGAATGATATCTTCCACCGAAAACCCACTAAAATCTTCAGCGTCAATGTTGTCACTCACATTGGCTGGCAGAGGAGCTTGAACTGAAGTTGAACCCTTTTTTTTACTAATGCGCGATGAAGTGGGCTGAGAATTTGATCTGGTAGAACGAGAAGATGCCATGGAGATATCGATTTTTCCAAGATTTTGGAGAGCGAATCAACGGATTGGGCTAAATTCAGAAGTAGAAAGTGGTGTTACCCGGATAAGCGAAGAGAATAAACACGAATGAGTAAAAAATGTGAAGAACGAGTTGAAAAATCGCAGAAGGTGAAAGAATAGAAGGAAGTCCAAAGAATGACAGAAGGAATGCTACACACAACCGCTCACTGTCAGCGCTCGCGTAAGAATCAATTTATAGCTAGTGCACTTTACTTTTCATTAGATTTTGCTTTAGTTAGAACGAATGAATGGAAATATTGATAAGAGTGCGAGATCGAAGTAGCAGTCATAGCTGTATCATATCGTGTTCCATTTTATTTTGAGCATCACAAACAAGTTCCACCCCTTACCTGTCATACGAAAATACCAAGCTTTTGGGATCCCATCTTGCGCTCAGATATGCAGCTTTATATGTAAGATACAAATTTGTGGCAGGTCCATGAAAATTTTCAATTCACAGCAACTGCCATATGAATGTCTCGTGCGTGATTTATGTTCGTGTGCATGTCGGAGGAAACAGAAAATAGAAATTAGAAATTTTTCAAACGGATATAAAACTTTTTTGCCCTTCCCGTTATTTACAACTTTAGATTTCTCTTCGAACTTCACGGGGATATAACTTGATGCATAATCAGTAACGCCATTTTGCGGAGCTTGCTTTGCTTCATCAAGTGGGTATCCCACACACGTTTCTGGGATTTAAACTGGATTGCAATGCCATGACGAGAAAGCGAGATTTTTTTCTTTACAACTCAATAGAAATTTGCTGATATAGCGTTATAGGGGCCTGCATGATCGCAAGAGTCGGATGTACGTACGGCCATTGCGTCGCGCAAATCTAATGTTTTTCCCACGACTCAAGTAGGTGCCAGACCCTGTTCAACTGGTCCATTCGGTCCACCCCTCTGCTATTGGTTAGTGCATTGATTTGACCAATAGCGTATGAGTGAATCAGACGATTCAGTGACATCGAACGTGCGCGGTGCAATGGCCGTACGCACGTCCGAATCTCGCAATCATGCAGGCCCCTATACTGACGACATGATGAGGAATGTTGTGGAGCCGATGCCTACAACGAAAATAATGTGTCTATGACGCATAATCGCGAGTTCCTGGTTCAAAAAAGAAACTCTATCTGTTTTGAACCCGAATTGGATGACATTTAGCACATAACTGTAATGCCATATGTATTCATGCAGAACAACTACACTACATAATCATGGATGTTATTGAGTTGCATAATCCTTGCATCAAAAATACGAAAAGTTTTGTTGTGTGGAGCATGCTGTTTGTTATGCAAATCAACACACTTATTATGGATAAAAAAGATATAGAATTCGGCGTCTTCAATACCCTCTGCGGGCATGCGCCGAATGCACACTACTTTATAGTCGAAGAAGCAATTGTATGCGTGCGAGCCTTTTACATGACTTGCGGGGGCCCACCGATCATCATGTCAGGCTTTTATTTTCTCAGATTACCTTGGTATCAGTTTACCGGCCCAGGGCTTGTGGCCCAGGCGGGATCGAACCTGGGTCCGGTCTGGTCATAGCACGCCTCATACCACAACGCCACTCATCCCCCGTACTTATTATGCTACATTCAAAAAAATAAATATGAAGCAAAATTCGTAAAGCTAAAACACAAAACTCGATCACAACTTTTATAGTGACATCCCGTCAAATTTCTCTTAGCTAGAGAGAGTGGTCGTTGATTAAGAACAAACCTAAATTTGAATCAGTAGACGTTTTAGCAAAGCGATCGAAATTTCAAAAAAAAACACTTGTGTGCCTCTCAAACTTGCATCGTTGCCGTGCACTAGCAAAAAAAAATTTGATCTGAGGATTTTTGCAAAGATCAAGAGTTCTCCTGTTTAACTTGTATCAAACAATTCATTGAGGTTGCAAAAGACAACGATTTTCAAAGTTCTGGTGAAAGACCTAGGCATCAACCTAAACAGTACCAGCAATATTCGGCAGAAAACGCAAAAACGGACTCCGCGCTTTTTCGTTTTTTCTTCATAACTTCGTTCGAATTGCCTAAAGTATGAATCCGAGAAAAGCTTAATGTTCAGCTTGTCAAAGCAAATTTTTTGGTATACCACACTATCTTGCTATTCCGTTTTCATTCTACTGATTTTTGTGGGGACGATAATTCGCGGTGTGTAACGCAACGCAGAACACACATGGAAGACTGTAAGCGCATGTTGGTAGAGCTGTCCAAATACACATAAGATACAATTTTGATAAAAGTTGGAGACATTCATCGAGTCACGAAATTGCTGGGTATTTCAGCATTTCTCTCAGCATGACTATGCTAAAACAAATTACGGAGCACAAAGAGCGCTATTTACTCTAAAACCTCTATGACCGAAAATTCTGGTTAATTCAAAATCATCGATATTTCAGCCAAATTCCGTTGCTGAGCTTCAAAACCCAAAACGAGCAAAAATCAAGTGGCTCAGATTTCTTGGAAAAACCTGCTCATAGAGGTTATTCAGCCTGCTGATACGAACAACACATCTATCTTGAATAATGGTTGCGATGAGTGAAAAATTTGAGAGGCCTAGTTTTTTTTTTTCATTCATCCGCCTACCTTTTGTAGAAAAGAGATCTCCGGCTAATCGCTAGAGCCTGATAATCTACAGGAGGCAACGCACACTACAGATGCTAAATCTTGATTCAAATAAGTAGGTGTTCATCGACTGGAATCGAAAAAATGCTCTTCAAAGAGTATAGTTAGAAGAGCAAATTTTCTATCTGTAGTTTGCACCAACATGGTCAGAGAGAAAGTTGAAGACCTCACTAGATTGACGCAAAACTTTGCACAGCTTGTAGATACCGTAGTTTGGTACGCCGAAAGATTCGTGTCGTCGAGCCTTGGGCCTGCCTTTGTATTTGAGATTTGCCTAATTTGAGATAGAAGCTATTCAATAATAAATAGTTTGCTCAAAAGGTTTAGGAAATTGATAAAGTAGAGTTAGTAGTCAAAGCAAGACAATAAGTGGGAAATCAAGGTACCTTCAATTGTCACAATATCCTTGCTTTTTTTTTCTCGAGTGCATCTTTTTTGAAGGCGTATCGCTGTGATAACTGCAGTGCATCACTGGTTCACTTTTCAGCTCAGATGCCCCAGTCGACTAGCATGTATGGACCTCATCGAGAGTATAGACGCGTTCGACTAAGAAAGTGACAAATTATTTACCCACAGCTTTGATCATTTTGGCACTCGATCTGAAAATGAAAACGGTGCTACCGCACCAAAAGGATGTACCACTTGTCTTCTTCGAAATAACCCCAGAGTGGGAGACGGACGAACGCGCGGCTGAGTGGTAGACGAAAGTAGCATCCGCAATGAGCATTGCCTCTCTGCGTGGGAGGACCCCCCCCCCCCCCCCGCCACCCACCCACCATGGAATCTCCGTTTCGAACGAGCAATGTAAGAGTACACAAAGTACATCATGAATCAATGTGGAAGCACTGTGGTACTCCCAGTTCAAAAATCGCGAATTGAAAAGAAATAAATTGATTTTGTTTTAATTTGATACAATATACATTGAATATGAGCATTTACCCAAATGGTATAAAGGGCTAGAGACTAACACGTTAGCTACAAACGGCCCAATGCGCTTTTACATTTTCTTATTTCTCGTAAGTCAAAAGATTGTATTTTTTCACATCTTGAACTGTGCATTGCAATACAGGTTTTGGAGATAGAAACGGCGAGGAAGCGAAATTGTCGCACAATTAAGGAATTAGTGAAGGTGGAGAGAGATTGTGGAATCAAATATGCAGATTCAGACACATATAAATATACGAATCTTATGAAAGAGCGTCTCCAGAAACTCAGGAGTGGCATTAATGTAGTTAGTAATTTATTTGTCCTCTTTGCTTTGAACCTCAATTAATGGCTGCTTCGATGGATTGTGAAACTTCAGCGCTTTACTCAATGTTATGGATACAAAGTTTTCTCGGCACGTTTCAGAAGATTTTTGCTTCGCCATGATCCGTCGTATGAGATTTTTGCAGCCACTGTCTTTTCTGGAAAAGCATGATTCGATATATCAATACCTCAAGTGGTCAAACTTTTGGAGCATGAGTAGAGATAGAAACTACATTTTACGGAGCCAGCAGTGACGATCAGAGAAGGAGGGGGGAGGGGGGGGGGGTGGGGGTCTCCTCTCCTTCCAAGAATGGTTGGCGAAATTTTTAGAAGTAGCTTCATGAACTATAGAAATGCGCAAGTGAGAAATTTTACCGTAAATGATTAGAATCTTAGAAAGTGCTGAAAACTTTAATAAGCCTTGCAAAAACTTTCGGAAACGTGGCTAGCCACGCCTTTTCTCAAAAATCTGGGGCTGCGAGCATGAAAACAATTCGAAAAGGGCTCCAAAAATTCCTTTGAGGGAGCGGCCACGTTCTTTTCCTTCCGTTTCCTCGTTCGAAGAAATTTCGTCGCCCTCCGGCGAGTAGCATTTTTCGGGCTTTTACTGGAGCTAGTACTGTAGAGCATAGAACATTTCAGCAGTTTGCATGGCGAGATATAAAAACACCAAAACCAATCCGCCGCAGAAATTTGTATTTTCAGACTCATTGGCCAAACTTGCAAAAGGCTGCGTGTGTCTTAGAAAAAAACGAAACTCTTTGCTTCAGAGACTGTGTCATAGAATTCGAAGTTCTATCATCGTATGTCATTGCCTTGTAGCATTTATTTGCTAATTTTGCGCAATATTCAGAGAAAATGACCTTGAGAAAATTCTTGAGAAAATGACCAACAAAATCCAGGTCGAGATGGAAAAGGTAAGTAGAAGGCAATATTACTACGGCCTCCAACAACTTGAGCTACCCTTTTGCAGCTCTTGTTTAGTCTAGTCACACCAAGGCACCACTGTTCACTCGCATAAATGCAAAACAAAATGCATTAGATCATTTGAAGCGGTTAAGCGCACATGTGCATCTAACAATAAGTTGCACTTTCTTTCTTCTGTATATTACGTTCTGCAGCTGTCAGATATTCCCCCTGCACTTTATAGACTTCTTTCGCCTCGGTGCCCACTCAAACCATTTCATTTGGTTTCAGCTCAACGAAGGAGCTACGTTGGTGCTTGGTTGCTCAATGGGAAGAAGGTATGGCAAGTATCTTTTTACGTGTATTATGCATTGGAAAGGGGGGTCGAAAAAAGATGATAAACGCTCTTGCTTGAAAAAAGGTTGGCTCCCGGGCTCTCCTTTCTCAAGCGCGAATGAAACAGAAGATTCTGGCTCACCTGCGAAAAAAACAAAACATCGTGTCTCACTTACCGAAGAAACAGAAGATGTGCGGATGAAGAAGTTGGCTTAAGTGCTAGAGATCCTGGCTCAAGTGCGAAAGAAACAGAAGACTGATCACCTTAGAATAAACATGTTCTAAAAACATCGTAGTAGATGTCGACCCGCATCAATTGTACAATATAGCTCATACAGGAGTTCACATTTGCGTACAATCTCCGTATCTCGATTCAGGGCGGAATTCTAAATCAAGGGGCACAATTTAACTGAACTTGAAGCTGCGCTTTTTTCTACATGAAAGTATGTGTGTCTAAGTACATTAGGTATAGCAACAATTAGTAGGTAGTCAGTTTTCAGCAGCAGCTAATTATAGGTCAAACATCAACAGCACGGACCGCAATTGCTGCGAAGCAAGCGAGGCGCGGTAAAGCTCCCGTTACTCCCAGTGATAAAGAAGGTATAAAGCTGCTTGTCTTAGCGGCTGCAAACTTCCTTCGTGTGACAAGAATCTAGTAGGTATCAGTACAAATCGCCCTTGTAAGTTTCGTGCGTCGCCCTCCGTATCATTGCGGTGACGGATACTGGGTGAGGTTAGGCCCCACGCGGCCGCCTCGCTTGGTCTCTGCACCCGTTTCGCAGCGTGCTCTCTAATCACCTTCAGATTGTGAAAGGCGAAGCTTCAAGCGTTAGTCGAGCCTGGAAAAATGATTAGACAGCACGCCGAGAGAGATGCAGAGCCCAGGCGAGGAAGAAGCGCAGGTTCGAGTCCCACCCAGCCCCGGTCACTCCCAATGATATAGAGGGTATATAACTGCATGTCTTAGCGGCTGCAAACGTCAGTCCGTGCGACAAGAATTATTAATAGGTATAAAATGCTTGGTAAGATGTACTTGTTGTGAAATGCTAAAATTACGTTATGAGATTATGTTGTGAGATGGATGTGCTAATACGATTACTTGATGATTGCTCTAGACTTGAGCTACGAGTCTGCAAGTATTTGTCCGATGAACGGCCATTTCACGCGACAGTATCCGATAATCATTCTGCCTGACTTGTCTTGATGTGTCGCACAAACCGCAAATTCTCACTCTATTTGCTACTTGCTCATTTTTTTCAAAAAAAAAGCCACCGTAGAGTGCGCAGATCGCGTCTGTCTTGTATAGAAATCCTCTGACGGCATTAGTCATGCTATAGTCCGGCACCAACTTGTTCTTTGTTACTTTGATGGGTTTGATAGCATTGTGATCAAAGCTCAACGCGAGATACCGCAGTAGAGTTGAAGAGGGTAAAATTCGAATAAAATTGTGCAGAATCCGTAGATACGGCCAGAGTTGTAAGTGCTTTATGCTCAAATATCGCATGTACAATTGCCATATTTACCCTGGTATTTTATCTGTTGAAGGCAGAGACTCGGCAAATTCTCGACCCAGAACTTTTTTGCTTACTCGAGGTAATCTGAGGCGCTGACTCCGAAAATCCGTCTGAGAAAGCTTGAAATTAGCGGAAACCAGCGTTCTTCCCAAATCACTTCGTTTTGAAATTCGACGAGAGGAACAGTTCCCTCCATGATTAAAGACGCAGAGTCAGGACCCTTATGATCATAACATTGCAGCATGCCGCCCCGAAGGGAGGAGGGAAATTGCGAGCTTGTCCGAGCGCGTGTAAGAATGGCATACGCGCACGAGTTTGAAGGCAGTTCTTTTGCTTGGGACAGCAAACACGAGCGCACAGCACAGCATGTGCTGTGCGCTCGAATTTGCTCTGTTCCATATTTTGGGAGTGAGCAAGCTACCACTTGAAAATCCCTAGGTCTTCAGTTTCGCCGAGCCACTGCCTTTGAAGGCAGCGTCCACCAAAAACTTCGACTTCCATGTGTCATTCTGGGGGTCTTCCGTGGCTGTACTTACAGCTATGAAGTTCAAATCCTCCAACCCCCTCCCCCCCCCCAAAAAACCCAATTTCTGGGAGCCTGCCTTGAGGGCGCTGACGAGTTTCGGATTGTTCCCCTCCGCCGGCATGCCAGCGAAAAGGAGCTGCAACTGGATGGGTGCAGTTGCAGCAGTGTGCAGCTTCTGCTAACTACCATGTCAATACGTGTCGGGGGCAGTCCGTAAGTAGGAGGAGCTTGATTGGATCTGGGCGTGGCTTGATACACTTTCGCTGTTTCGGATTCATTATCTCCAGAGATAACGTAAGATCAAACCAGCGCAGATGCCTTTCTCCCGAGGCCTACATTGAGAATCGGCAGTAACTGGAGGAACATTAAGGTCCGTATGCACGTACATCCCCGCGGAGAGGAGAGGGGATCTGAGAGGGGAAGCGGCATGTCTCGCTACTGTAGATCTTTCTTCCTTCTTCTCTATCTTGCTTATAAATGTTCTCATACCCTTATACCTGCGCATAATGGATGCCAGGTTACTGCTCTACAAGATTAAATATTCACTATTTCTTCCGATCCCCCGGGGATCCCCAGGGGATCACCTCACATTTTCAAAGTCATTTATTTTCCTAAAAAGTCAATGAAAACGCTGCAAAATTGTACTGAAGATATACTACGATACTGCTGAGCATGTTTTCGACAGAAGAAATGGAATCTGAAGATTTTGATTTTTTCGATAATCCCTGGCTCGCGAGCAGCGGTTCATCGAAGATTTTGATATCTTGAAATTTCACTCATTTCTACCATAAACATGTTTAGCAGTGCTGTAGTATATCCTCAGTACAATTTTAGAGCATTTCCATTGAGTTTTCAGGAAGATAAATAACTTTGAAAATGTGAGGTGATCCCCTGATCCCCAGGGAATCAGACGAAATAGTGAATATCTAATCGTGAATGGCAGTAATTTGGCATCCCTTATGCGCAAGTATCAGTGTATGAGAACCTTCAAAAGCAAGACAGAGAAAGAAGAAGAAAGATACATAGACTAGCGAGATATGACGCTTCCTCTCTCAGATCCCCTCCCCTCCCCGCGGGGAATGTACGTGCATACGGGCCTAAGTCTGGGCACTGCCTTTGTTGAAGGTTTAACTACAGTTCAAAGTATTCCTATTCGCATAGCTCCAATCAGTCAACACGCATGGTATCAACGAGTACATTGAACACTGAAATTTGCTACATTTTAAGCCGACTCCACGGACTCGGGTAGAGGACTATATGTTGCCGATAGGCTTCAGCCTTCGCGGACAGGTGCTACAAATCTTATATATAAAGCTGAATGTCTTTTGTATGTATGTCTGTATGTCTGTATGCCTGTATGTATGTCTGTATGTACGTATGTTCCGAATAGAAAATTCCATTTCTGAACCTATCGGGACCAAACTTAGCACACATACACTTCGGGTTCCGGCGGGTGTCATAGGCTACTTTTCGTCATCGATCGATATCGATTTTATCGATTTTTTGCAAAATTTGAGCTACGGGGCTGGGAGTTGGCACAGGGGGGTAATCGAGCATGCTGATCACCCCCGTTATCGACATCGATCGATAACGAAAAGTGGACTGTGACACCCGCCGGGGCCCGAAGTGTATGTGTGCCAAGTTGGTCCGGATCGGTTAAGAAATGGAATTTTCTATTCGGAACATACGGCGGAGCCGGGTAAGCCAGCTAGTCTGTAATATAATGCCTATAACATGTAAAGCTGCGTGGTCCGTTGCATATGTCCACCCCTTCCGGCGACGTATATGAACCCCCACGGACTCAGGTTAGCGAGCAACTGCCGATTTAATGCACAATGAATGGCAGCACAGCACATACTAAAGCTTTCACTGTATCCGCTCTAGTTTTCCTTCTCTCGCAACGAACAGGCTGGTGAAGTGCGAGTTCTAAGCACCTTTTGATAAAATTACGAGCAAAACCTTTGCAATCAATCAACAAAACTCTATGTCTGCACAGTTGGTCACTGCCTATTGTCTTTCATTGTAATAGTAAGTTGAGGTATATTGTTTCGTGAGTCGCTTTCAAAAACGATAATTTTGCAAAAATTAGGATTGATATTCTGCAGAGATGTATGCTAGAGAAACTCAGCCAACAAAAACCAGTGTTTGGGTTTCACTGTTTACATGCCACTAGCAACCTTTCGAGTCGCCATAGGTGGATTAAAGCAATTGCTTGAAAAACTCCGTATGTCATATCTTCCTGCAAATTATATTGTATTGTAAAGTATTCTTCATCAAATCATCGAATTTGTCCTCAAAGTGTATTGTAAAGTATTCTTCATCAAATCATCGAATTTGTTCTCAAAGTGTATTGTGAAGTATTCTTCATCAAATCATCGAATTTGTCCTCAAAGGCAGATTCTCATTAGGTGAAAGCTTTTGAAAGAGTTTAGAGTAACTCTCCTGACCTTTGAGAATTTTCTTCTTACAAGATTTGAGTCAACAACTCGAATTTTTAGGAGCATAAGTGAGATTTTCCGAATAAGAAGAAAGATTTATATATCTTTTACTCCGTTTCGTCCCTTTCCTTAGACGGAGTTTTGAGGTCTAGACCCTCTCCGGGACTCTTCAGTAAGGAGAGAGGGTCTAGTTTCACTTTTCAAAAGGAATTATTTTGAAAAAACTGTAAAACTGAACTTGTATTGTCGTCCAATTCTTCTTTTCTGTCGTATGATCTTCTGTGTTGCAAAGTAAGAATGGACTTGTCTTGACTTGTTCATTTTTATTGTGTTATCATTTGTGTTGAATATATCATTTACACTTCGTTTGATATATATCGGTTGATCATAATTTATTCATATTTTATAATATACTAGCTGGCTTACCCGGCTCCGCCGTATGTTCGGAATAGAAAATTCCATTTCTCAACCGATCCGGACCAAACTTGGCACACATACACTTCGGGCCCCGGCGGGTGTCACAGTCCACTTTTCGTTATCGATCGATGTCGATTTTATCGATTTTTTGCAAAATTTGAGCTAGGGGGCTGGAATTTGGCAGAGGGATGTAATCGAGCATGCTGATCACTCCCACGGGGGTGATCAGCATGCTCGATTACCCCCCTGTGCCACCCAGCCCCGTAGCTCAAATTTTGCAAAAAATCGATACAATCGATATCGATCGATAACGAAAAGTAGCCTATGACACCCGCCCGGCCCCGAAGGGTATGTGTGCAAAGTTTGGTCCGGATCGGTTCAGAAATGGAATCTTCTATTCGGAACATACGTACACACAGACAGACAGACATACATACAGACAAACAGACATTCAGCTTTATATATAAGATTATATTTTTCTATACTCAGTTTTTTGAATTCATTATTTAATATATTATATTTATATAGTATAAATGGATTTCTATTTAAGCATTTGAAAATTGAGGAAGATATTACACTTATGTCATATTCATTCTTAAGTAGTATATCTCTGAGTTGTGAGATTTTTTGCATAAAATCGTTTAAAGGCAGTGTCCGGGCAAAAACTCGATTTTGAGATTTTTTGCTTACCCGGGCCTATTTGCTATATTGAATCCGAAAATCCACATTGGAGAGCGCGAAAACGGCGAAAAATGGCTCTAACACGGGAGGGAAATTAGCAGGTGGGCGGAGTCCTCCCCACTGTGACTTCACGCTCTCAGCTTCCAGAGCAATCTTCTCGGTTCCGATTTCAAGTCATGCATTTGCACGTGGCCGGTGGAGATCTCAGGGTGGTAGAGGAATTGCCAAGATCGCTCCAGAAGCTGGGACTGCGAAATTCACAGTGGGGAAGACCCCGCCCACTTGCTAATCTCCCTCCAGTGTTAGAGCCCTTTTTCGTCGTTTTCGCGCTCTCCAATGTGGATTTTCGGATTCAGCATAGCGAATAGGCCCGGGTAAGCATAAAATCTCAAAATCGAGTTTTTGCCCGGACACTGCCTTTAAATATGTACATGTTCTTGCTCGAGATAGTTACAGCTATGGATATTTAAGTGTGTACCTTCTATTTGAAGTTTATGTTCGTAAATTTTTGTGACTAACTTGTGGATAGTATTTTCTTTCATGTTATGAATAAGTAATAGATCATCCATATATCTATAAGGTATTATTTGGAAACTGTTTGTAATATTTTTAGTAGTGTATTTGTATTCGTACCAGGAAAGTGTAAGATCTGCTAATAGTGGGCTAAAGTTACCACCTTGAGGAACTCCAACTTTTTGTTTCAAAGTATAAATGCTAAAGCGACAGAAACTATCATCTTAGAATATAGTCTACTAAATATAGTAAATCTATTAATGTATAAGATCTGGATTTTGTACTTAACTGTGTTGTGTCGCTGCTATAATAAATGTTATTGTTTCCATTAATTATAATGTTTTTTTCATTTGCATTGTTGAAACATAGTTTTAAAAGTTCTTTTATATTGGATTTTATAATGTCGTGTGGTAGGCTTGTAAACATATTTGTAAAATCAGCTGAAAAAATCTTCATATCTGTCATGCTGATATTTGCTAGATTTTCACTGATGTTAATGTTATCTATAGCCCAGTATCCATTAAAATTATGATTTCTATTTTTTATAGCTTGCAAGTATTTTTTGAAATGATTTTTAATGAATGCGAAAATCATTTTTAGTTCGATAGCTAGTGGTTTTATACTGCTGTGTGTAGCACCAGTTATGAATCTGAATTTAACAGGTGTTTTGTGTAGTTTTGGAACTGCATATATGAGAGGAATATTGTTAACTTTTTCTAAGTGCAATTTATTGCTACTGCAAAAAATTTTGTGTCTGTCGACAATTTCTGGGTTATCTTCCATTGTGTATATGTCATACGTTGAATTTTGTGAAAATTGTAAATTTGGTCCTAGTAAATTAATGCCTAGTTCATTCATTAACTTTTGTATATAAAATTTGATGCATATCAGACCAAAATTATTGTTGGCTTTATCTAATGGACATATCACAAAATTATTTATTAATTCTTTGAAGTATTTGGAATTGAAATCATAACTATGTTTGTTTTTTAATCTTGAATTGTAAAGAAGTGGTTTCAATTTATGTAAGAATTTTCTTGAAAGGAATTCTTTTATGTTGATGAGTTCCTCACTACTTATTTTGTATTTTTTGATGTATGTATTCATGATCATTTCTACAGTTCCTTGTATCCATTCAAGTATTTCTTTTTTACTGGTGTTTTGTTGTAGTCTATAATTAGTGCCTTTACTCATTATTGATTCTAAACGCTTATCTTTGATTATATCTAGATTTCCAGTAATTATATGTCCGTGGTTGCTGTCAATATATTTTTCATTATCAGGTTCTTTGCAGTTGCATTTTTCTGAAAGAATTTGCTTCAATTTATTTATGTCAAGTTTATTAAGGATAGAATTGTAGTTAGAGATTTTTTGTGATATTGGCTCTTTATATTAGGTCGTTCCGAAAATAATGTCGCTTTTTTCAAACGTATGCCACATCTCGCGGAACAAAGATGTATAAGAGATTCTGGTATCATTTGATGCAGCATTTCATTCTCTTTCTAATGGTTATGAAGTTGTTGCGATACCGTCAATGAGCTTCCAGAAAAGAGTCAGAATCTGCGACCTATGCTTTTTGAGATGGCCAAGTTTCACAATTTTTCTAAAGTTTTATAACAAACCTCAGAAGGAGTCCAAGTAATGGATGGATGGAGCAAACCCTACACGAAACAGCACAATTTTTTTCTACTTTCCAGAGCTCGTCATAATTCTTGTACAAATTTTTTGATGAAACAACCGAATTTTAGCAGGCTCGTCTCAGACACAAGTGCATCAAACGCCAACAAGTCTCCGGATTTTGAAACTTACAAAGATGAATTATGGTTTGGCAACAATTTTACAAACCAAACGAGCATTTACCGCTGCGATTTAGCAACTTTCGAAAATTTCGGGTACACCTTGGGGCGCTTTGGAAAAGTTGAATAATGATGATTTTATCCCGGAAAACTTGATGAATCGGAAACAAAAAACAACCGTTAGAAAGAGGAGAAAAAGCTGCATCGAATGACACCCGAGTCGCTTGCCGGTTGTTGTTCTGTGAGGTTTGACTTGACTAAATATGGAATTTGATGGCATTGAGAAATTGATTGTAGAAACTCTTAGAAGCAAGCTAAGGAAAAGAAAAAATTACTCTATGTTCTATAGTGTTTGCTCTATCTACCTGCCACTTGTGCTTTTTCGGAGATTAGGTACAAAAATTTAGAAAAATAGCCGAACTTGACCATGGCAAAAAGCATGAGTCGCAGATTTTGGTAATTTTTCGAGATCTCAGTAAACATTATGCAGTGAAATTAGAACCATTAGAAAGAGGATGAAATGCTGCATCGAATGCTCCTAAGATCTTTTGGAAAAGTTGATTCCATGAATAGTGGCGTTCATTCGAAAAAAGCGACATTACTTTCGGAACGACCTAATTGTATACCAACCAGTCTGCAAGGGTTGTATTTTACATTAGTGTTTTCTAAAATGTTTTTTATGTAAGTGCTATTGATAATTGTGTTCAAATTAACTTGATCTAATCTTTCCGAAGTAAAAGATTACAAAGCAGTTTTTAACAAGATTGCAAATGAGAATTGAAGCATTTACCTCAGAAGTGTCTCTCGCGGGAAAGCATAGACTCTACAAATGAGACTCACTACTCATCGCTTCACTTCTGCAAGAAAAAGGAGATTTTCCTCAAGCAAGCGCTCTCAAATCAAACTTTTTTATTGCATGCAAATCATCTGCGACATGAAGTCACTTCCCGGTAATGCCGTCTCCAAAAAGTTGGATCTGCCACCCTTAATCTTACTCTTTCCTTCGCACAAAAAAAAAATAAAATTGTATCAATTTTCTAATTAGTTCTTGCAAATCATTCGAAAAACCCGGAATAGCCTCCCTGAGTAGCACTGGCTTCACCCAAGCTAGTCAAGGTTTCCTTTCTACGCGGAAAAGCAAAATCTCCCCAGGTAAACACTCATTTCCACTAACCTTTTCTACAAAATAAGAAGTTTCCCCGAGTAGAAGCTGATCTCCACCAACGAGACCCAGTTACTCACGCAGTAAAATTTTTTAAAGAGAAGTCCATCTCCGCCAGCGAGACTCAGTCACTAAAGCAACGAATTTCCCCCAAAAAAGCTTTTTCCGTTAGCTAAGCTCAGCTACTCAAGAGTTGGATTTTCTCAATTTGAAGCTTATCTTTACCAACGAGACTCAGTTACTTAACCGTTAATTCTTTGATTTCTCGAAAGAGAGAACATTTCCGACAGAAAGCTCAGTTCTCAAAAGTTGGACAAGACCCATTAGTCGAGCGCTTTCCTTTCTAGAGCAGAACTCACAAGACTCATGCTACTCCACCTGCTCGACCCTTGAACAAATGCTGACCTTTCTGCAAGCAAAAGTGAATCTCTAAATGACCGCTTATCATGGTTCTTTTTTCAATTTGCGAACGTCATCTTGCGCAGTTATTTCCCCAAAACAGTGCCTTTTTCTTTGAGGCGTCGCCTCTAAGAAAAAACTCATTCACAAGCTTTTCCGTTCATGAAAAACTAAGACTTTTCTTAAAGTAAAAGCTTCAAAAAATAAAATTTCCATTATCTACAAAATTACCTGCTGAACGCATTTTCCGAAACAGTACGTCAATCAAGATAAGCGTCCAACTGGCCTACTTGGAAATCCACTTGCTTACATTAAATACTGTTTGTACAAGCAGAAAAAAGAAAATTGAATCAAAAACGTGACATTCAAAGGCAGTTTTTTCTATATTTGTGAAAGCTAGCGAAACAAGTTAGAATGATGATCTAAACTGGGAATGTTGAACCATCTCTACAATACAAGCAAATTTCAGTATATACAACTCACGTAAGGCGATGCGGCAACAACCTTGCACCACGAATGTTCATTGTATAAAACCTCAACCAGGGAAGCATTTGCCTCGCTGTTATTTCATGGAGTTGTTGGTCAGATCGCATATGCGCATGCGTCATGCGACTTATGCGAAAGCATCGTCTTGAGACTGTTCGATGTACTAAAACATAATGGTATGGGCGGTTTGATTTTATCCTTAGGCGAAATCTATGCGTGAAAAAACGATCGAAACAGATCGATACACGAAAATATTTCTCCCGTACAGCAATGCACAAGGGACGTATGCGCATCTCATCGGGCACCTCCTCGTCTACCATCTGCTGCCGTAAACGGAAAATACAAAAAACCATGATCTATTACGTAGTGTTCTGTAGAAATTCGGCACATTGTGTGTATTACTACAGACTGAAAGTTGAGAAGTAAAGGAAAAAAGCAATTCACTGTTCACTTCGCTTGTGCCGAACTAGAAGACGTGGAAATCGCATGGTGAATGATGCAGTCAACTTTCATCTCATTCGGGTCACGATGGTATGGCTGGTATAATAATTTGTTGGATTTTTCTTTCCCAAAGGCGATTCAGCAGAAACATCGGTTACAGTAATGAAATGTACCTATCTTCGAAACAGTGGAATATATCTACCAAGCCAAAATTAATTGGAAGCAGAGATAATTACAATGTAAAGCTCTCTAACGAACGAAGCCCGCATCAATGCAATCTATTAGCCTCAATGGTTTGCTGCCCTACGATATTGAACTTTCAATTGAAAAGATTATCGAAAAAACTAGTGATATTACACTATCAAGTAAATTGCGTAAACTTTCTTACATTTAGACCGACCGAAGTATGTGCTAAAAAATAACAAAAGGAAAGCACTTTGAGTGACACTTGGAGCATTGTTCCATAAGCATTATCTTGTTTGATCACTACTCAGACAATTGCATCGGAAAGTTCGCGGCCTCAAAACATGTTACATGGAGCGCCGCGGCCCTTGAAATTTCAGCCCCGCACGCCGCGGCCCATGTATATTTTACCGGGAACGCCGCGGCCAAAGTTGAAATTGGGAAGAGATTAGCGGGAGGGTCGCGGCCCAATCACATCACATGGCGGGCCGCGGGCGTTATCAAAGGCCGTACTTCTTACACGCTGTAGGGTAAGGCGCAACCCGCGTGAGGTACGCCGCAGCGTTGGAGCTATCCTAAGTGTTTAAGAAGATGGGTATCACTTCTCAGATTTGGTCTTGTCTGACACAATTGAGTTCTCATGATTATGAAATAAACTACAGCAGTCAGTTGACTGTTATCGACGACACTAGATGATGTCGACAGATGAGCTAACAAGTCGCTCAGTTTGTACTCAAGTCGTCATTGTGAAGGACAGATTGAATAGTTTTTTCACTATTGGTCTTACAAGCATGCTAATTGAGTCAACTATAGGCGCCTAACGGGCACTTACAGGATGCGCCGCGGTCACTTATCGGGTCTAATATATGGGTTTACCGGGCAGCTCACGGCATGGATGATTGGTGGTCGGACAAGCACCCGCGTTTCCCGATGCAATTGTCTGAGTAGCCTGTTCATAATTTGTCTACACGGCTACACCATTTTGAAAAGTTATTGCTGAGTTTGTATAAAAATATTTAGGGAATTGGAGAATTACTGTTTTGAAGTCTCGTATTCTCCGCTTGCAATGCAAACACTCTTGCAACGAAGCCTAAAACCAGAATTCTGGAGTTTCCCAGCAATGACGGTTTTTCTACGGTGAAAATAGATAAAAATGCACGACAGAATTTTTGTCAGTGATCTCTGCTCCCGGGAGGGCAGAACAAGATCTTTTTGCTTCAACGCTTTTGTAATATGGACCAAAATGGAAGGCAAGGGTTGATCCAATGGCATACCGTCTGTTAGTTTACGATGACTTTTGTCTTTTGAAGTGTTGCCGCAGTATTAACCATCCTATCTTTCGCTTATGTCCTACATTCCGCTTACATAAACTGAAGTGCATAATTTTATTAAAGAAGTGCTTTGTTTAGGTGCAATCACAAACTTTAGCGAAACATAGAGGAAAAAAGTGTATCTCATCACATTCGCTGTATGAATGTGTTCAGCGCTCTTTGCTATAATTTGCGAAAGCGGATGTAGTATTAATTTTACCATCTTTACTATTACAAAAGATACTAGTATGCCCTGATTCTTATATACTAGCGATCGTAAAGTGGCTGGCCTTAAATATTGGGTTGAATCGAAAGTTCGCTCGCACCATTTTCAAAAAAAACATCATTCTCTTACGATGATCTTGCACGACAAATAGTGTTAAGAAGTTCAAAGCGTGCAAGTGTGCCTAAAAATCATTTCCTTAAGAAAATTGATTTTATGACATTTTTCTCAGAAATCATAACTTTTCAAAGAGAAGCTTAATCAGCGCGAATTTTTCTCAGCTGGAAAGCGGAGGTCAGAGTGTTTAAACTACAGTTTGTTTTGAATTTTGTGGCACAGTTTTAGAATTTTTAACAGACTTGCCTCAAAAGTCCGAAGTCGGAGTAATTTCCTTTTTTCAATTTATCTAAGCAATTGAAGCTTGATAAAGAGCAAACAAGGTGTCTTTAGAAAGTATATGCTTTGCACTTCCTAACGCCATTTTTGTCGCGCAAGATTGTTGTAAGAGAAAGAAGTTACGATTTTTGGAAATGGTGCGAACGAACTTTCGGTCCAGCCTAAAATAATGCGAATGTGTGTTTGTTTGCCTTGTATGTATGTACAGTGCGCCTAAAAGTTGCGTTCAAGCCGCCCACCTTTATCCACAGTTCCTCTTAAAAGGAAAACAAAGATGAAGAAATGATCTAATTGTATATGATGATAGAGCTCCCCAAGAGCTACAACGCCCACATTACGCTTTCAGACGAACACGCATGCTAAAAAAATTAAAGCCCCTTATTTAAAAAAAAGCCGTTTCAGACCGCGTCACAGTGCCGCGGACAACAACTCTTCGAACGCGAAATCATTTTCACGTTCTTTTCTAAAGCGGGAATAGTAATCCGAATAGGCAAGCATACTCCTATATAGAACCCATCAGGGACTAAAATCTGGCTATGGTTTCCTATAAAACACAAGCTTGAATTTTTTGCATTTTCAGAAATTAACTTTTGAACATAGAAACCGATGCAAGGCATCCTAACAAAGTAAGAATAAAATGGATGCTCTTTGCCATCTTTGTGCATCGGGAATGTGCTGGTGAGTTTCTTTGCTGGAAGTGGCCCTTGGCAGTGCGTATGAGCCGCCCAACCGTACCACACCACTGAATTGCACCGTTTTGCAGGGTTGTAGCTCCGCCAGCAGCCAGTCTGTGGGTCTACAAGTAGGCTTATTCAAAAGACCGAGACTTTTTCAACACGCAGATACGCAAACAAGGTGAGTTTAAGGAATCACAAAAATTTGGAGAATGGGTTGAAAAAAACGCAGCCTCAGCTGTGATAGAGTGAAAGCTCTTATCGACACCAAAACAGCTTTAAAAACTCGAAATTGGGTTACTACAAGAAAATTATCAGTTCTAAACTTCTGAAAGGAAACTGTTAGTGAAAGAAGCTTTGCTTAACTTTGCTTCGAAAGTTTTTAGTTTACCACTGAGGCTACGCTTTTTTAACCCATCCTCCAAATCTCCAGGATTTCTTAAACTCACTCGTTTACATAACAGCCTATCGAAAAAGTCTCGCACTTTTGAATAAGGCCACATAGAAACTCACAGACTGACTGGTGACCGGGCTACAAGCCTGCACAAGTCAGTGGTGTGGAACAGGCGAGCTCATGTGCACCACTGCAAAGGTCTATTTCCAGCAAAAAAAACTCACTAGCACACGTCCGATGCGTAGAGCATGGCAGAAAGCATCCATTTTATCCAAGCAGCTTTGCTAAGACGTTTAAATCGGTTTTTTATAGAGAGATTTGCCTTGAAAAAAGGGATGAAGAGTTGATTTCTAAAAAATACAAAATAAAATTCAAGCTTGTTTTTTCAAAAAATAACCGTAACCAGATTGTATCTCTAATGGGTTATAAATAGTAGTATGCTTACTTTTTCAGATTCATTGTGTTCCCAATTTAGAATTGAAAGTAAGGGAAAATTTTCGCGTTCGACGAATTGTTGTTCGCGACATTAATAAGCAGCGGTTTTTGGACTTTTTCAGAAAGAGATTTTTAAAACTTTTGAAATACATTTTTTTCCAGAAAGTGCAATGTGTTGGTTTGTAGGTCTTGAAGAGCTCTATCACATAATGCAATCCAATCATTTTTTCATCTTTTTTCCATCCGAAAATGAGCGATGAAAAAAGGAAAGCCGCTTGTTTCAACTTTTTGGCGTCACTGCATAGGTGCGATAGTGTGAGAATTTGCTCACCTCCTCCCTTTCACCTCTGAAAAGGGACCAAGGTGAGCCCCTTTACCAAAAGCCGAGAAAAAATCAACAGTGAGGTAAGGTTAAGCAAAGGAGATAATTGTACGGGAATTGTTTGTGTATCCGAAAGGAGGAAGAAGATTTATAGGCATTCACGAACTTCCAGGAGGAAAAAATACTATTATAGCTTTTGTAGCTGCAAACGTCAGCGAGGAAAGCTCGTGGTACAGCATTTCTCTCTGCTTTCAGGGAATGAATAGTTCGAGAATCCGTTCATAGAATTACCTAGTAAAAGGTGTGCCTAGTGACTTTCTGGACAACTACAAGTTTTCAACATAAAAAATTCATAAATTTTGTAGATGAATAGCTTGTACATGGAGATAGTAACCATCCGAGCCGCCTTGTTCTCCGCTTTCAGAAAATATATAGCACGTCTGCGATCCATTCAAAAAAGCGCCTGGGTGAAGGGTATGTCTAGTGATTTATGGAGATTTTTGAGTTTTCAACATTAAAAAATTATAACTTTTGGAACATCTTGTACATCGAGATAGCTACCATTGGAAACGTCTTGTCCTCCGCTTTCAAAAAATATGTACTTTGCCTGGGGTCCGATAGAAAAAGTGTCAGGTGAAAGGTGGGTGAGACTTTTGTAATGGGAGTGCTCAAGTGGAGGATTAAGTCCCATTGTGAAAAGACGTCTACTTGAGCACTCCCATTATAAAAGTATTATAAATTTATAAAATATTATAAAATAAATCCCATTATAAAATAACCCACCCTTCACCCGGCAATTTTTTTCAATGGATCCCAAGCAAAGTATATATTTTCTGAGAGCGGAGGACGAGACGGTTCCAATGGTAACTACCTTGGAGAAGATGTTCTAGAAGTTGTGAATTTTTTAAAGTTAAAAACTCGAAAATCTCCAAAAAACACCGGCACACCCTTCACCCAGGCACTTTTTTGAACGGATCGTAGACATGCTTTACATTTTCTGAAAGCGGAAGACGAGACAATTCCAAAGGTAGCCATCTACATGTACAATCTGTTATTCTACAAAAGTTATGAACTTTTTCTTTTAAAAACTCCTAAATATCCAGAAATCACTGTTCACACCCTTCACCAGGCACTTTTTCAACAGACTCTAGGCAAACTATAATATGTATTCTCTAAAAGCGGAGGACAAGATGATTGGAAATAAATTCATTGCTGACGTTGCTGTTCATCTACAAAAATTACGAAATTTTCTTTTAGAAAATTCGCAATTGTTTAAAAATTGTTTAACTCTTTCCGGAACAAATATCCTCGCACGCACATCTTCTATGGTAATTTCAAAAACGGGCAGGGTGATGTAAAAAAGGAGAAAGGAAAAATGTGAAAAAAATACAAAGTGCTAGCCAGAAACATAATTGTGTGCTAATCCAGCGGCACATCGGTTCACATTTCAAAAAAAGGCAACCAATAATGGCAAGAAATTGAGAACTATAAGTCATTTTCATCTTGTCGCACCTATGGGTCACTGTCAGGACCCGGCATAGATGGTTTGGGGTCAAACTGAACTTCGTTTTTGGAGTTAGAAGCAACGGGGACATCGTTTTTATGAGGTCCTGGAGGAAGCGCCAAAAAAAAAACACGACGAACATGTCAGGTTTTACGAGTTGAACGTGTTCTTTCGCAAGCGCGCGAATTTCAAATGCAAGACTCAAACAAACAAATGGCTTGTTTACAGCGCACAAACCATCACATGGCTCCAATTTGGGCTATGTGTATACAACATTACTCCAAACTATGTTATGTAAAAAGTTTCAAAAACTTGTGTGCCCTAATATCCGTTCCCGAATTTGTTCATTTTTAGACTAACACCAAATCAACTGGGTTGGTTCGGAGCACAAATATCGGAGAGTTCACATAAGTTTTGGACCTTTTTGATTTGGACGATTAGAACGGTCAAAAATCTATTATATAGTGAAGAGAGTGAGTCAAACTTCTGCCTTTCCTCTTTTTTCGGACCAAAAGTAGTGTAATCCTAAGCGTTGATAGATATCGCGCTCCAATCACATGCGGTGTCCTTTGAACTATGTAGCGAAAAATGCATCGCCAAATTGTTGAGGCCACAGATTTGGTTGGCCTGGGAGGTTTTGGACATTCCGAACACTAAAATAGTACTTTACCCAATGGCAGAACCTTTAATCGATTCGAAATGTTTTCTTTTTCATTTTTGTTGTAATAGATAACTCAAAATGCGTCTTTTTCGCTTTTTATTGTTATTTGATTGAATAAGGGCTTCCTTGATTTTTACGTCAAGAGGGACTTCGTAAATTTTCGCGAAGTCATGGGGGACTTCGTTTCTAAAAATGCTCCAAACCAAGCGTGCCGGACCCTGGTCACCGTATGTGTAAACCGATTTGGACTGAACCTTGTACACGCTAAACATCGAGGCGAGGTGGATGTCGTGGACTACTTCTCGCCGTTGATCGCTATAAATTTTTTGATTTTTTGTAAAGTGAATTACAGGGCTGGAAGTTGGCACAGGGGAATATGTGGGCATGCTGATTATGAATACAATGTCAGTTTTTTACTTTATCGATTTTTCAAGTTTGAACTACGGGGCTGCGATTTGGCCCAGGGCGTAAATGGGCATACTGATTACGAAAACGAAACGGAGATAAGGAATTGGCATGCAGAAGTGGGCACGAGAAAAGGTTGTACAGGAATGATAATGGTGGCTTTTATTATGGTGTTTTAACAGGGCCAGGCGAAGCCGGGTATGTCAGCTAGTTAATTCATGATCACGAGCACTTTTTTGCGAGCTTTTCTTCCAAAGCAGCTATTTACACAGAATATATTCAGAAACATAACCAGTCCACTTGTTGATACATTGTTGATCATAGATGTCCATTTTTCTCATTGCTCCTTGAGATTTGGACAACATCAAGCTTGAGCCTAATCAACGAATTAATCGTGTATTCATCGTTAACACCTTTTTCTCAGACAATCGGGCTCAAGATTCCGCAAGAATTGGGAAGGCTTCGACGTCCCTCTCCGGCAATTTCCTGAATTTTCGTTGAAAACCTCGCAATCAGCTCTGTGGATTCTTCCCAAGCATAGATGCAATAGGTGGAGCAGTTTCGCTGCCCCCCCCCCTTCACTTTTGGGCCGGCATCTGGCTACTTCGTTCACCAGAGGTTGAGACAAGGGGTCAAGGCATAACGGCAGAATAAAACACCTACGATAAATGGTGCACATTTTGCTTGAAACCGCCAGCTGCTTCTTCTTCTCAGTCATTGCATGACTGGCACTTTTGCAGCGTTTGCTGAGAAAAACGCAAGTCTGTGACTCACTGTTTCACTCAGAATGGTTTAGTTCCAGCGAAGTAAATCTATAAATCTAGGGAGTTTCTCTTTTTCTTTCTAGTATCTCTTTTTTGGGTGAGCCACATGGTTCACTGAATGCTTTTGTCACAGGAAAGAATTGTGCAAGAATAGGAAGTCTGCTCTGTCCAATAATAAATGCATGTTCACTGAGAAAAATCGTATTATATCTTTTCGCATTGAAAAGCATGATAGAAAGTTCCATTTGCATGCGAAGCCTCAAAAAATACCTTTCCGTTTCAAAAATGAAGCAATATAATTCACATTGACTGATGATGTAGCTAGATAAAATTGCTTATACCTCGCTTCGCAGAAAGCGAAAAGAGACCTACGTCGATACCTCGTGCTCTTAACTATCAAATGATATATAAAGGTGCATGAAGTTTTTCCGTTCCAAAAAAATCTTGCTCCGCCAACTCATAAGAGACGAGCCATTGAGAGGGCGGGGTGGGGCAGGTTAATAGTCAAAATCTCCAACCCATCTTCAAAGCAACAAGTTATTTCATCTAACAAGCTATATACCATCAGAAACCTCACGCAACGGGGATTCGACGTAGATCGTCTTTTTTTCCTAGCCCTCCTCTACTAGGGGATACATGAATTCAAGCTGAAAACATGCATGTTTCTGTGAGGGAATTTCTACGCAAAGAGTGAATGAAGACGCATGCTTACAGAGCAAGAGTTTGCCAGTAGTCCTAGACTGTGTTTTCTAGCTCTCCTCTTCCTTTCAAAAATGGAGCGCAAAGTGATCGCATTGTAAGAGGGAACGATATCCCACGGTGGCATATGCAGATGTTGACATATTTCTACAATCAGCATAGCTGAGAACGATCTGATAACAGTTGCCAACCGATATATAACAGATACATGAGACTGTAGGAGAGAGATCTCGGAACCCCCAGCTGCAGAGCGGCACGCTCACCTACAGATCGTCTGGCTCCAACCTCTGCTGTTTACTGTTTACCGTCATGTATTATGTCTAGTAAATCATGCTATTACACTTTGTGTCGCCTACTAGTGAAGAAAATATCTATTGGGCCCAGATCTTACTGGTAGCAGCGAGTGCAAACAGCAAGTCGGATGTAAGGTGAGTAAATTTGTTCAGTAAGAGTGTTTAGCTCCGCAGTGGGCAGCGAACGATCTTGAATAACTTTCCGTATGATAAAGTATTATTACTGTTGATGTACCCAAACTTTTTGCTTTTGTTTTTTACTTGTAAAATCGCATGCGTCCAGGCTGAGAGAAGCTTGGTTGTGTTTGGATGTGTTCAGGTAGAGAGTGACTCCCTGATGAGTTGTAACAGTGTCCGGGTTGAGATGAATTCCCGGAGGATTGATTTTGTGTGCTTCAGGCCTGAGGATTGGTTGTGACGTCGTTCAGGTAGAGCGTAGCTCCCTGTGGATTGGTTTTGCGCGCTGTAGTAGAAGTAGTTAGTGGGTGGTTCCCGATAAAAACCGCTTTTGGGCTCGAGCAAAATAAATTGTACGTGGCTAGGTGTCTTTTCCTTTTATGTTTTACGGGTTTCGTGCATTGTAACTATGCAATTACAGATTTCCAAGTTTTTTTTATGGTGAAGCACATAATTGATGAACGAGGCGCGGCGAACATAAACATCAAACGCCGCTACCTGATGTTTATGTTGAATATGCGATACTGTTTTGAGATCATAGCTACATAACAACATAACTCTTACATACTTCCCTAATCTGATATTTTCCTCACGTACCGTGAGTACCGTAGCGCAAGGGAAAAGATATCCTTCACAGCTTAGCCTTCCATTCTTGAAACGTTGCTGTCACGACACCTCCGATGGCTCATTCTTGGATTTATGCAGCTAATATGCATTCACCAATACCGGGGCCGTAGTTGCCCAAGTCCAGATTCTGATATTAACAACGGAGGATACTTGTCCAGATATGGAAATCCCAAACACAGCTTTTGGAAAACTCGTAAGTTTACATACATGGGATCCTTACCCAGGGTCAAACAAGAGCTGTGGCACACAAGTGCCGAATACGATTCCCCCCCCCTCACCTTCCATCTCAATATCCCCCCTCCCCCTCACCAGCATTATCGTTTGCCATCCGTAGACATGATATAAAGGCTCTACCATGCATAATCAATGCATTTGTAATTATCATATCTTTGTCTCATGAGTGTAGGTCCGACAGGGCGGTAAACCCTTGAAATGGTGATCGATCAAGTGTTGAGTAATTTGAAGAGAACATTAGTGAGTAAACCGCAGCTAAGAAGGTTTCTTGAAGTTGAAGTAATGAGTTATGTAATGCGTTGCTTGAAATCACCGGCGATAGAGCTTTTGAGCATTTTTGTATTATGGTAATTATTTAGTTTTGTGCAGTGTGACTATGCATCTACAGCTCTTTTCATTCATTACATCTATAGTAAGTTTCAACTCAGTTTAGGCGGAAATTGGATTGGCGGGAGCCCGCTTCGCAGAGATTCGCGCCGCTTTGCAGTCTGCGTCTCTTCATTCCAGTCTATCTCGCTGAGCCAGTGGCGGTGCGGGCGCGCAGCTCCACCTTGAATGCTTCGCCTACTCTGGGTTGAAAAAGACTGTAGCGTAGGTAACACTATGTTTCGCTATGTAACGTCCGCGCATAAGGCGCCGCGAGAGCTAAGCGGGCGCCGCGGATAAATGTTTATGTCGGCGATGTGATCGCACCCCCAGATACAGAACGCGGGAAGTTTGTGAATTATAAACATAGCGAAGAATTATGTTTTTTTCCCATGAGATAGACAGAAGATAAGGGTCGGGGAAAATGGTTTTCAGGGATATGTTTACATATATTTTTTCTTATCAGATAACGGACTCGTATATATACATGTCAACGTTAGAAGAAGACAGTTGCGCTCTTCCCTCGAATGGCACCTCCGGTGACTCGCTCCCGTGCCCATTCGGTTGACACAGGGGTCGTAGTTATTCAAACACAGAGCTTAGAACCTACTACTGTTCCCGTAGAGGACACTGATACAGATACAGCAACTCCGGATAAATGGCCACTCTTAGAGCTACACTAGGTGATGTGAAGGATTCAGATGTGGTGCACGGTCGAGATGCCAAAGCTCTTAGGGATGCAACATCCGACGTCGTTGCTAATATGTGGTACGATACGCACTACAACACCTCGCAGCTGGTACAGCGGTTCAACAACAATAGTGCGGCGCTTCTCAAAGGGATTACGGACAAGGTTGAAGCCATTGAACTCGTATAAGCACCTTGCCTCAAGTAGCGGCCTGCAACCCGGAGGGACACCACATTTACTTGTCGGCATTACGGGATGTGGGGACACGTTGCAATTCAACACATGGCTCCGCCGTTTTGAAGATATTAGGCGGACCCGTCAAGGGACGTTGTCCTCGAAACACAAGGTAACATCCTTATAACGTACTTAGACGGTATGGCACGTGAAAAAGTCGAGGAACTTCAACAATCTGAGAAATTAGAGGCTACGGCGGGACAAGGGCAGGTAGTACAGCAGGTACAAAACTTAGTAGAGTTTGTGGAACGATTGCGCACTGATATTCGTCGACAGGTTCAGAGCTAGCGTTTCCTCATGAGCCAATATTCTCCCCAAGGGTCGTGGACCCAAATCCAGATGACTATACCAGAATTACAAGACAGCCAGCTCTTCTCTTATCTTTGCAAAAGACTCCACTTTTGTTATTGGTCCTCGAATCCAATGTCCCGGAAAAAGATGAATAAACTGTCAAGGCAAACTCTTAGAAAGTCCCTTCAGGACTTTTGGGTAAAATGGGGAGGTGTAAGAGGGAACGATATCCCACGGTGGCATATGCAGATGTTGACATATTTCTACAATCAGCATAGCTGAGAACGATCTGATAACAGTTGCCAACCGATATATAACAGATACATGAGACTGTAGGAGAGAGATCTCGGAACCCCCAGCTGCAGAGCGGCACGCTCACCTACAGATCGTCTGGCTCCAACCTCTGCTGTTTACTGTTTACCGTCATGTATTATGTCTAGTAAATCATGCTATTACACTTTGTGTCGCCTACTAGTGAAGAAAATATCTATTGGGCCCAGATCTTACTGCATGAAACCAAATAATGCTGCAGCTAAACAAAGATTTTCATATGCGAATTTGTAGGAGAGCTGGAAAGAAGAAATTTTTTATTTAAATTCAAGGAGAGCATTGAAAAAAGAGACGATCTATAACGATTTTACATGTTTCAAGCTTTTGCATAATGTATTGATTGAGACATAAAGCTTTACTGAATCAAAATGTCTCTGTATAATGACCTTTAAAAACCAAAGCATTAAAAATTTTTTCAAACTACACCTCTGCAGCACCTATTCACCTTCTTTGCTGTCATCCAAATCCCGCTCAGCATGTAAGCTATGTAAGCTTATGTCAGCAGTCATTTCAAGGCTCACTTACCTCTTTCACCTTTCTAGTTCGTAGATAGCTAAAACCTTTATCTGCAGCGGAGGCTGCTTCTCTTTCGCAATGTTCCCAAGGCAAGTGTTGTGGAACCCTTGACCTTACTCTGTAATCAGCTCTGAGAAAACCCAAATATGCCCCCTAAATCACTCTCAAAATAGCTCTAAATATAGAGAATCCATTTGAAGTTAGTCTTGTTATGAAGAGGGAACGCTACTAGATATGATACAATTTATTAATTCCAATAAAGCGACAATCACAAGCTTTAGGAGCGACAGTAGAGCAGTCGAGCAATATAAACTATAGGCTGTACCATCCAGCATTGCTTGTGCGCCTGCGGCAACTTGCGACGATGCGGGTGACGCGTAAGAACTCTGCGTAAGAAAACAGAACACATCGCATGCAACCGTACGTTCTCGCAAGGCATACCAGCGCGGGACCGATGCTGGTTGGTACAGCCTATTATCGTACAACTAAGCGATATAGGGTCAGAACATGAGAACATATAGGCACACAAGATAAATGAGAGGCAAATTAGCAAGAAATGAGATGGAAAAAACACGATATTAACAGAACTCCTTTGGCTGTGAAAAAACATTCAAGGATTTGAACTAAGTAGCTGAAGTTGTTGATACCAATAATGAGATAAGAGAAAAGAAAATGTTTTCTATACAAGAAGTGGTTATTAATACAACGACTACAATATAGGAATGATTAGCTAGGCTCTGCGCAGTGGCTTATAAGTAAGCTGGATATCGTTTTTGGGACAAAAACCAAAAGGGGTATCGTTTTTGTGAGTACGAAATCAGGTTTTTTAGTCAACTTTACGTTTTTTTATCCAATTTGGATATTATTAGGTCGTTCCGGAAGTAATGTCACTTTTTTCAAACGTACCACATCTCGTGGAACAAAGGTGTGCAGTAGTTTCTGATAGCATTTGATGCAGCATTTCATACTCTTTCTAATGGTTATATAACCACTGCGCAAAATTCAATAACCTCTCAAAAAAATTATCAAAATCTGCGACTCATGCTTTTTGAGAAGGCCAAGTTTCATAATTTTTCTAAATTTTTACAACAACCCTCGGAAGGAGTTTAAGTAATAGATGGATAGAGCAAACCCTACATGAAACAGCACAACATTTTTTTTTCTACTTTCCAGTGCTCGTCATAATTTTTGTATAGATTTTTTTGATGGAACCATCGAATTTTAGCAGGCTCGCCTCAGACACAAATGCTTCAAACACCAATAAATCTTCGAATTTGGAACTTACAAAGATGAATTCTGGCTTGACATTAATTTTACAAACCAAATGAACATTCATCGCTTCAGATTAGCAACTTTCGAAATTTCCGGGTACAGCCTGGGGCGCCCTGGAAAACCCTAATTATGATGATTCTCCCGGAAAACTTGATGAATTGAAAACAAAAGAATTGGTAGAAAGAGGAGAAAAAGGTGCGTCGAATGACACCCGAGTTGATTGCCGGTTGTTGTTCGGTGAGGTTTGAGTTGACCAAATATGGAATTTGATGGCATTAAAAAATTGATTCCAGAAACTCTGAAAAGCAAGCTAGGGAAAAGAAAAAAAAATGACCCGGTTTCCTATGGAGTTTGCTCTATTTATCTGTCACTTGCACATCTTCTGGGAATCACTACAAAAATAAAGAAAAATACCCGAACCTGACCATGACTAGAAGCATGAGTCGCAGATTTTGGTAATTTTTCGAGAACTCATTGAATATTATGCAATGAAATTAGAACCATAAAAAAAAGAGAATAATGCCGCATAGCCTTTCAAGACAATGTGGCGTTCATTTGAAAAAAACGACATTACTTTCGGAACGACCTAATATTTTGGATAAGGGTCAAAGGGGGCTTCACAAAAATTTGCGAAAGTCAGGGTAACTTCGTTTATTTTGCATTTTCGGAAAGAACCTCATGCCGAGCCTTGATAATTGGAAAAGACAATAAAATAAAACATAAAAAAGAGATGAGGCAAGGTTGTTATTTGACAGCTCAGAAGAAATGCGCAACGTTAACAAGTAAAGCTCGAGGCCGAGGAGCTTGAGAATATCATGTTCCATACAGTGCAGAGCCATTCCTGTAACTGAAAGGCACGCGAGGTCAAGCTATGGCAATATAGCTCATTCTTCACAGCCAATCCGCACGTCTCCAGGAATTGGCAATCAAACGGAAATCAGAGTCGCATTAGCTGTAAACACAGTACATTAATTACGCTTTCACTGATCAAAAACGCTATGATGGAAGACTGCAGGAGAAGATTTTCTGAAGAACGCATTGCATTATGATGTCGTACACACAGATAAAATGGATCAGTGTAAAAATGGGCGCTCAGGCTAGTCATTTTAGCAGTTTTTGTTGTCAATACATATATAAAGCTGAGTGTTGGTAAATTGTTAGTTAATGTGTTCTTTACAGAAAATTATGTGTGTGGACCGATCTGCACCAAACTTTGCGTACATATATTCTCAACAACGGTCCACCCCCTCAGACAATCGCTGGGGGCAGGCGGGCACCGGAAAAATAGATTGCTGATTTCTCGCACCCCGCTCGCGGATTTTTTGCAAAGCAATCAGGACTTTTCGGAAGACCGCTTGCTGAGTCAGCGGATTTTTGAGAGACCGCCTGTTGAATTTTTTTTCACTCTTATCTTTTGCAGATTTATTGCTGAATCTCTGAGGAATCGAGAACTCAGCAAGCGGTCTTTCGAAAAGTCCTGATTGCTTTCCAAAAAATCCGCGAGCGGGGTGCGAGAGATCAGCAATCTATTTTTCCGGTGCCCGCCTGCCCCCGGCGATTGTCTGAGCCGTAGGCTACTTTTCGCAGCGAAATCCTACTTTCTGTATTGATTTATCGATTTTGCAGAAAAATGGACTTTTATCAGCTGATATCAAACCAGACAACCAACCAAGCAACCTCAAACTTTTGTGTAATCAATAGCGGTAGAACTCACTTCCATTTTACGATGAGGGAGGGCGGTGAAAGCGATGTGGAGGAGGTATACGCCCTGCGTCACAAAAGTAGAAGAAACCGAAACGCAGTTAAGTTAAGTTTTTAGAGCTATTAAAATTGCTTTTTTTGGGTCAGTTGAAAATACGGTGCGAGCAAAGCCGGGGATGTTAGCTAGGCGCTGTATACACAAACGTATGTAGCAGGAATAGGAGCTGAAATTTGATAATAGAAAAGAAATTTCCAAAAAAATTTAAAATAACTCATTATAAAAAACTTCCGAAGAAAGTGGTGCATTAAAAATAGATCTGAGATAAGAATGCGAGAGGTACTTTTGAAAACTGCGACGATCAAAGGCCACTTCTGTAGATATATACTTAATAAAATTCAGAAGTATCATAGAAAAGGATATATAGAAACGAGTACTTCAAACTTGCCACAACTCTACACCATACCATAATATGCGGAGGTTCCTTGATGTAGAAGTCCGCGCTGAAATTATCTTGTCCTCGCTTTTTCGTCTTTCAACTCCTCGGCCATGCACTGCATTCCTCTTTGAAGAAGTGTGAATTTTGAAAGTGAATGAATTTGATATTGAGTTCTACATTACAGCTTTTGATTTCATGTGAGCTAACATTTATCTCTATGAAACAGCTTCCCCACTACTCAAAGACATATACCAATTTTTTGTTGCAAAACATAAGAAAATTTCGAACGTCTTTTTTTCTCGTTAAGCTGCATTTCATCCTACGAAAGGCTCCCCCATTCACATTTGCAAATCACCGTTACTCCTCTAAATGTTGCTCTAGCAGCAAAATTTCAAACGTCTTTTTTCTCGTTAGCGCTGTATTTCAACGAAAGGCTTCCTCATTCACATTTGTAAAACACCGTTACTCCTTTAAAATGTTACTCTAGCAGCTTGTTTTCATTTTTATCAAAATAGAGCTTATTTGCCGTGAAGTAAGCTACCTGAGCTCGAATGCAGTGTCCATAATTTGGGGGCCTTTAAAAGCTGATTGAGAACCCTACCGATCCAAAGCTTTAGCTCATTTGATCTTGAAAAAAAGATTTTTATTACACTCTTTAATACATGCCGTGTTCTTTTCTGTGGGACAGATCAGCATTATCGAGTTGTATTCGGCTGCTGGGAAAGAAAAAGTTACGGAACGGGTTAGATTTTGAACTTGAAACTCTCTGCCAAAGGTTCATACTAGCTGTCGCTTAAGCAATGGCTTGGTTAAAGCCCCATTCTCAGCTTGCGCAAAAAATTTCTGAGGGATCAGATTCCTACTCAGACAGTCGACAGTGTACGTCCGGAGGACAAAAAACGGGTAGCCGCCGGGTTCTTCCCCCGCGGAGGTCGGACACTTGTTCTCCGGATCCTACCCGTATCTGTGCTCCTGAACCTCCGCGGCATACTGCAACTATCCCTAATTGAGCTACAAAGCCTTATTTTAACCCCTTACCCCCTCCCAAACTACCTCTAGATATCCTTTTCCCACTCTAAACTACTTTTTATCTAAAGCGAACACTACTGGACATAAAACTATTCATTTGTACAAGTAAAGTACAGTAAAGTACGGAATTACGATACAGTTCCGTAAGATAATAGAAATCATCTCTATATAGAAAAACAATTTAGGATTTCAGAATCTATGAACTTTGCACTTTGCAAAAACTGATTTTTAATGTGAGACGTTGATTGCAATTAAGTTAACATTACCTGTCTGGATAATTGACCAAATTTCAAATCAGAAACGAGGTGAACGCAACGATATTGCAAGATTAACACAGTTAGGAAATTGACAACTAGTAAACTATGCTGCTAAGAAGATCAAATGCTTTCTTATCTTCAAACCTGGGCATTTTGTGCTGACGTCCGTTACTGACTATCTGTGCCCGCACAGATAGTCAGAGTGACGTCCGTTACTGACTATCTGTGCGGGTTTACTGAAATGCGGTGGATCTAAGACCTCTGAAGAAGACGAGACTGCCGAAACCGTCAGGTCTAATAAAGATCCACCAAAAAACTGGTTTGGCATAAGACGGCATATACTGACACTTCACAAATATGCTGGTATAAGCCGTCCGCGCAGGGCGCGGAGAGTGCGCAAGGTGTGTATTGCGCGTCACTCCTCTTTCCCCGTGCACTCTCGCCGCCTGTTTTTCTCTGCGCTCAACTATCTTCACTGGACGCAACAGCGTTGCTCTCCGCGCGCAGCGCGGACAACATATAAGAGTGAGATACGAGAGACGACCACGTTGGTTACATTTACCTCTAGGCCATCGACATTATGTGCAATCTCCTTATAAATCATCTCGTAGGCTGCATCAGCAACACGCGCATCCTTATTGGGTATCGGACTAAACACAGGAAGAGCGAAAAGCTTACAAGGGAGGTGTTTTCGGTCGAAGTGGCCTTTTCGAATGAAATTGATGCGACTATAAAGAGCATCAAACGCTGATTCCAAATCTGTCTTCGTTATCTGCCGAGCGCCTCTAGACGTCGAGTTATGAATATTTTCTTGGTGCGAAAAATGAATGCATAATCTAAGTAAAATAAAATTATACGGTTTTCTCAGCGCTCAAATAGGGCAGTGTTAAGTATGAATGCTTTGGATAAAAGATATTGTTTAAATAAAGCGCTTTGATAATCAACATTGGACCATTTGAGCAATTCTGACGAATATTGTCCTAAGTTTGCATTTAATTTCTCAGCTAAAAAACGCTCATAACTCGACGTCTAGGGGCGCTCGGCAGATAACGAAGACAGATTTGGAATCAGCGTTTGATGCTCTTAATAGTCGTATCAATTCCATTTGAAAAGGCCACTTCGACCAAAAACACCTCCCTTGTTAGAAAAAAAGGAGATAAATGCTACATGGCAATCATAACATTGGCTTACCACGTCTGCCTAGTCACAGCTAAAAAGTGATAATTGGCCATAACTTTTTGCCTAATAGCCCTGGGTAGATACAGAAAACAGATTGGTTACAGGTTCACAGTTGGTAGATACGGAAGAAGGATTGGAAACAGGTTCACAGTTGGAGCTGCATGCCCTCTATGGTTGTGCATCAGTGTAGAAGGCCCATTTGACTGAGTCCTTTCCTTGTTAGTCTATGTCATTGAAGAATGGAGTGCTTAATTTATTGTGGATAACCAGAAATCCTGTAGACTCCGTGATGGCACCATGCAACACAGGCTCAAACGCAGTAAACAAAGCTCTAGAAGGATGAACTTCTCAGTTAAGACAAAGAGGTCACTAATGATAATCTTGGTAAAACCTATTTAAGTTTCGCTGTTTTGCCACCGGAGTTCAAGATCACGCACATTCACTTCATCTTGTTTTCTTTTTCATGTGAGGAAAAATCACATTCAATCACACTCCCATTATTTTCTTCGAAATTACATCCCCGTCTTCATCTTGTTTCTACGTCGTTATTGGAAACTCACACATCTTTGAACCATACTGTTACAGTAGCTATTTCATAACACATTGTGCTTCAAATTAAAAGCTTTTTGTCGGTTATGTGTTCAACATATCAGGCAAACACGCGTTCAGTCCGAATATGTGTAGGTGTTATAACAAAAGTGACTGTAAAATAAAGAGTGATTGAAACGCAGTTGCAAAAGAGAGCAGTAAAGAAGCAGCAAAATGAATGCGAAACAGGCCTGCAAAAGCAAGCAATAGCGACACAACTGCGAAACAGGCCTAAGATATTTGAGAACAAACTTTCTTTACATTGAGACGCATTGATGGTTCAAAATAAATTTGCTTACGACGCATCTCATCTTTTCCGTTTTACTCTATATGGCTAACGGACAGTAAAGCTATCATGGTCGAATTCATGATGGTTTTTGAAATGGCAAAACATTGCAACAGGCCACTGAGCTGTTATTGCCAAATTGTCAGAATCCAATGTACTTGCGAGTGCCGTTTCAGACATCGTGTCTATCGTTACATACTGCGTTTTTTTAATTAACAACTGATGCATAAGTACTATGCTATCGTGCAAGTCACGATTTAGCTATTCAAATTCAGGGTCTGCTCAGGCGCTGGCACCAGAAAATTTTGAACGTGAAGTTTCCGCTGACTTTGCATAGAAAGTAATGCCCTCTGAGTGATTAAATGAGAAAAACAACAAAGCATACTGAACCCACTTCGAACATAAACAAACACCTGGGCAGGACGGCGCCTTCTTTCAGAATATTTCTGGGGTTGTGACTAGCATAGAGCAGGGATTGCAGGCCATACAGGAACCTATAGATTTTGTATGTAATTGAAAGCTGTGCAGAAAGATCAAAAAACGATGTGAGGAAAGAGGAAAATTAAGATTATGATTCTGGACCACCTCAAATGCTTCAAATATATGCTGGACCAGTCTACCGTACTCGAGAGTGGTTCTCATATTCGGCGCCACTACAGTATGTTCTAACACGGAGTAGGCAAGACATCTTATGAGGAGCTGCGCGTCCGCATCGCTGTAGGCTTTGCGAGCAGACAGCGCTTGCACCAGATTATACAGACACTGCGATACTACGCACCCGCTGCTTGGCGTAATTTCGGCCTAAGTTGGGATGTAGCTGACTGTATGTGCCTCCGCATATAACGATGTTTCAATAGCGATTCACTAAAATTTATTAGAGAGTAGATTATTATTTTTATGCTAAAGCACTGTCTGAATAGCACTAGCAATGCACCAATAGCCCACCTAGATCTTGTCGACGTTCATAAGATAGGAACTGATGAATGTTATGTTCAGAATTGTGGTACCAGCAGCATTGCTAGGAGCTGCAAAATCGTGATTTCTTCAGAAGCTTGTGAATATAGGTGCGGAGAGGACCAAAAGATCGGTTGACTATGAACTTTGTTACTGAATAAAGTTCAAAATGTATCATTTCTAACTGCGAGAATTTCAGCTCATGTGGTTAGTGACTGACTTTCAGTTAGTGACTTTCGACAGACTCCAAATTCTGCATAAGCCCAGCCTTGAAGGCGCCACGGCTTGAGACAACTACCTTCAAATATGTTATTAGGTTATAGGTTGTAGTTTGGCAGGTGGAAATGTAATAACACAGCAGAAGAGAAAAGCGATTCACTGTGTTGGAAGCGTTGTGAAGGGGTAAAAATCTGTTAATTGAGAAGAGAAAAGCGATTCACTGTGTTGGAAGCGTTGTGAAGGGGTAAAAATCTGTTAATTGAAGGTAACCGGCCTGCATGTTTTGCTAATTTGTTTTGTTAATTGAAGTAAGCAAATATACTTTGTTTAGTTTTGTTTAATAGATTGTGCAAAAAAACTGCTCACATCTGCTTGAACGACACCATAAATCTAAAGCCTATTGCTAGCCCCCAAGCAAAACATGCAGGCCGGTTATGAAAGCGACCTGATTGTGAGATTTAAAAGAACTCATTCACACCGGCGTTTAGCACTAGCTCTCCAAAAAAGATGCTTAGACGTTTGTAATAAAAAGCGTAAGCAGCGCTAATTTCACTTACATGTAATTGTATTAGACTTTTCACCACTCCTTGAGTGCTTATTGTTAGATCGATATGACTGATCTTTATCGAAGGTGTGTTGGCGTTTATTGCATCTATCATTCTTGGGAAGCTTCGAATTTTTCCCCATCCATTCTAGGCATTGAAAGCAGATGCAGTTGATTCAGGTGACATTTACATGTCTACTCCTCTATTTCAGCAGTAGTGACAATTACATGCGTGTTTGGAAACAGTACCAGTTATCCCCTAAAATGTCTACAAATTGTTTACTTGAACTTCACCTCATGCAAAATGTCTCAAAAAATGTGCACACTGTTTTCGTAGATAACTCTCATGTTTTGATTTCCTCGCCAGTTTTTGCGTACCATTCTGTAACTGGTTTCAGTTTGAAGATACAGTACGGAACAAATCACAAGTCGATCTTAACTACTGTGGAATTACGGTAGGAAATCCAGCTTACAGAACCATTGCGTAAGCCATCTGACAAAATGTTTCTCAAATTATTCTGGAAAATTGTGTAGCAGAGTTTTCACACATGCTGATTTCACTACACAACTTCGCGATTTCTGACCTTTTCTGATGGAGTAGGTCCATTTTTGACATATATCGTAAGAGCTGTTGTTGAGTTGTAATTGTAATTACTCAGTACAAAGCATCGCAGTAAAATGCAAAATTCGCATCTCAAATCAGCTACTTTGATTAATCTAATAGAAAAATTTCTGACTTGTTTAAATTCCTATCTGAGGCGAAATATGGTTTTTCAATGGCCTATAATCCTTGTCAAAGTCTCTACCGTAATCCTAACCAAAAGCGACCGGCTGGAGCCAGCTTTACAGAATGGTACCTGGGCTTGTAGTAATCTGGCCGATTCCGAGTTTAAAGCTGCGCGTTAACTCAGAGTTAACTCCGAGTTTCGTTTTGAAACTCAGAGTTAACTCCGAGTTTCGCTTCTGAAATTCGGAAGTTCGTGCTGCTACTTGCGGAGCTGCTATGGTTGTTGGGGAGCTACCACACGCTTTATCGCAAAAAACTGCTAGTCGGGACTCGAACTTCCGTTGCTTGGCGCGAAGTGCCTACTACTAGACCACTAGGACACGGAACATCCTATAAACGTTGGAATTCTACCGCGATGAGTACTCGTTGCTTACATCCTACGTGTTCAGACACGTCAAGTGGCATGGTGCCTCTTCGCTCTAAGCAGTGAATTCACTAAAATACTTATTTATACTTCCCTCCCCCTAATTGTTTTTATCCCCAGCTGCATTCCTAAATAGGATAACTAGAGGTGACTGCTTTATTGACAAACATATTAAGTGTTCAGTTCAGCTATCTACATGCCTCTATCATTTTGATAATATTATACTATCGGCTGGCTGCAGTGGCGGACCGAGGGGGTGGGCGGGAGCTGCGGGGGGGGGGGGGGGGGGGAGGGCGCCCTCCCTCCTCCCGAGAATGGCCCGCGCATTTTCGGAACTCACTTACGTGGGTTACAAAAAAGTGCAAGTGACATGTTTATTTATGTAGATAATTAATATAATTTTTAAATTTTTTAAAAATCTAAATTAGCCTCGCAAAAAAATTTTTTCGGAAGCGTGGTTCGCGCCACGCCCCTTTCTCTTCAATTTAAGAGGTATGGGGCCGCAAAAAACTTGAGAAGCAGCCCAAAAATTTTTTCGGAGTGCGTGGCTAACGCCACGCACTTTCATTCGATACATTTTTTTTGGCCTCCCCCCCGGACAGAAATCCTGGGACCGCCACTGGCTGGCTGATGAGTGTTCTTTATTCGAATATTTCGTTCATCCGACAACTCGGAAGAATAAATTATTCGAATCGAATATGCGAGGAATTTAAAAAGACTATTATACAATTCAACTATACAAATATTTGAGAAGTTTCGGAAATCCTTGTTCGAATATTCAAATCGACTACTGCGATTGAATATTCGAATATTGTATGCGAGTATTCGAATGATTATTGCATTCGATATTTGATGATATTCAGTTGTTCGTTTATTCGAATACTCATTCGATCAAGTTCGGTTAATCGAATAATCGAAAGTTCGAATTTTGGAATGTGCTCATATTCGAGTAATCAATTTCGTATAATATGAAAAACCGAAATAAGTATTATTCGTTCATTTGAAAACTTTTAAATTCAATATTCGCTATTCGTTCGTTCGATGAATTTTCAAAGATTATTCGATATTTGTTCATTCGATGAAAACTGGCGTTCGTTGCAATTATATCACAAACTGGCAAAAAGCATAGTTCATGGTTTGGTTTTGGTTAAAAAAATCTCTTGCGAATAGTTACATTTACATTTCTGGAGAAGAAGGTGGTTGGAACTATATATTAGTTTCTCAATGCTGATAATTGTATGGTTGAAAAGGTCATGCGAAATTGATAATGAATCAAGAAGACAGAGACATTTGTGGCATTAAGGGTCGTTCCATAGGACCACTTAGGGTGCATGGTTCTTGGAAAATATGGATGAGACTCGACTCATGGCTTTAATTTCACAGTGCACGCAGCTGCTTAGAGGTTCAAGATGGAATACGGCACTGATTTCTGGCTGCTGAAAACCATGTACTGCATTTTCATGCAAAATCATTAGCATATTCATAATCAGCATGGCAAATAGCCCCACCACACCAAGTTTCAGCGAATTTTGTGATCTTCGCCCAGCTACCGTACAGCTACCGTAACCTCGCCAAATGGACCCGCAATCACAAGTGAATAACATATTCGTGATCACATGCCAAAATAATCGTGCTGTAAATACCAAGTTTCAGACAATTTTGTGGTTTTCGCTCAATTACCGTATAGCTACCGTAATCCCGACTTGTGGCCCGTAGCGAAAAATAGGTATCGTATTCGTGATCAGCATGCGAAGTAATTCCATTGTACCAGATTTCGACAAAATTCGTAATTTTCGCCCAACTACCGTATCCCGACCGTAACCGCGCTATGTGGGCGAATGCTGAAAAATGAACATCATATTCATGGTCAGCGTACCAAGAAACCCCACAATACCAATTTTCACTCGATTTAGTAATTTCGTCCAATTACCGTATAGCTACCGTAATCCCGACTTGTGGCCCCGCAGCGAAAAATGAGTATTATATTCATGATCAGCGTGCCAAAAAACCCCACTGTGCCACGTTTCAGGCAATTTCGTAATTTTCGCCCAACTACCGTATTCTTGCCGTAACCGCGCTACATGAGCGAATGGCGAAAAATGAGCATCGGATTCATCAGCACGTCCGATAACCCCCGGGACCAAAATTTTACAAAATTTCAAAATATTGTGTTCAACGGTGCACCATGATACCCCCCATCGTGCTTGGTGAAACTCGAAGTAAGATCTACCCCGGAGGACTTTTTAGCTGCACCTCTGCGTTTGCACACTATTTCTCTTTTTCTAACCAAACTCGGAGTGAACTCCGAGTTTCGCGCGAGCCTGAAACGCACACCAAACTCAGAGTTAACGCGCAGCTGAGCTGCGCGTTAACTCGCGTAGCGTCTCGCATGGAACCAGTTACGCTACGTTTCCATACTTGGCATAAAGTACGTGTTACGGGGTATCCTGCCACATCACCCTTTCCCCAATTTGGTTTGTTTATGCAGGTGTTAATGGTCTCCGAAAGGAGAGTTAACTTTGAGTTTGAGCTGCGCGTTTCGACAGGTCTACTGCAGGCCCTGATGTTTAGCGAAAGACTTCTATGAAAGAGAGTTATCAATATCAAACAGCGTGCATATTTTTTGGACACCCTGTATATTTATACAGATCTTGTTCCTCTAGTCATAGTCAAACTGGGGATGTGATGCTGATCTTTAAAAATTATGAAGGATAGGCACGCACTGGTTAATTCGTAATCATGAGCGCCACACTATGAATTTCCTCATTTTTTGAAGTAACTAATGTTCAACTGACAAGAAAGTATTCTTAGTCTGAGTGGCTTTTCCGTATAAAGGCTACTGCATAACGAAGGCGCAGAAACAGTATTGAAGAGCGGGCGGGAACGCGGCGCGCGCGTATCTTCACCGTTGTAAATCCTGCGCTTCATGCGCCCTGCGGCTAATAAAGCCGCGTTTGCGTCCAAAGATATTGCGCCTTCCTCATGCAGCAGCCTATAAATGTTGTGCCATTTTCGAGAGCATTGAAAGCTGTATCTTTTGTATCATCTGTCACATGGCCCCTTACGGAGTATGAGCTTATTTTGCAAAAACTGATAAGGTCTGCCTGAAATCAGTTGTTATGTTTGGTGCAGCGCTCATATAGAGCAGTATTGCATAATCATTGACAAAATTCATCCATTTCGTAAGGGGTTTTAATAGGCACTGACCCATTTGACTTCTTGGAATCGAATTTGCTTTGATTGCGCGTTTTATCACCCGCATAATTAGGTGTTCAAAGAAGGCGACAAAGACAGGCTCATCAACCCTTTTTGAAAAAACTTACAAAATTCATCTGGAAAGGCCACTGATTTTCTTCGTAAGTCGTGCTATTCGAACCAAACACTCCAGTTGACCTATAGTTGTAATTATTATAGATTTCTGTTTTTACTTCTTGCTGCTTGGGATATGGACTACGTCATGGCTGCAGTGAGTCTAATCAACATAATTTGTGCGTCCAGCAGTACTGTTTTCAGCCAAAAAAAAAAACAAGTTGCCAATGTAATCCTTTAACAAATGAATTCGTGAACTGGCTTACACCATATGGTTACGGATACGATCCATTACTATATGGTTATGGATACGACCCATTATTATACGGTTACGGATACGCCGCATACCTTTACTTTCCTTATACTGGACTCTTGTACAAGAAGAAATAAGCAGGTTTTACTCAAGTTGGACCTGTCATTTCCAGACATAAATGATGACTAGATAAAGCATTTTTGCAAATAAAAGCGTGCAAAAAACTACTAATAACTTCCAAGTAGGAAAAATTGAGGTAACACATTTCTTGTTCATTGTTCAGTGCAAAAACTGATCTAAAAGCAGCTGCTGTACTCCTGCTGTTGTGTAATTTCTCCTTTTGAATCTTATGCTCAGACAAGAACCTTCTGGTGGAAAAACTGTTCCGAAAACGTGTTTAGAAAAACTTCTTCTCGTTCAACCTTTAAGGGCGTTATGCTGAGGATTTAGCATGCGCTACGCAAGACAATAAAAATGAAATCCCAAAATGTTGACCTCCCATAAACCGGTGGTCGCGAGTAAGGTATAACAACATGGCTTCCATATCACATTTGTCCTACAAAAACATGCGCAGCACAGTTATTATAGATTCTCAGCAACTTTACTTTCATCTAGTTTATGGAAAGTCAAATGGCACTGAAAATTGGCGATGATTTCCCGGAAGTCACCGCTCTCATATACACAAAACAATAAAATCTGAGTCCGTGGTTACGAAATGCCAGCATAAGTGCAGTACAGTCTCCGAAAAAATGGGTAGCAAGCAAAAGTTGCAGATTTCTAGCAGCAAGATATGAGCGTCCCCTCACACGTTCATTCCCTTTGTGAACATAGGGGCCTAACATTTTCTTCTTACCAAAACTGTTGAATTCGATCAATATCATTCGGCCATATATTCACTGTTCATGCTACCATTTCTGCCTTGAACATCCTCAAACAGAACGGCCCTCTACTTTGCAAAATCTTGCACGCGGACAGCGGTGAGTGACATCCAAAAGCTGACTGAGCACCTTTTTACTAAACAGATTGAATAATATTGGAAGCTTTGAAGTTTGCTGGCACAAGTTCGAAAAACTGGAAGTCTCTTAAGGAATTCTCCGTGTGGTCATTCGTTATAGAGCGTTTCCCAAACTTTAACACATTAAGTGCTTGAGCATTGAATACTGAATAAATTATCAAAGCGAGTGAAACACTCAATGTGATGGATTCGCCAAGTTGAGGACCTTGTCGTTTCTTTTAGGCGTGTCAAAAACAATGTCAAGAAGGTGGATATGGATAATCATGGATGTGGATAATTACAGCTTGACTGGGTTGAGCTTTGATCAGTCAATTTTTTTTGAGAAGTTCTGGAAATGCCTCGTAGTACATTGCCTTACAATTTCAGTTGGAACGACTGGTTGTTTCGGCCTCACTTAAAAAGTGTAGATTAGCCTAATTCTCCGGGTATGATACCATTCCGCATATGCGCCTCCGCCTGCTGTATGTAGCACCGTACACATTACTCAAAGCGTGTAAACTTACTCTTCTCATGATCATCTCTTCCTCCATGCCTTGCGCCAACGGTTATGAACAGAATTTTTATTTTCGTGCTATGCAGTGGCCGATAACGAATCATCGCATCATTCTGGTTCGCAAAAGACTATAGTAAGTTTACTTTCATAAAACAAATTGAAATGTCGCTATTGCCACTGCCAACGCATTTAGGTAAGACAGCTCCTATCACACACTTGTCCCTCATGCGGAACAGTGTGTAGGAAACAATGTAACAAATCAAAGTACTTCAAAGTAAGGTAAAAAATGGCTCTATAAACATAGAATACATAAATTGTTACCACAGATTTTTGTTATCAATTGTTATTCAATCTAAGAATGGCCTTGTTTTCGATCAAATCCTAGAGAGTAATGGCTTTGAAGTGTTTGCCTACAACATGCAACTCTCAAATTTCCACTTCAACGCTGAAAAAAGAAAAAAAATTTTTTAATGCAAGGCCTTTATTGGATTTTAGGATAGCTAGGCGAGTAATTGCAGCACTTCCGTTTTAGGTCAGAAAATAACGGAGATAAATAAATTTAACATCCTATCACCGTTGCTCAGAGTGTATGAACAATAACTAAATACCATGCGTATAAGCAACAAAAACATAGTCTGACAGGGAAAGATACCAGGTTACAGTGGCGAACCGAAATGATATGTCATTAAATGCGTCTTGATGAGCTGTTTCCAAATACTGTTTTTATCTACTAAATACTTTTCTAGAAGAAGCTATGGGCGCTTGAAGATGTGGCAACGTTGGGGTTTTAATGTGTTTTGAAAACCAGCTTGGTAGTGATTATTTGGTATGGGTTTGAGTGCATTGACTACAAGGAATATACATACACCGAACACATAAGTGTGTTTGAATAGTTTTCAAGGATGTGCACTGAATGTTTGCCAAATTTGGAAATTCATGCGCTCATAACTCCTTGTGAAAAGCTTAACAGGTAGGGAAGCCAGATTTGGACTCAACTCATCAAGCTCATCAAGACGCATCTAACAGTGGCGGTCCGGATTTCAGTCCGGGAGAGGGGGGGGGGGGACAAAAATTAGCGTTAGCCAGGCACTCGGGAAATTTTTGTGGTGCTTCTCAAATTTTTTGCTGCCCCATACCCCAAAATCAAGAAAAAGGGGCTTTTCTTGAAAATTTGCATTTTTGAACAATTTTGAAAAATATTTTAATTACTTACCTAAATAAGCAAATTACTTGCACATTTTTATAACCCATGTAAGTAAATTTCAAAAAGTACGCGACCCATTCTCAGGAGGGCGTCCCTCCGCTCAACCAACTCCCCCCCCCCTCGTTCCGCCACTGGCATCTAATGGCATACCGTTTCGGTTCGCCACTGCGATCTGCCATCCTTCCCTTGTGAGAAGAAATGTATTTATGATATTGGTGGTCATCATACTGACTTATGTTTCATTCATTTGTAATGCTCTCCAACTTCTTTTCATAAAAGAAACTTCTCACAGAAATGAAACGGCAAGGAAGGACACATATCTCACAAGGAAAGGATGCTTGGTGATCCCGGCCATTTGGTATGCGATGTATACCATAAGGTGCATCTTGAAACGCTGATTCTACATCTGTTCTCGAAATCTGCGAAACGATTATATGAAGGCAGTTATGAAAACTTGTTTTTGTAAGAAGTTTGCGTACTTTTAAGTAATTAAAATCACCCAATTCGGTTTATTTCAACGTTTGAAGTTACTGAGGAGAATCTTGAAAGGTGTACGTTGTATTTATACCTATCTTAATCATATTCAGCATTTGTAAGGGAAGGGAAAATCAATAATTTTTACTCTCCACAGTATGGCAATTCATTCTTGGAAAAAAATTATAGCTCCATCCAAGTTCTCGTTTTGCGGATATGAAAACAGTATTCGAACCAGCAGTAAAAGGCGCATTTTTTGATATACAAACCATTATGAATGGCCGGGTCACTAAGTATTCTTCCCTGCTCAGTTTCATTAGTAACCTTCTATCAGTACATAGTGAAGCCTAAAAGGTCGAGATCAAATAATTATTTGGCAACTGCTTAAAGGCAGTACATCGGCAGAATGCCCGTGACAAAACAAGGTCACAGGGTAAGAGCCCCCATATGGAATCTATCGGCCAAAGTCCGATCTTTCTCTGCCACTTCTAACCCCCGAAATTTCAAAGCGAAAGCAGCGCTCATCTCCTGTCCACTCCGAACCCGCCCACCCCATGGACGAGTGAACGCGAAGCCCGTCATGGCGAAGACGCAGAGTCGTTGCGGGACCTCATGCTTATAGCATTGCGGCTGGCGCTCTGACCGCGGAAGTCACTCGTCCATGGGGTGGGCGGGTTCGGAGAGGACAAGAGATGAGCGCTGCTTTCGCTTTGAAATTTCGGGGGTTAGAAGTGGCAGAGAAAGATCGGACTTTGGCCGATAGGTTCCATATGGAGGATCCTACCCTATAACCTTGTTTTGTCACGGGTCTCATTCTGCCGATGTACTGCCTTTAAGGGCAGTAATTGATTAGGATCACCCTTTGAACGTTATGAGAATTAAAATCAAAGAGGAATAGCCTTTACGCAAATGAAACTTTAAACAGTGGCGGATCGACCCCTCCCCCCCCCCTCCGAGGATGGGTCTCGAAACTTTTGTTTACTTACATGGGTTATGATAGTGTGCAGGTAACTTGTTCATTCTTGTAAATAATTGCAATAATTTTTAGAATTTTTGAAAAATTCAATTTCAAGCCCCCCCCCCCCCTCGAGGGATCTGAAATTTTTGAAATTAAGTTACAGGGTTATAAAAAAATATGCAAGTGACTTGTTTATTTTTGTAAACAATTGATACAATTTTTAGAATTTTTAAAAATTTAAATAAGCCTCGTTGAAAAAAATTATTTCGGGAACGTGGCTCTTTAGATCGAGGCCCTCAAAAATTTTGAGGCCCATCCCAAAAAATCTTTTTCGAATGCATGGCTAACGTACGCACCTTCATTTAGAAAATTCTTCCCCCCTCCCTCCCCCTCCCGGACTGAAATCCTGCAACCGCCACTGCTGTCTGGATATTTTGACCTTCTCACAGTGCAAGTAAGCTCACAGTTAGACTTTTAAGAGCGGAAGAGTCGAACCCAGGTTTTGTTTTGGAGCAAAAACAAAAAATGCTTTTGGTATGGGATTCAGAAAAATACGAAGGTAATTAAGGTAATGCATTTGTGTTTTTCATAATTTCAAGTTTGCTCTTCCCAAACTTTGCAGTCGAAACACGTATTTATTCTATCTCTTCCAAACTACCTCAAAAGCTTAGTGTAAACGCAGGAAGCATACTATCTTGGCAAATTGTGAGTGGAAATTCGAAAACAAAGACTTAACTTCACTACTGATGAGAATTCGAACATCTTGATTATAGTCATACCACATTGATTCTGCCTTGACAAGTATTGACATCTGCATAAAAAAACCTCAACGTCTGTTTGTCAGTTTGCCTGTAGGTCTAACCGCCTGTGTCTGCATGTATTTTCCGAATAAGAGATTCCATTTCTTAACCGATTCAGATCATACTTTGTACACATACCGTACCGCTCATAATTCGTCAAAAAAGTCGCCGCATTCTAGCGGAGTGCGCCACAGTGCGCTGCGGTGCGCCGGAGTGCACCAGTTTAGCATCGCATCGCCATATCTCGCTTGAGAAGAGACGTTTTCTGAATCCAAGGACACCGTTCGATTCAACTCGATAAGAAGCGTCATCTAGTATATAGAAACAATCTCTCGGGGTACGTAGGTGTACGGTCCACAGTAGGTTTTCGCTTCAGGTTTTTCTTTTATTGAATTGTTTAGTGTGCTGATAACAATACTGACATTGATTTGCTGCTGAAGGCACCGTAGGGATACTGTAGAAGGTGGTAGAGAGTCATTCAGATCGAATTTGTCTAAAAATCAGCTCAAGGTACAGTACCGCTCACAGGATGTGCAATTTCCGTGAAAGTCGCGGAATTCTCGGAATTCCGCGATATTTTGGGAATTCCGCGACATTCCAGAAACTCCGCGAAATAACGGAAATCAAGCAAACTAAGCAGCACCATAACATCCTTCGGAATGAATATATTATGAATCCGGAAACAGCATTGTGTTCAGCTCGTCAAGACAAATCTTGTGACGTGCATCATGTCCTCTATATCTCGTTTCCAGTTTTCACAAATTCTTCAGCGGAGGTCCTTTCGCAAGGATGGTGAATTCTGAAAAAAAAAACGCGTTTCCAAATTTTTCTCACCGTAACTTTCTTTGAAGTGAAAATTTTCTGAATCTGAAAGAAGCATTGTGTTCAGCTCGTCAAGGCAAATCTTTCGATTTGAGCACGTCCTTGATATTCCGATCTCAGGTTCTTGAATTTTTCTGCGTCTTTCTCTTCGCAAAGGTGTAAAGCAGCGCGCATTACCCCTAGTAGACTATAGCAAGGGCCATCCGATAGTACTTACTCCTAGATTATAAATTGTGGAAAATCTTGTGGTTCCAAATTCTACTCGTCATAACCCTAGAAATACGGAGCTATCGTACTGTATAGGTGGTTCGAACGCGCAGGTTAAGATTGTTTATGACTGGCTGTCGCTATAAGCAGCGTTAGCCTTGCGTCGCATAGTCCGTGAGGCTGATGGACTACTCATACATGATCAAGCATTTTGCTCACATCAAAACCGCGCTAACTGAAGCGGAAGGGTACAGTGATTTGTAAGAAAGTACATTAGAGTTGTTCTCTACTTATCGGAAGGTCCTTCAACTTTATTTCGAGGTTTTCGGCCATCCCGTTGTAAGCTCAGTTGTCGAATTTCCCTGTATAATTGCATAAAATCATTGAAGCTTTTTTTTGAGAACTTACGAAAAGGACATTTTACAATATGTGAAATCACAAGTTGTCGAAAGCCGCATACCACCATTCACCATGCAGGCGACACTTTTTAACGGAGGCGAAGGAGTCTAAAGCAAGGTTTGGTTTGAGTTGAGTATCGATTCTCAGCAGTTTCCAGTGTAAAAACTGAAAGATCAAAGCTCCGTGATACTAGCTTCATATGGATTCCATTTCTACTCCTGCTTGCTTATTGGTAGAAAATCGAATGATGCCTGCTGTTCAGTGTTTTCATTGCATTGATGTTTCTTCGATTAACGGCAGCTAATCAAGTCAATTTATGCGTTCTAACGCATAAATTGACTTGATTAGCTACCATTCCATGCGTTGTATTAACTTGAGTTATAACATCGTATCATATCAGACCACCGTGCTTAGGCTTCGCCGAAATATTGTTTGAGCAGTGACGCGAATGATCGTAATCCTTCAAGACTGCCAAGAGCGGGAGAACAATCATTTTCTTCAAAAAGAAATTTCTCTTACTCCTTATGTCCATTTTTGCACTTTTGTTCTGTCCCTCGATGCCTTTGCGACAGCACCGTTGTATTTGATCGCGACGAAAAATGCATTTCTCAAACGTGGAAATCAAATTCATCGCACTTACAAGAAGTAAGAAAATGTAGAGACGCATCGGCTTTTCTGCTGCTTGTGTATTCACGAGCCTTTTATAGGATTTGATGAAAGTGAATTGCCTGATTGTATCGTACTAAATTTATTCTTTTCGATTGACTTTAGGACTGAGGACACTTCTACTATTACAACAGTGCTTTTTGTGAACTTTCATCAAACTTTGTAAATGCTTTTGAACAGAACTCAGCATCTACAGGTAAATTCTAGCAAGGACAATGCGCCATTGCGGACGCTTTCGACTCCTTTCAGATCATGCGAACTTTCACCCTTTTCATTCTGCTCTCTCCCTTTTGAGCCCGAACTTGAGCGGTGGATTGCTTACTCGGCAAGATTTAGTTGTTTTTTTTTGAGCCAGAGCCAAAATGACTAGAGTTGGAACTGTGCTATCTATCACTTTCTTATGGTTAATCGAACGTTAGTCCAATCTCTTGATTTCTACATGCTAGTGTCGGAGAGGCGTTCTAATGATAAGAAAGAAAAGTATTAATAATCATGATTTGCAGCCAAAAATGGTTATTACGATATGACTTTGGCGGCCAATTGCGCTGAAAAAAAGTAAGAGTACTAAACATCGTAAGAGTACATCAACATGTATGAGAAGATTAGGTTGTCTTACAAGTTTTTTTCAATTTTGATTTCTAACTGCAATAACTTGTACGCTTTTCAATTTTTATTGAGAAACAGGGTACCATTCGATAGAGCAAGCTCTATAAAATGGCATGTAAGCCTACTGCCAGCTTTGGTACACCTCAAATTCAAAGCCAAAATCTAATAAGTTCTGAATGCTCAAAAATTGAAATAATTTATCTTTGTTAAAAAGGATCTTATAGAATTTCTCACCAACTCACATGGACGCATGGACGCTTCACATTAGACAATATATGCCTTTGCTGCATTTTTAAACTAAAAACTGAAAAACCAAAATTTTCATACTTTGAAAAAACAATACAGTGCTGTTCTCAAACACGTAGTCATTATTCAGCCTTTGGGAGTATAATCGTAGAATTTCAGTTTTCCGCAAACTTTTGTTGCCTGGGTCTTTGATGTTGAAATTAGTTTGTTCTCGGAAACTAGAGCTTTTAGAAAGCTGAAAATTTGCGGCTATACTTATAAAGGCTTGTAGTATACATGTATCATGGAAACAGCGCAGCATCGCTTTTTCAAGAGCATGAAAATTTTTGTTTTCTCAAGTTTTAGTTTAGGAAAAATGTGCAGCAAAAGAATATATGAAAGTCTTTGGAGTGTATGCTTGAGCTAGTGAGGAATCCTATAATTTCCTTCTGGATACAGATACAAGTTTTTTTTTTCAATTTTTGAGCTTAGAATTTTTTATTTTTTTCTAGCTCGAGTTATACTAAAGCTGGTGCGTATGCTTACAAGCCGTCTTATAAGGCTTGTTTTGCTCTATATGGTACCCTGATTCCTAATTAGCATTGAGTTTATGACTTATTGCGGGCAAAAGTCAGAATTGAAAAAACTTACTGAGACAACCTAACATTATTTTCCTCTCACTTGCCTTAGGAACGAATTCTAAATCGCAAAGGTTCTTTTCTTTTAAATGAAAGTTGTCATTACCAGGGTAAAGCGGGGGGTGCGGCACACGACCGTCGGATACGACCCCCCTCCCTCGGGCCGGACCTCGGCACGACCCCTCCCCCCATTCCCTACCTCCCCCCCCCTTTCTGTGCATAGTAACTCTGAGTTACTCCGCATAAGTGCGATATTTGTGTTCAGTGTGCCACATAACCCCAGCAAATCAGGGCCGGTAGTAATCTGGCCGAAACTCCGAGTTTAAAGCTGCGCGTTAACTCAGAGTTAACTCTGAGTTTCGTTTTGAAACTCAGAGTTAACTCCGAGTTTCGTTTCTGAAACTCGGAGTTTCGTGCTGCTACTTGCGGAGCATAGTTGCGATAGGGGGAGTGATGGATCTTACCCCCTTCACTTTGAGGCCAAACTCTGGATGACCCCCTTCACCTGGGCTGAGATTGGTATTGTACTCTGAGAATATAAAATAAAAATCGTTATCGAAAGGTTTTGCAGACTAAGTACCTCAAACAACAAGTACACTCATAAATTTACAAATGAAACGGTATTTATGTTTATTCATATATTATTTATAGAAAAAAAGCATCTACACAAGCACAAACTCTTTCCGAGCATTCATAAATACGTTCCTGAGCGTTACAGTTCTATGAAAATTAATCAATCTTATTTTAGTAATATAATCAACACTTCTTTGTTCAAAGCTACAACTCTTTTGGGTATATTGCGACGCTAAGTGAGGACACAAAAACAGTTGATTTTTGAAGTACATAAAATCCCTCATATCTCGCGACATAGAAGACCTAGAAAAAAGGCGACGGTCAATTTCGATTCTCCATGATCTCAGCTTTCGAATGGTATACAGGATGTTAGGGTTTCTTTGCTTCCCGGCTCCAAAAAGCACTTGCTCCGGTGACCGATAAAAGCCAGTACATTGGTGGAGCTGGGTGGAGCAAGCTAATAGTAAATATCTCCACCCCATTTTTGAAAACTGGTTAGTTTTTTCGCCCAGCAACCTATATACCATTCGAAAGCTCAGGAAAAGGGATTCGACCTAGACCGTCGACTTCTTTCTAGCCCCCCCCCTCTACCGAGAGATACACGCATTTTATCTCAAAACATGGTCATTTTCAATAGCAGATTTCTGCCCAATGAAGACATCACTGCTGATTATCTATCTGTGTTAAAGAGCAAGTCTTCATTAACAAACGTAGACCGTCGACTTTCTCGTGACATTCATTTGGAGAGCAGAAAGTAAGGACACAAAATCAGTTAATTTTCGAAGCACATAAAATCTCTCATATCTCGCGACACAGAAGACCTAGAAAAAATTCGACGGTCTATATCGATTCTCCATGATCTCAGCTTTCGAATGGTATACAGCATGTTAGGGCTTCTTTGCTTCCCGGCTCTAGAAAGCACTTGCTCCGGTGACCCATAAAAGCCAACACATTGTAAGAGCGAGGTGGAGCAAGCTAATAATAAAAAATGTGATGTGAATTGAATCGTTATCAGCACTGACGGGAACAGAGCGAACGGGTCTATTTGAGCGTGTTTATCGTTGTTATATGTTTAGTTTTTTTAGTAAAGAATGCGCTTTTGATTGACAGTTGTGCCATCATTATCAGCACATACTGAAAAAACTATTGGAGATTGGTGAATTTCCACACCTTCACACAAAAATCCGCCCATTACTGGAATCTATAATCTGTAAACCTAGTGCTGAAGATGGTCACTTTCGTGAGAACGCTCTAGACTCACCTAATTAGAGAGTGGTTGGTTCCAATGAATCAAAAACTTTAAGGCATTTAGAAGAACAACATGTTATTAAAATATCCTTCAATGTTTTGGAAAGGTTGGCAGTTTGAAGAAGAAACGGCAGGCAGAATACTTTACAAAATCGCAGATGACTCGCGTGTGTTCCAGTTCAACAGCGAGGCAGAAGGAGAATCTTACGTCGACGAAAATGTTGTAGACATTGATACAGAGTTGACAATTGAGCAAAACTTTCTGATTTCCTACAAAAGGAATCCAAGCAGATTGCCTAGTTTCAATGAGGAAATGTCCAGGAAGTCCATTGCTGATCTTCAGGTTGCTGAAGATTTCAAGGCTGCTAAATTCACAAACATGGATATGAACAAAAGGAAGGTGTTAGTACAAAGCATAGCTACTGCTCTTAGATTCCGACTGGAGTTTGTGACATTATCACCTATGATATTGAAAAAAAACAACGCGCAGCATAGTATCTACTTTTTTCGTCTAATCCGCAGATGCTGTTAAAGAAGAAGTTGAGCAGCTTTCTCGTCAGCTAACAAGACGTATGCCAGAGGAGGTGAAGCCAGAGTTCGACAAGGCCCAAAAAAGTATGCAATATTTCCTTCCCGTGTTGCGAAAGCATATGCGATCTGGCTCTTTCCCCATTACTTACGCAAAAATCTGATGGACTTACTAGCAAAGCTAGTTCCCATTCCGACTAGCACGGCAGAGGTGGAGAGGGGATTTTCTATCTACTCTGTTATCAGAACGCAACGCAGAACTCTACAGCGGTGGAGCATCTAAGCAATTACTTGAGATTTGCCAACCTTCTACTAAACATATTTCCTAAAAGATGGTATGAAGAAACTGGTCACCTACCTGCTGACTTCCTGGTGCTACCAGAGGGCCAGGAAAAAACACAAAAACGCTTAGAAGAAGAAGAACGTTTCAAATCCATTTTCGACTCAAAACGCTTTTTGACGCAATTCTACTTCTACTCCGATGATCTTTTGAAGGAAGAAAAAGATCGTTCAGGCAGCGAACTTGTTGTCTCTGACGTTAGCGACAGTGATTTTGTTGATGATGACGTGCGGGATTTGCAAGTTGTTCTTAACTTGTACATCTTTTGGGATAAATCTTATTGCTTTCGTTTTTTGCTGATGCAGTGAAATAGGAGCACACATCTTCATAAAGTCAATTTTTTGATGTATTATTTTTTTTTGAAATTCTAAAAAGAATTTTTTCAATTTGTACCTAAATAAGGTACAAATTAGAGCTTTTCATACAACGGTTTTTTACCTTTTCTCTCTTCCTCCCCCCCCCCAGGCTCACATACCCCCTATTTCCTGGAAGGTCGGAAACAGCCGAGACCCCCTTCACCTGGGGAGAGCCCGGCTCCCCCTATCGCACCTATGTTGCGGAGCCGCTATAGTTGTTGAGGAGCTACTACACGCTTCATCGCAAAACACTCCGACTAGGTCGGGAGTTGAACTCCCGTTGCTCGGCGCGAAGTGCCTACCACTAGACCACTAGGCTACATAGCACCCTAGCATCACTGCCATTCTGCCGCTATTAGTACGTGTTGCTTACATCCTACGTGTTCAGGCACGTCAAGAGGCATGGTGTCTTTTCACTCTAACAATAATCAAGGTGATTCACTACAATACCTATACGTACTCTCCTCCCCCCCCCATTCTCGACCCCCACTTACGATATCATCTTCTATTCGGGAAATACCAACCTTAGAAGAATTGATTATCCCCAGCTGCATTCCTAAATAGGATAACTTGCGAAGGTGACTGCTTTATTGACAAAACATAATTTAAGTATCAAAATTCAGCTAAAAACTCTCGAACTCGAATATATGTAAAATGTAAAAACCATGTGTGATAAAAACACATTATGAAATCATCAACACGCCTCTATCATTTTGATAATACTATCGGCTGGCTGCAGTGGCGGACCAAGAGGGAGCCCTCCCTCACGAGAATGAGCGAAATTTTCGAAATTTACTTACTGGGTTATGAAAGTGTGCAAGTGACTTGCTTATTTATGTAGATAATTAAAATAATTTTTTAAATTTTTTAAAAATTCAAATTAACCTGTAAAAAACTTTTTCGATGGCGTGGCGCCCCCTTTTTTCATTTTGGGAGGCAAAAAATTTGAGAAGCACTCCAAAAAATTTTTCCCCCCCCACTGAAATCTTGGGACCGCTGGCTGATGAGTGTTCTATATCATATTTCGTTCATCCGACAAATTGGAAGAATAAATTATCCGAATATTCGAATATGCGAGGAATTTGAAAAAACAGTTATTCAGCTATACAAATATTTGAGAAGTTTCGGAAATCCTTGTTCGAATATTCAAATCGACTATTGCGATTGAATATTTGATTGCATGCGAGTATTCGAATAATTATTGCATTCGATACTCAGTGATATTCAGTTATTCGTTTATTCGAATAGTCATTCGATCAAGTTCGGTTAATCGAATAATCGATAGCTCGAATTTTGGAATGTGCCCATATTCAAATATTCAAATTCTAATATATAAAAATCGGGGTTTGAGTAATATTCGTTCATTTGGAAATTTTTGGATTCAGTTATTTGCTATTCATTCGTTCGATGATTTTTTAGAGATAATATTCAATATTTGTTCATTCGATGAAAGCTTGCGTTTGTTACAACTATATCACAAGCTGGCAAAAAGCATAGTTCATTTGGTTTCGGTGAAAAAATCTCTTGCAAAAATCTGTTACGTTTACATTTCTGGAGAAGGTGGTTGTAAGTATGCATTAGTTTCTCAATGCTGGTAGTTTTACTAAAAAGGTCATGCGGAAATGGTTTTGAAGTTTAAGTAGACAGATACATTTGTGGCATCAAGGGCCGTTCTATAAGACCACAGACTGTTCTATAAGACCATTCATGCAAAATGATTAGTCTATTTATAATCAGCGTAGCGAATTACGACATCACACCAAGTTTAAGTCAGTTCCGTGAAAATTAACCGCCTACAGTAAAACTATCGTAATCCCGACTTGTGGCCCCGTAACGAAAAATAGATATCATATTCGTGATCAGCGTGCCAAAAAACCCCACTGCACCAAGTTTCAGACAATTTCGTGATTTTCGTCTAACTACCGTAATCCCGCTCTGTGGCCTCGTAGCGAAAAACGAATGTTATATTCATGAACGGCATGCGTAGTAACACCACTGTACCAAGTTTCAGCCAATTTCGTGATTTTCGCCCAACTACCGTATCCCTACCGTAACCGCGCTATATGGGCGAATGGTGAAAAATGAACATCATATTCGTGATCAACATGCCAAAAAACCCCACTGTACCAAGTTTCAGGCAATTTTGTGACTTTCGTCTAACTACCGTATACCTACCGTAATCCCGCTCCGCGGACCCGTAGCGAAAAACGAATGTCATATTCGTGATCAGCATACGAAATAACCCCATTGTACCAAGTTTCAGCCAATTTCGTGACCTTCGCCCAGCTACCGTATCCCTACCGTGACCCCCCTATGTGGGCGAATGGTGAAAAATGAGCATCGGATTCGTGATCAGCGCGTCGAATAACCTCCGGGACCAAAATTTTACAAACTTTTGAATTTTTGTGTTCAATGGTGCACCATGATACCCCCATCATGCTTCATGAAACTCGGAGCAAAATCTACTCCGGAGGACTTTTCTCTGGACCTCTGCGTTCACGCACTATTTCTCCTTCTCTAACCAAACTCAGAGTTAACTCCGAGTTTCGCGGGCTGCTGAAACGCGCAGCAAATTAGAGTTAACGCGCAGCTGAGCTGCGCGTTTCGTCGCGTAGCGTCTCGCGTGGAACGAATTACGCTACGTTTCCATACTTGGCATAAAGTACGTCTTGCGGGGTATCCTACCATATAACCCTTTTCCCAATTTGGTTTGCTTATGCAGGTGTTAATGGTCCCCAAAAGGTGCGCGTTAACTCAGAGTTAACTCTGAGTTAACTCTGAGTTTGAGCTGCGCGTTTCGACAGGTTTACTACCGGCCCAAATTTCACATTGTATCTTTTATTGTATTGTATCTTTTTCTTTTTTTGATACCATTGTTCTATTGGAATGATGAGAAGAATACGTGAAAGATTGAAGCGTTGAATTTAGACTCTTTAGCGTAACCTTTCAATTCTACTAAACTTCGAGACAGTATCTATCACCAACGGATTGAACGAAAATAATAATAAGCAAAATCAGACTGAAGTTGGAGTGTAAAAAAAGAAAAAAGAAAACAGAGAGAAAATTTTTCAATTACCAAGAATGAACTCGATATTAGGAAAAGCCAATTAACCATTCTCTTCAGTGATACAACGTATTTCGAACGACTTGTCCTTTCGGTCATATTTTGATGCTTCCAAGAACACATTTGATCTTTGAACGATGGTCGAGAGCCGGATATGAGATTTGAATCATAGTATACGGCATTCACTAGTAACTAGAACAAAAGAACTTTATCCGGAAAACGCTTATGCAACGCGTCAACGCACCTCAGCTAATTTATTCCATATGTCAGGGATCCATATTTCCTCTACAGCCAATCCGCAGTATCGCGACATTCTGTGATATTTGATATTTTTTCAAGTCATCGAACCGAAGCAAGTTAGTTATACGCACCGTGCCAGGGCCTCAGGCTTTTTCTCTTCGTCTTGCAATGCGAGACAAAGCATGTTTCCGAGTTTGGGAAGTTAAGGTTTCCGGACCTACAAAAGAAGTAGCCCCTGTTATATGAATTAAAGAAAGAAAAAAAACGGGTACCTTTTCGACAGCATATTCCGTAAACCGGAAGAAAATTTCATTGATATTCAGGCATCCAAGCTTCTCGGAAGAAGCTATTTTGAAAATTTCTTGGACGCACTGTAATTCAGAGTTATGGAAAAGTATAAAATGAAGAGAAGATCGAAATGATCCATACTTCATCAATTTTCAAATCGCCTTCATCATAGCTCTCCAAAATCGCGCCGACCTCCTTACCAATTTTCTGATACTTTTCTTCGAGAGCAGCTTTCACCTCCTTCGAGTCAGTTTCTTGAAAAGGCAGATTACTTGAAAGAGCTTTACTGTACGGGAAAGAAAAGTCGATTTGCACGGGTTTATCGTGAAAATATAAAAAGAATTATGGTAGAACAACCATATGGAGCGTAAAGAAAACAACCAGAGGTCGCTAGTGCAAAACAGCTCGAAAGAGAGAAATTTGAGAAAAAGAATAAGAAAAAATTATTGGAGACAGAATAACCAAAGAGACATACCGGCGTAGACTCGGGTTTTCCAGAAAAAATCGTCTTTGCTGCTGCCAACGATGCAGCTCTTTCGTCGGTAACATTTCTGGAGTTCTAAAGTCAATATTTTAGAAAACACTGCAGACACAAAAGACTAGAATCCACCGATTACAATAATCCAATGCCAACTTTCTCATATTTTTTCCACCGAAGTTTGCAAACGATAGTGATGCCGGAACCGAATGCTTCAAAATCTTTTATTTTCTGACTGTTACTTTTAGTTTCTACACTGTGACTTATACCTTTCGTTGTGCTTCATCTCTAGCGCCTTTTTGCCAGCCAGCTTTTGTGGTTTGCTTTGTGATAGTTCCACCACCGTCAGCTCCTTGGTGCCATGTTTTCCTGGTAGCTCTCAATGAGTTATCACCCTGGAAACCAGCACTCCGTTATTTTTAAAAACAGTAGTAGCTAAGCTTACCTTCAATAACAAAGTAACGTTCTTGGGCTAAACGCTTGATGGGGCCTGCTTAGACTTAGAAGCTGCAATGGATCGGGTCTTCACCTTTAGGTCCAAACCTGTTGTCGAGCGAACTTCGCTGAACAGGAGGGTTTCGGCCGTGTTGAGACGTGCTGCCGCCACTTCGTAGCTTTCGATCATACTGAAAACGGGAAAATGATCTCAGTAACGATATAATAATAATGATATAAGATAACACGACAATGACACAAGTGAATGCTTATCTGATCCCTTTGCATTTGATTCTCCATTTGCTCACGCTTGATTTCATTGTGAATCTCAGCGATCTTCTTAGGTCCCTGATTGACTCCTTTTCGAGGGATCCACCGGTTTTGTCGCAATTCAATCACATTCATTATCATGAACCTTCAAAGAAGTTCCATTATCCCTAAAAGGTCTAAAAGCATTTGAAAGGAAAAAGAATAGCGAGAAAGCTCAATGCGCGAGCAATGGCCGCAACCGCGCCGACTCTCGCGATCCTGCAGAGCCCTACAGCAAAATTCACTAACACAGTGTCTGCTGCAAATTCCTGAACTAGTCCAGCACTTACGAATGGTGCTCAGCAACGAGCACGGTGCACTGCATAGCCTTCAGAAATGTAGTTGACAAAAACACAAAAAAAAACTCCACAAAAACTTCAAAAACTTCAAAACTTCAACTAACCGCATATGTTTCGCACACTATTATCCATTTCAATAGGAAGATTTTCAAGCGAAAGACTTCCGGTTGTACTGAGACTAAAAATAAGTGTTTTAGTAGAACTGTGCCAAGACAGCGCAGACATAACATAGAAAGTCAACAACGAGAGAAAATACCTGCGCTGATAAGGTGTTCGATCCATTTTCCATCAAGTAACGCGTACGATACAAATGATGAAGATTCATAATGTCGCTCGCTTTAGAATCCTGACTTGTTCTCCATGCAATTTAAAAGTGTAACTTCATCAGATTCTGCGATAAGATATAGGGGTCGCACGACGAATACTAGTTATCAAATGGAGAAAAAGTTTTAGCAATCATTTATTGCGACGTAAGCACAAAGAAGAAAAGGAGACATCGAAAGAGCAGAAGTTCGATCATATCAAATCATCAAATCAGACATCAGAAATTTGATCGTTTGCTTGACAAAAGCGGAAAACATGTAGAAAATCCAAGAAGACGACGGAAATCAAAAGCGAAATCGTGAAGAACAACAAAATCGAATGAAGAAGTGGAAAAATCGAGTAGAATTAAAAAAGCGGATTTCAAACTCTCGTGGCTCGCGCCCTTTGTGTGATGGCAATTTTTCGACCCCTTCCGTACACCGAAACTTTCAGCGCTTTTCAGAGCCGTGCTTCAGCGAGTAGGGGTTAGATAAACGCTGTATCTTTTCGAAGAGGAGGCGCTTTGGGGGGCAAATGCTACTACGAAGAGGGGAAGGATGGCTCAATAGAATAGTATAAAAAAGGGTTTTGTTTGAGCCTTTTGAAGGTAAGTTATTGGGGTGCGGCACCCCCCTTTAAAAGCTGCGGCAGCCGCAGCTTTTGAGGGGGGGGGGGTGCCGCACCCCATTAACTATATCAAAAAGACATTTTTAGTAAACATTATTTATATGAATAGATAGCCTAAACCTCGTAGATTTCATAGGAGTGATTTGGGTTTGATTCGTCTTCTTAGCTCTGAGTAATATTTAGGGAAAGCACAGCCATTGAAATTTGTATGTGGGATTTGGCAAACTTGTGATCAAACAGCAGGGAGGTTTCTTGAAGTGGGATTTCTCATACAAGGAAGGGAGGGGTAGTGCTTTGTATTGAGTGCGAGAAGAGGTATCTTACTCACCTTTAAAATGGAGTTAATTATGTTTGAAATTACTGCTTCATACAATCTCGTTTACTACTCGGAGACCTCAGAGTTCGCTGAAACTTGGCGCATACGGATTATTCGATATGCTGATTACGACAATTATACTTAATTAGCGTGCTAGGGCCTTTCTGAGGGGTTACGGTAGGCAAACTGTATCTGCATCTTTCGTCAAGATTCTGGTTAATGCAGTGTAAATGACAGCACTAGGTGCAGAATATATAACGAGCTGTAGGAAGCATGGAGATAGGTACTTCAGCGTTCATTATAGTTTAATGTAGCATTTTTCATACACTTCTACGAAGTTTCATACATTGTCTTTTTCTAATTATACAAAATGTTCTGTACTGTAGCACAGAGTGTCCCAGAATTCTTACAGCCTAAGTTTGCATCGCTATAACTTACAAATCATGGTAGTTCTGTTTTCAAATTCATGAAAATTCAGAAAACGGTGCAATCATCCTTTACAATTTTGCAAGACCGAAATCATTTCCATATGTTTTTGAAAAAATGGAATTATCGAGCCATGACTCTCTGAGACCGCAAAAACCTATTTTCTCGGGTTTATATTCCAGAGCTTGATGTATCTGAAACATCTGGTGCAAATTCATGTCTACATCATAGAAGAGATCATCATCATCATCTTTCCACAACAATCATTCTAGTAGCTGCACTTGAAAATCTACTCCATCGAGACAGACGACAAAAAATTTGGAAGATAGGGGTGCGAGATGTGATGCTAGTGCGTTCATCAACCCCAGTAAGCTAAGGAGTCCACGAAACAACGGGAAATGGAGCAAGAAAGGAAGATGGTCGTCCTTCCTTTGAAATTGCGTATTTTGCGGCCGTTCGTGTTCTCCTACCGGCTCTCAACACTTCAGTTGAGAACCTACTGTTGCAAGAAGAACTTGCTAAGATGAGTTTTTCTCAATCGGATCTTCTGAGAAAACAGAGTGAAAATCTTCACATCTGCTGTACCACAAATCATTTGATACAACACTATTCATTTTATCAGACGTATGCAACGGATAAATATATTTTCAGATATACATTTTGCATAGAAACTAGAAGAACAATATGCGTAGTGTTCTTCTTTTTTAACACAAGTCATTTAAGGTATCGTGTACTTTATATTGACAGAATAATTCACGTTTCCAGACAACACTCGTCGATCGTCACACCATCATCCATCAATTAACCGCAAAAGCTGCTTTTTGAAGAAATTCTATTGAAATTACAGCTCGTAAACCAAGAGTCCATTGTATTTCTCTCACTTATATTGGCTGGGTTGTCAGAGGCAGTTGGGAAAGAGCGTGGCACTTCTAAAAATTTTGTTGCAGTGCTTTTCCCCTTAAAAACCTTTTTGACTTTGGGTCGATACGACCCCCCCCCCCTCACATACCCCCCCCCCCCCCCCCCCCCCTTACGACCCCCCGGTGCGGCGTGCCGCACCCCCCGCTTTACCCTGGTCATTACTGAGTTGCTAACGCAGCCTGACATGGTAAGAATGTTTTTTGCTGACAAATTAATATGCGACGAATAATTAATGCGTTACAGTACCGCTGACAGAATGTGCAAACCGTGAATGTCGCGGAACTCTAGGAGTTCCGCGGGATTCTGGGGATTTCACCGAATTCTCTAAATTTCGCGGAATCACGCGAATCACGCGAACTACGCAACGCCATAACTTCCTTCGAAATGACTATACTCTGAATCCAAAAGCAGCATTGTGTTCAGCTCGTTAAGGCGAATTTTTCTATGTACATCATGTCCTTGACATTCCGATTTCAGTATCCTCAAATCTTCCTGTGGACGTCTCGTCGCAAAGATGTGAAGCAACGCGCACTGTATACTTGGGGAAATTCGAAATTTCGAATATTCGAAAATCAAAAATTTCGAAAATTCAACTTTCGAATAAAATTCGCAAATCGAAAATTTCGAATATTCGAATATCAAATATTATTCGATTTTCGAATATCGTTCGATTTTCGAATATCCTTCGAAAAATTGAATGTCTGTGTGATATGATAACATGGCCAAGCGCATAGTTTACAGTACTGTGGGTTTTTTGTAGTTCCTTTTTATGCGACTACTACTCTGCAGTGCGTGAAGTATATCTCAGCCCGCTGCGCGGACTCTCTGCATCCAGCCCGTGCTGTCGACAACTCCACGATACACATATAGTATACGCATTGTTGAACTCTATAAGTGCTATACACATAACTTTCGAATCAGCACTTACGGCAATAAGCAATTCCTATGGTCGGCAGTGCGATAAGCTAGACCGCTGCTGGAAATATTATAAATGACTGGTTCTACCATATTTCTGTTCTCGCACTACAACAAACTTTTTGACTTAACACTAGTCCTTCCGATCATTGGTGCAATTATCTTGGCCCTTGCGAAAATATCACGAACATCTTTACTTTACGTTCACATCTATCACCTTTTCCGAATGCGAATGAAGAACAGCGTGCACTAGACCTCAGGCACAGTAACAAAAGTCAAGTCAACAAGTCATTTTCCTAAGCTTCAATGCTTTTTGAGAGGTAATCAAAACTTTAATAGATCAAGAAATTCCGAGGTCGGTAGTAATGTGATCGGAATTCCAGTTACCCTGACCTAACTCTGAGTTATATCTGAGCTAACGCGCACCTTTCTTACCCCCTCAACAAGTGCTTGAATGGGTCAAACGTAGAAAGCGATGATATGGCAGGAGACTCTGTAACCGGTAATTTACTCCTAGTAGGAAATCGTCAAAATTGTTGTGCACAAAAAATATCGCCACCAAACACGCAGCGGTGCTTTGCGGTAACTCTGACAATGGAGGGTCACAAAGTCGAAATGGCCGATCACCGTAAACGGCATAGCATTAGTCAGAGCTTAGAGCGCTGATTCCAAATCTGCTCTTCCTTTCTGCAGAGCGCCTTTATGAGAGAAGTTAGGAGCATTTTTCAAGATCAAAAAATGAACCAATGGTCGAGATAAAAACAGTCCTACAGCCTGTCTAGAGTAAATGAAGTAGCGGCGAATCTCAGGATACTTCATACAATAAACTGTTTTTGCCTAGTGCATCATTATACTTTTTATTCTCCATTTCACGTCTGAAAAGGCTGTAACGACTAATTTTATCCCGGCCATCTAATCATTTTTCTTGCCCCAAAAAGGTCATAACTCTTCTCACAAAGACGCTCTGCAGTTGAGGAAAGCAGATTTAGAATTAGCGCTCCAAGCCCTCACTAGTGGTACGCAGCCTATGGTTATCGGCCACTACGAATACGTGACCCTCCTTTGTGAGTTTGGTGCAGCGTTACAGTCTATCGTGGAACTCAGAGATGACTCTGAGTTTGGTCTGAGAAAGAGAAATAGTGTGCAAAAGGAGAGGGGCAGCGAAAAAGTTCTCCAAAGTACATTTTGCTCGTACTTTCAGCAGGCATGATGGGGGGGGGGTATCGTGATGGGCCGGTATCTACAAAATTTTAAAATCTTGTAACCTTGACCTAGGGGGTTATTCGATGCGCTGATCACAAATATGGTACTCATTTTTCACTCCTTTGAGGCTATAACAAGCCGTGTTACGGTGGGTCTAAAAGTTTGAAGTCTAAGTTTAACTTTGAAAGTTACTCGATGACGCTCGTGAAGAAAGTGAAAGACGCCGTTGAGGAGAACCATAAAAAGCCTAGCGTCCCTGGATAGCGAAAAAACGATAGCACTACATATTGCGACGAAAATGGCGCATCACGATTATTGTACAGACTACTGCGCCAGGAACACAAACTATGTACACTCCACATTGAGGGTTGCAGTTTGATAGAAACTCCTACGAAGGGTAGTAGGAATACTTACAAATAGGTACACAACGTGAAATCCAGGTATCTGGAGTTTCGAAATATAAAGCTTTCTTTTAAGCTGCGATCCCCCCGCGGGGATGTTAGTGCATGCGGCCCTTAGTATTCGATCATCCATAGGTATAGGTTAAAAAATCAACTCATCAACAGAAAAAGGTTGAAAAGAAAGTTGTTTTAGATCAAGAAAGTCATTTCAAAATTATAGTAGAATCACGCTATTAATTGATTCAGAGATAGTAATGCGATCAAATAAGGTGGGCTTCCGCCTAAACAGCTTCAAACTTCGCAGAAAGCGCCGAGATCTCTTGACTTCAAAAAAAAAAACACTGGCTAGAGTATTCGCTGGATTACTGACGCTCTGGCGTCTCTGGCCAAGTACTATTGATAGTTATTGAGAGGATCTCGACCATCTCTAAACAGTCCCTCAAAATTTTGCGACCGATATATAGTACCGATTTCTTTCGAAAAAAGAAATCGGTACTTTTCCGTTATCCGGACCCATTTTTTCAAAAGGCTCTCAAATTACACACTCTTCAGTGTAAAAATAATTTTTCACAGAATCTACGGGGACTGCCTCTTGCCACGCGTCACAAAAAAAATTGACACGTTTTGGTCCATTTTGACAGTTTTTTTTCTCGAAATCAATTCCGGTGAGATAAAAGAGAATTCGAATCTTTTTGAAGCTGTTTAACTGTTTTACGTAAGCGCAAAACAGTCATGAACAGGGAAAGATTGAATTGCGGCAGCATGTTAGATATGCGGTGCTACATACTTTGCGAAGGAAGGCATCAAAAATATCTTCGAAGGCTCTAAATCTCGTAATTCTAGAATGATTTGAGCCTGTGTCTTTTCTATATATAAGTAATACAAGGTTGCCTCATAAGTTTTTTCATATCTGACTTTTTACCAACATAAGTCTGTTCTTTTAGATTTCTAATGGGATGCGGGGCACCATTCCAAAAATCAAAGCAAGCTCTACAATATGGCCCTGAAAAGTTCGTACAAGCTTGATATGCATTGAGTTTCAAGAAAAAGTGGAAAAATTCAAAATCCCGAAACGCAGATAAACGTATATCAGTTCAAAAACATTCTGAATAGTTTCCATATGCTTAGGCATATATCCCCCCATCACATATTTACATATACACTTACTGCGTTTTTCTGATCGAGAAAGAAATAATGCGCTCAATATGCAAACTTTGCCTGTAATGAGTCTATGCTCCTCGCAAATATGTGATTATATCTATTCACTCAAGAATACTCCCCAAATTTGCACCCTTTTGGACGCCTTAGTTTTTGAGAAAAGTGGATTTGAGGGTACGAATAGAAAACTTATGAGACAACTAAAAGTTACTGAGAATTAAACAGCCATTAAAACGAAAAATGTTGAAAACGAATTTGGCTGGGCACTTGCTTCCATAGTTTGGCGACTTTTTGAAGTTGTTCTATTGTAAGCAAAAAAAGTGTATAACTTTGTGCTAACAAGGAAAGCGTTTTGGTCAAAGTGGCAATTTTGAATGAGACTTATATCACTTTAAAGAGCATTGCGCAGTGCTCCAAGTGTGCCTCCATTGTTTGGCAAGCGGCTCTGGACACCGAATTAAGACCGTTTTTTGGAACGAAAGGTGAATGCAAAATTTAGATAAAATTGATTGTTATAATCTTTTTAGCGCTTAGATAAAACAGTGTTAAGTATTAGCATTTTAGACAAAATGTATTTATTGCATAAACTACTCTGATAATCAAAATCGGACCATTTGAGAAATCTGGGCAATTTTGTTCGAATTTTTAAAAAAATTTTGACCCGAAAAACGCCATAACTTGACGTTTTGGAATCAATGTGCAGTACTCTCCAAAGCAGCATAAGTCCCATTTAAAAAGGCCACTTTGACTAAACACGCTTACCTTGCAAGTTCCAAAGAAGTAGCCAACTAGTTTGACATTTTAGGCTGGAAACTAAGTTTTGCAACTGGTCTCATAACTTCACTCTCTCTGGATATGGCGCAGTCAAACTTTGGCATTATGTAGAAGGCATTGTGAACTACAAGTGAGCACAAATTGTCTAAATTTTGAACACGAAATAGAAAAGTTTCAGTCGTTTTTCGAAAACTAGTGAAATTTGAGAATTTTTGGGGTTTCAAGCTAAAATAAAGCCTTTGGCAGCTTAGACCATGCGCAGTAATCCGGAATCGTCTACAAATTATTGCTGGAGGTTGACTCCTTTGGCCTAGTAAGAAAGAAACAAAATTTAGGGGCATATCGAGATTTGGCGTTCTCACAAAGTCGAACGAGTCGATTTACGCAAGAGCTGCTAGGGACGACCGTCAATGACTAAAGAGTCCGAAGCTCAAATTCTGCTGAGACTTTACATAGTAAGGTTATTTGACCTGCCAAACGCGAATATCACATTCGTCTGTTGAATCAACGCCTTTTTCCTTGTTTAGGGTGAGACCCCATATCGTACACCTAAAGTAATCCTACAAAAAAGCCCTTATCACGCAATTTCACTATCGTTTTCGTGATCAACATGTTGGATAACACTCCTATGCCAAGTTTCAGCCAATTCCGTCAAACTTTGAATTTTTCCCCTTCATACCATACACCTACCGTAACCCTCACTGCGACGTCAGAATTTGGTAGAACAGCAGATATGCTTGCAGCTTACGTCATAGTCAACACTATGGCAAAATTTAAGTGCGCCATGTTGAGTGAGAGGGTTATTGCTTGAGTTGCAAAACTTAGTTTCCAACCTAATAAAACAATTAAATCATGTTCGAAAATGACCATTCACTTTTATGGTCCGCTATTTGCCAGAATTTGCTAAAGTTTAGTCCACTGAGGTTAAGGGACGTGCTAATTACGTATATGTTACTCATTATTCTAAGTAGAGCTTATTCAATTCTTATCGTACGTATACGATGAGAGGTCAATATCAAAGTGTGCTTGTATTCGGTTGATGCAAAAATGATGGCCGATTTTCCAAACCTTTTTTTCCATCAAACTTCTGCATCAAAATAGAGCAGCACCAATAAGAAGCACGTTCATGCTCTATCTAGTGATGATTAAAGCTGTCCTCCAACCTTGTCTCTCAAAAAGTTACACAGTTTTCAGTGATCGCATCCAAAATCAAAACTTTGTCGCATTCACTCTGGCTAACATTCAAGCACTATTGGAGGAGTTTTTGGTTGAGAGTTCAGCTATGTGAAAAATAGAAAATCTACATTATGCACACTTTATTACTATATTCTTAAAACTTATCTAAACTGAGGTATCGGCGTCCAACATAGGTAGTCGTTGCGCATTTTATAATATAATCCATATTTTCTTTTTGAAAAACTCAGACAACTGCATCGGGAAGTTCGCGTGTGCTTGCCCGACCAACAATCATCCATGCCGAGAGCTGCCCGGTAAACCGATATTGGACCGATGAGTGATAACCGGCGCATCCTATTAGTGCCCGCCCGTTAAGCGCTTATAGTTGACCCGATTACCATACTTATAAAAGCCAAGGAGGAGTGAATGAACCTTTTGGCCTGTCGTACGATGAAGACTTGAGTCCAAATCGAGCAATTCGTTTGCTCATCTGTCGACATTCTGTAATGTCCTCGATAACGCTCAACCGCTGTCGAAGTTCGCTTCGTAAGCAATAGAGACTCAATGTCTAGGATCCCACCATCGTTTCATACCTCACGCCGGTCGCGCCTCAAAAGCGTGTGAGAAGTGCGGCCTTTGATAAGGTCCGCGGCCCACCGAGCGATGTGGTTGAGCTGTGACTTTCCCGATACTCTCTCTCTAAGATCAGCTTTGGCCACAGCGTTTGGGGTAAAATATACATGTTTCGTGCGAGGCTGGAATTTTAAGGGCCGCGGCTCGCGTGCCATGTAACACGCTTTGAATGCGCAAACTTTCGGATGCAACTGTCTGAGAAGGCAATCGCCAAATGCTTATTTCTGTAATCGTAAGGGTAGGACATCCTTTTGACACTTGCAAAAACATTCAGCTGTTCAGTACGCGAAAAATCAAAAAAACTTCATAATTTGGGACTTTGAGGGCTTCTGGAAAAATGTCTAAAAAGTAGTTATCCCCCCGTCGTTTTGGCCGCGATTCGTCGCACGCCCATCTCTTATCACGTCCGCGCGGCAAAATCGCTGGACGTCGTGACTGACTCGTTCGCAAAGGACGAGCACGTCCTGAACGTCGTCACTTAAGGAGCACAGATGAAAATAGTGGGCCTAGCGTGGAGATGCAGAAAGGCGCAACCGACTAGGGGTCGAGTACGCCGGGTTCGTCCTGTGCGCAAGGACCGTAGGCACACATCGCTAAGTTAAACGCACGCCAAATGCAATCGATATCAACAGCTGATAACACCCAAATGTCAACGATGAGCGAGATTATGTCAACGCGCTGAGCGACTTATTTCGTTTTCTAAGCATTTCTTCTGCTATTTTTTTGTAACTGGGAAAAGGTGAGTTTCATTTTACTACGATTTACTCAGAATTCTATTTATTCGTATCTTAACGTAGCAAGCAATTTTTTCTTTTTATTCCCACATCGCAACTATTAGGTTGTTAAATAAGTCTTGTTACACTTAACTTCTAAGAACAATAACTCATGCACCTCATATTCTTTACAGGGCTACAGGGTACCATTCGATAGAGCAAAGCAAGCTCTACAAGGTGATATGCAAAAGTTCGCACCAGCTCCGATCCACCGTAACTTTGCATCCAAAATCTGAGTCGCAGTGAAGGCTCAAAAATTGCGGAAAATTCATATCTCTGTTCAGAAAATCTCTACGAATCTCCAACTTGCTCATAAAAATTGCCCACTATATCAAACAATCATATGCACCGTTGCTGTATTTTTTCTTCATCTAGAACTCGAGAAAAGGAAAATTTTTTACTTTTTACAAAAACGAAGCTATGCTGTTTCTATCCATGTAGCTGTATACTACAAGCCCTTAGAAGTATAACCGTGAATTTTCAGCTTCCCAGAAGCCCTAGTTTTCGAAAAATACCCAATTTAGCCTTGAAAACCCGAGTGAGAGAAGCTAAATTTGGTATTTTTCGAAAACTAGGGCTTCTGGGAAGCTGAAAATTCACGGTTATACTGCTAACGGCTTGTAGTATACAGTTACACAGATAGGAACAGCATAGCTTCGTTTTTGTAAAAACTAAAAAAATTTCCTTTTCTCGATTTCTAGATGAGGAAAAAATACAGCAACGGCGCATATGAGTGTTTGATATAGTGGGCAATTTTTATGAGCAAATTGGAGCTTCGTAGGATTTTTCTGAACAAAGATATGAATTTTTCGCAATTTTTGAGCCTTCACTGCGACTCAGATTTTGAACGCAAAGTTACGGTGGATCGGGGCTGGTGCGAACTTTTGCACACCACCTTGTAGAGCTTGCTTTGCTCTATCGAATGGTGCCCTGTAGCCCTGTAAAGAATATGAGGTGCATGACTTATTGCCGTTAGAAGTTAAGTGTAACAAGACTTATGTAACAACCTAATATTTGCCCACTAAACTTTCCTTTTACTTCTTCCATCTAAGCACCTCTCATAACGTTTATATGTTGAATTGTGTTCATTAGCTGTGCGTTAAATGTTTTCCTTCTAATTTGAGGGTGGGAACCTTCCGGCATTATGGCTAATGAAATAGCTCATGCTTGCACCAACTAAGTGGTGGTTGTTTAACAATATTCCAATTTTCTTATTTATTGTCAAGAATTTATGTTTTTTATCACCACCTTCCTCACTATCAAAAGATTTGACAAATTTTGTTCATTTACATAAAAATTAACTAGCCAGCAAGTTGCAAAAGACTGGCCCACATGGCACTCGTACCCGCCACCATTAACTCAACGACGCCGAACGCTGACGCCACGCTATGCGCATATCTCAAAGATGTGCCGTCAGTATTGCGTCTTGATAGTGGAATCGCGAAAGCAGTGTATACTTTACAACTTACAAAAAAGCCAACACACAAAAGCTTGCCTAAAGGATATTCGTTGACGACTACCCCGACTCGTGCAATTACACCATCTTGGGCGTGCCTGTTTGGAGCCCTTCCAGCTTGACAGTACGCCGCAGCGCGCGGGGACATGGTAGCTCACAGCATCGCTGTCGTTTAATCTCTTTAGTTTGTCAAGCATTCCACATCATTTATTCTTTTTAGTTTTCATTTCAGGCACTTACCCTTCCTAAAGCTATGTGAGACCATCGCCGCGGGCAAAGTTACGAGAAAGAAGAATGAGCTTTTTTTTGTAGTTGCAGTGAAGCGATCATGACTACGATTGAAATTGCATGTTTACAACAATGTTTTATAATGAATTTGACTTAAAGGAGACCACTGAAGTGGTTACTTCAGCATTCCTATCAAGATCACCATGTAGGATTGCTGAAGTAAGCATTCGAATGGTCTCATCTTTAAAAAATGCATGATAGCCATCACTGCTCCTAAAAAAAAGCACACCCTTTCACCCAAACTTGCTGGGCGATGATCCACGATCTTGAAAATAATGTTTGGTAGGTGGAAAGGGAGAGAAATCCCAAGAAATGTTTCTGGACTGAGTTTTTCTTTACTTTACAGCAGTTTTCATCAAAGGAAAAGGTAGGCTATTTAATCATCGAGAAGACTTGAGAGAGAAGGAAAACGAATGACTTTTCAAAATGTAAAAACTAAGAAGAAAACGATGCAAAATGTTTAAATCAACAAAAGAGGTTAAAGGACAGTGTTGCTGCGATCTACCGAATCCCCGGGCGCTGCACGTACTGTCAAGCTGGAAAGGCTCCAAAACGGCAGGCCCGCCTTGGTGTACTTGCACGAATCGGGGCAATTGCACGAATATCCTTTATCAATTTGAAGGATCTTAAATCTTTCTTGCTCTCAAAGGCAGCGTCCAAATCTGGACCTATGGGGTCCTCACATGGAATGCAGTCTTGAGGCCCTAGATAAGACTCTGCCCAAGCGGCAGTTCAGATAGTGCACTCACGGCTAAGATATTGGGCTCCCAACTATGCCTGTGATCGTATTCGCATGGATTCATGGCTCGGCACATCAGTTTCTCGTGAATTCTCGCGCGAAAGCTCCACGAATCCATGCGGATACGATCACGGGGCATAGTTTGGACCCATACCTTAGCCGTGAGTGCACTATCTGAGGTGCCGCTTAGACATTATTTAGGGCCTCAAGATTACTTTCCACGTGAGAACCCCATAGATCCAGATTTGCCTGGACGCCGCCTTTAAGCAAAAGGCGACTGTTGTGTCTGTCGCATCTTTGCTTCGCTAGGTTTGGCCTCGAAAAGAATTGAAAGCGGAGTGGCAATGCGCGCGGTTGATGGTCATCAAAGGGTTCGATCGCGCGTGCGCGCATAAGTTTTGCGACGACTAAGACTAAGGCGTGTCGTGGGCGGCTTGTCCTTCCGGACACGTTGCAAGCTCCTTTCTTTACATTACGACACATTTTAGGGGTTTACTACGGGCCTATGGGTTTTGATTCTCAATTCCATTAGACTCATCGTGAGTAAAAAAGTGTCTTAAGGAACAGCCTACCATTTTTTTTCATGACCAAATAACTTTTCATGGAAATTTTTGGACGGAAAATTGTGATATTTTTTGTCATTCACTTGGTCGACATTAAAAATATCATAAAATAACCTTTGATTCAACTGGCTTAGCTTCGCCAAGGCGGGGCACTGTGACGTTAAATTAAGGCAGCTCGCGCCCGCGAAGCACCTGCGTCTCTCTCGCGCGGGTGCTCTCTGATCACTAGCTAGCCGTAATTAGGTCACGAACCCCGCCTTCCCGAAACCAAGCCAGTTGAATCAAATGGTAAGCACCATCCAATAGGGCTGTTTCAGAAGATCTAATTACCTAGGGGCTATGCAGAGTATCTCGATGAAGGACTGAGAAGGGAAGTTTGCTGTCGAAGTGACAGTGAAGGTGATATATATCAATGGATAGAACAGCAAAAGCTGTTTACAAACATACCTTCGATATTTGCGACGCGTTTTTTCTAAAGATTTGGGCTTTTTTATATGGAAGTGTGTTCTAGAAGGGAAACGATGATCTTTTGATAAACAATATGGTTGGAAAATTTAGATGAAATCAATTTAGACCTACGAAGCTAACTAGGTGGTCTGGTTACGTCTGCATACTTTTGGGTATAAATTAACATGATTCTGCCACTCAAAATGCACGAAAATTTGACATTGTTTTGAAGAAAGCTCATGATTTTTCTCAGAACAATGCATCGCAGATAAAGAAGGTATATCTGAAATTAGCATTTCAAGCTCTATCCATTGGTCAAGGTCACCTTCCGAATCGCCACTTCGACTGAGCGAACTCCCCTTGTGAGGCAGCCTGGAAGAATGTATGATGCATCAGTTGTCCTTCGAGGGAAGTATTTTCGAATAATTGCGCTGAGCACGTGCTTTTCTCGCATGCTCAGCCAATCATTTGAAAAGAGAAGGTCTTGAACTAGGCTAAAGGCCTGCGGAGGTCTTGATTACTATAACCAAAATACTGGTTGCTTCGCATCCATACTATTAGAATGGTACCCATACGGTAAGTACGGAGGCTAATAAGAGTCTCTAGACGTCTGTAAAGGGTCAGGGATGTAGATGTTAAATGGAGTCAAAGAATGCGCACAGATACTAAAATATGATCCAGAGCTATGTAGCATCAGAAAAAAAATTTTTTTTTCGAAGAACTGCTCTGTAAGACATGTCGGTATTTTGCACTATAACGTGCCAGAAAAAAGAACTGAAAATGTTAAACTGGTATAAAACTTTGTGTAACGTACCTTAACAAGCGGATACAGTGGTTTGAAATGCCAAAAGATTCGTTTCAAAAAGCTGAAAATGAGTCTGCCTTTGTCTCTAACTGAGATTTTTCTTCTTTAGAGAAGTCATTGGGAAGAGAAGTCATAACAAGAAGGAAGAAAAAGGTTAGAGCAAACTGTATTCTTCAAATTCTACTCAATTATACCATACCATTGCATAACTTCAACTGCAAAAAAAATTAGTTTTCAACACCAGATTGAGCATCAATTTGTCAGCAAACAGCATTACTTGTCAGGCTGAGTAAGCAACTCACTAATGACTACTTTCATTCAGACAAAGAAAAGCTTCGCAATTTAGAATCGTAGCCAAGGCAAGAAAATGAGAAGGAAATAGTACTTTCATACAAGGGCTAGTACTCTTACTATTTTCAGTGCAATTTGCCACCAGTGATCGTTATAACAATATTTTAGCTGCAAATCATGATTATTACTACTTTTCTTACCTAGGGCGCCCCAGCTGACAAGCATGTAGAGAATAGAGATTAAACCATAGGTACGATAGTGTGAAAATTTGCTCACCTCTCCTTTGTCACCTGAACCGGAACCAAGGTAACCACCTTTCACCAAAAGCCGAGAAAAAAATCAACAGTGAGGTAAGGCTGAGCAAAGTAGATATTCATACGGGAAATAGTTTGTGTATTGGAAAGGAGGAAGAAGATTTATAGGGATTCACGAACTTCCAGAAGGAAAAAGTAGCTTCTGTGGTTGCACAGTAACGTCAAAGAGGAAAGTTTTGTGGAACACCGTTCCCCTCTGGTTACAGAGAATAAACAGTTTGAGAGTCCGTTCATAGAAGTACCTAGTGAAAGGCGTGCCTAGTGATATCCGGACAGTTACGAGTTTTTAATATAAAAAAATTCATTTTTCGCAGATGAATAGCTGGTACACGGAAATAGTCACCATCGGAGCCGCATCGTTCTCCGCTTTCAGAATATATTAGGTTTGAAACTAAGTTTTGCAACTTATTAAATAGACTTGCTCTCATTCAGTATGAAGCCCTCAAATTTTGTCAGTATGTTGTGTATAATGTGAGCCACAAGCATAGCTCCTGTTCCGCCAAATGCTGACGTCGCAGTGAGGATTACGGTAGGTATATGGTATAAAGGGGAAAATTGCAAATCATTACGGATTTGGCTGAAATTTGCCTTAATAGGTTTTCCGACATGCTGATCACGATCAAGATGCTGAATTTGCATGGTAAGAGCTTTTTTGTAAGATTACTGTAGTTTAACGGTAGAGGGTCCCACCTTAGACACCAGAACAGACTTCAATTCAACAAATGAAAATGATATTCGTGTTTAGGAGGTCGAATAACCTCAATATGTGGAGTCTGTGTCTTTGAGATATGTATTTTTGGTCAGGCGCAGATAGAGACGGTGCTGTCAAAGCCTCAAGGGACTGAACAAAATCGTAGAAATGCGAGGGGATACATGAAGCGCTTTTCTGATGTTAAAAAAAATATATATTAGTAATGTTGGCCAATTTAGAAGATCAATCACGGTAATGGTCGAAGATTATCTCAGTGAAGACGTAATCAATGGCAGGTTGATGTAGTGCGGTGCTATAACTTAAAGGCAGCGTCCGGGCAAAATTCCACCTCTCATGTTTCTGCCATTCTAGGGCCTTTCCGTGGCCCTGATTACAGTTATAAAGTCCAAGTTGTTCAAAACTCTCAATAAACCCGGTTCTTGGGGACCTTCTCTTCAAGGAGCGGACGAGTTTCGAATTGCTCGTCCTCATCGTTGTGATACGTATCACAGGCCCGTATCTCCTTTTGGAAGGCACGTCAAAGTATCGGACCAACGCAGATCGGATACTCATGGGCCCCTCCTTACGACTATGTCCTAATCTGGGTGGATGAATCTTGCCTGGACGCTGCCTTTGAGTTATTACAAAAAAATTAATTGCCGCTTCAACGGAGAAACATATATGCGATGAAAACATTGAACAACAGGTGCTTTCATTCGATTTTCACTGATAGGCAAGCAGCAGTAGAAATGGAATCCATGTGTCTAGTTTTACGGTAAGTTGATCTTTCAGTTTTGACACCGGAACTCCGTTAATAATTAACACATTGACGACCGCTTGACACACATGGTATGTCAAGCAATAACACACCATGTTTTTCAAGACTTGAATTTTGTTAAAATGACTACTATTCTGGTATAAACCACTCCACGAGCTTTCTTTTGCACTGAATCTAGGAATGACCTCTATCTTTCCTGTCAGCCTTTCAGATCAACTGTATGTACTGTGGATGGCAGTATGCGTAATTCTTGAAAATGTGGGCTGGTCCTTATATGTCCTTGGTCCCAGAAGGCAGGCAATCAAAAGTCTGCATGTCGTCAGTGTGTTAATAGTCAACTCAAACCAAATCCTGCTTTAGACTTGCGATCCGTTGTCGCTTGCGCTGTGAATCGTAATAAGACCGTTCCAAGAACTTGTGCTCTCACATATGTTAGAGCTGATGTGGGACGGTAAATCCTCGAAAAAAGCTTCTTTAGTGATTTTGTCCACAAATAACACTATAGTAATAGTCAGTGTCCTCAAGTTTTCTTAGTCCAAAGGTCAATCGAAAAATAAATTTAGTACGTTACAATAAGGCAAATCACTCAAGCCTTCAACAAATTGTATAAGAGGCTCGTGAGTACAAGGCCACCGACGAGATGGGGAGACGTGTTCATGGAACGGATGAACCAGCTGATCAGCTGGATACGACTTCCGCCTCTGGAACTCGTGGATGCAGCCACCGACGACGACCAAGAAGATCGTGGATGTCTGAAGCGAGTGACAGGGAGCAATGGCAACTTCTGTACTGGAGCCCGCATGTCACGTGAGGATAGGCCATCTAAGTATCTAAGTAAGTAAGAGTACAAGCAGCAGGCAAGCCGATGCGCCTCATTACCTTTTTCCTTATAAATCCGAAGATCTAAATTTCACGCTTTGAGACACGATTTTTGGTCAGGTTCAAATAAAGACGATGCTCTCGCAAAAAAAAATAAACCTGGATAAAATTGTAAAGCCCAGAAAATACAGGAAATTCCTTCGTGAATATAATTGTCCTATCGATTGCTGCGCATTTACAACATCAATCACGGTAATGTTTGAAGAAATTTCCAAGGTTGACTTAGTTATGGTTAGTCTGATGTACTGCGATTAACTTGAGTTAATACGAGAACGTATATATTAACTTGATTAGCTGCCAGAGTAGCATATATGCGATGAAAGCGCTGAACAATAGGAGCTTTTGTTTTCATTCGATTTCAATACTGATAAGCAAGCGGGAGTAGAAATGAAACATGTAGCTAGTATCACGGAGCCTTGATCCTTAAGTTTTGACACCGGAACTTGTTGAGAATTAATACTCAACTCAAAACAAATACTGTTTTAGACTCGTTCAGTTCCGTTGACATTTGTCGCCTGCGCTGTGAATAATGGTGAGTCTATTTCAAAATCTTCTGATTTCGCATTCATTACAATCGATTTGAGCGATAAATTACGGCACGTTTTTATAAAAATCATTTCCAATGATTTTGTGCAATTACACAAATACCAACTCGAGATAACGGCTTTTATTAGATGGCCCAACTTATAGCGAAGAGACAAAGAGGTTGCCGTAAGTAGAAAACGGTTGTGACATACTTCCCTACAAATCATTGTACTCTTCCGCTTCCGTCAGCCTTGTTTAGACAAGAATAAAATGCTTGATCATGTATGAGTAATTCACCAACCGCACGGATTATGCGACGCCCGGATGAAACGCTGCTCGCAGCCTGCCATAAACAACTTTAATCTGTGCGTTCGAATCACCAATCATCTATAGTGCACGACCAATACTATTTAAGTGGACGCGCGTCCAAACCACTTTTTCGATCTGCTCAAAAGTCTACTTTATACCGAACTTTTTCGCTAAAGTTTACCAGACTTAAATGCTGTAATCTATCTTAATGAACAGGAACAAATTATCCCTTTTTAGCATAGAGAGAGACTTCTGCCCTTTTATCTTGATTTTTACCCTTTTATCGCGCAAAAATGGGCCATAGTCACGCCAAATTTGAGCTCAGGAAGAGGGATAGGTCTCTTCCGCAGACATTACCCGGCCAAAAGGTGCAGCCTGAGGGCTCCCACCTGTCGATCCTACAGAAGAGATAATCAGGCGAACAGAGCTCACCTGGCTGTTTCCTTGAGGAGAGATAACCGCCAGGTGAACTCTGTTCGGCTAATTCTCAGAAAAACCGCACAAACAGTCGCCGGATCCCCCTCCTTCCTCCCAGGGGGGGGGGGAAGACCAATGTGGCAGGGCCCACCTGCCTCCCCTCGAGGAGGGAGAAACAGTTGAACAGAGTTTTACGGTTCCTTTGAGGAGAAAGAACCACTCAAACAGAGCACACCTGCCAGTTCCCCTGAGGGGGAAGAACTACTCGAACAAAGCCCGCCAACCGCTTCTCGCGAAGAGGTACAACCACGCGAACGGAATTCATCTACTGAGGAGGAAAGAGCAAGCCATCATACCTCGCTTACCGCGAAAAGTGAACCAGGCAGATCTGTGGCCGTATTCATCATTGACACCTTGAGGTAAATTCTACCTCCAGGTACTTTTATCACTCATTATCAGCAAATACCCGTATTCACAAAAGTACCTTGAGGTAAATTCTTAAGATGAATTTTACCTTAAGAATTTACCTCAAGGTGGTGTTTAGTATTGAATGAAAAGTTCCTTGAGGTAAATCTCACCTCAAGGTACTGTTATCACTCAAAATCCGTATTCATCAAACGGACTGCATTTACCTTGAGGTATATTCTCAATGCAACTTCTGACCCTAGCTGGAGGCAAGGTTAGAAGGATACCTTTAGAGATCTATAGACTTTCGGAAGCTGGTTTTTTGCATGAGTAATGCAGTAACGTAAATTAGGTCACTGTGGCAATTTTGCGAGATTTGGTTGAAGTCGATGACAGTTTTAGGGGTTGAACGAACCTAGCACAAAATTTCTGTCTATATTCTTACAAACTTCATGGATTTTAGTAAACGTCCGAAATTTTTATTCTGTTGAGCTGGAGGTGGTCATACACAGCATTTATAATCTTTCGCAACATTATGAACACAGTAGCACTGTTGAAATCACAAAGTCGAAGTTGCTATTTGGTACCACTTCATTCGCGCCCTTAAAATTTGTATGAAAGAAAACGCTAATGTTCAAAGCGGCTAATCCTCAATTTCGATACTCCTTAACCGCTCATCTTGTACTTCAGATACTAAATTTTGTTGCCTAGGATAAAATCGGGCGAGGTCTTCAGCGCGAGGAAAGAGTTGGCCTTTGAATGCAAAAATCAAATAGCTGTTGCTGGCTCACCAAATTCTCACCTTTACTCTTCCTTTTCTATCAACACACATATGAGCTTAAGCAGCGTGTAACACTAAGAATTTTTTTTTGAAAACAGTAAACTGGTATGTTTTAGCTTAATCTGCCTTCACAAGCTTATGTTTAGTATGAAAAGCTCTACGGACATTTTCCAAATATCAATACAAATAAAGTGGAGAGATGCCAAAGTATAAGGCGAAAATAATCAAGCTCTTGCGAACCTCCAGAATCGATGTTGCATTATTAGAAAGCAGGTAAAAATTTCCCGACCTTGGCTGAAAAATCAAAATAATATGTCAAAAATCAGGAACCAATTGTCACGATATTGCTAGGCGACTGAACAAGGAGAAACATCTTCAGACAGGATAAGGATAAAGGATAAAGGATTCGGCGTCTTCAGTACCCTCTGAGGGTATGCGCCGAACGCACACACTAACTTCATAGTCGAAGAGGCAATTGTATGCGTGCGAGCCTATTACAGTGACTTGCGGGGGCCAGCCGTTTCCAAGTCAGTGCTTTTATCCTCCCAGATTACTCTGGTACCAATTTACCGGCCCCGGAGGGTAGAGGGCTTGGTTGGCCCAGAAGCGGGGATCGAACCTTGTCCGATCTGGTCATAGCGGCGCCTCATACCACTACGCCACTCGTCCCCCTTCAGACAGGCAGATTTTATTATTGGAGAATGAATGCCGCGGATCTAAAATGAAACGTAAAAACAATTAATCCGTCAGATTAAAACCTTTAGAGCTTGAAATGTTGACCAAGTAGACAAAACCGTTTCGAAATCAGTAACTGCAGCGTTTGGAACCCTAAAAGCAAAAAGTTCCTTGTGCAATATCATGCGGATACACAAAAAGCAATTCATCCAAAGTACGTCATGCCATGCCCCTGATATACGTCAGTACTTATCATGCTAGCACAGGTAAATCTAGCCTTCAGAGAAAAACTTTGATGAATACGAAAATTATACCTTGAGGTAAATCCTACCTTGAGGTACAGCTCAAGGTAAATTGTATTGCAGTAGAGTTCATTCTAAAATCATCATTTTAGTTGAAAGCAGGGGAAGATGTGTTGAATAAAATCAGTTCTTTTTCTAAAGAACGGCCAAATTTGCCGAAAAGAACGCCGAAGTGTCCAGAAGCGCCGAAAAGCATTTAAAGCGGGCAAACGCGCCGCGCCAGCCACAAGCTCCTGAAAAATCACTGAGGTCTGCAAGCTTAAAGTTATTGGCACGGTCAAGTTTCTTTTTTTTCGAAACAATTATCGTTTCAGACTTTAAAAGGGGCCAAGTAACAGGTAAATAATGCAAAACCAAGCAGGGTAAAAACCTTTCAGACTCAAAAATTAAACTTATATAAACTTCTTGAGCACGATAAAAAAAAAACAGTGATTATAATGGACCGGCGTGATTATCTAACGATGTATTGGTAGAAATGCAATCTCATAACCGAAATCAGCCACTTAAAGTGATTGGTATTACACTTCAGCTTTTTCGGGCTTTCGCATCCGAAATGTTTTTCCTTACCAGTGGCAAGACCGTTCCAAAACTTCATGTTTCAATTCTACAATTCTTCAATGAAGAGAAACCGGTGTTTTGTGCACGATGCGAATACCAATTTTTTCTTTGAAGTAATATCATCTTTACGACAAACCCACTTGCAAACTTTAGTTTGAATGCAAAGGATTTCAACAAAGTTACATTGCTGCAAAATTAGGCTGAAAGACTTTGGGACATTCTGTACATATTTCTTCGAGGCCACTGCAACTTGCTATCCTCCGCTTATAAGTTTCGAAAATGAGGTGCGAACTCATGTTTTGTTAAAATATGTAGTTTGAACAAAGAAAATGGCCACAAATTCCCTTTGATCTTTTAAGACTTGAGACATTCTCATTTTATCGTGTTCAAACATGTAAGGGTGCTTCGAACAGTCTCCCTGTCTAAACATGTCACCTCGGATCCTTAGGATACAAAATTAAAACACATTTTGTTTTAGAAAAAGTTCTGTCTGCAACAATTTGATGCACCGCTTAGACTCACAGCGTGGTCGGAATAAGCGTCACTGTATAGCATACTGGCAAAGGTAGAATTTATCTCAAGGTACATTGATGAATACGAATTGCTCAAGGTAGAATTTACCTTGAGGTAAAATCTACCTCAAGGTAAAATTTACCTCAGATTTAATGATGAATACGGCCTCTAAAGGCGAGGAGGCACAGTCCAGCTAAAAAGGACGAAGGAAGAAGCCAACATCTCTCGACTTCTGAGGAGGATTTCGGAGACAGTCTTCCAGCATAAGTCCAAAACGTTATAAAATATTAGTACCAATTACATGCACATGTTGTAATAAACATGCTCTAAAAAATATTCTGACAGCTAGTGATTATTAGTAAAATGTAGTCCCAACAAACTTGGCACATGTTGTAAGCATTATTGGCTATCATGCATTTTAGTTTACATAATGATTAAGCAATTCTGGATTTTTATTTCCATCTTCTCAAAAATCTCTTTTGTACAAGCGTTTTTTTATTTTTTGTTCTGTACTACTGGGTTGCGACCACAAAATGGGTTAGTTCTCATTTATACTATCAAACATTAAAGGGGGCTATGATACGTCGAAAACGAGGTTTTGGAATAAAATTTTGTTTTCAAACCATATTTTTCTGTCCGTTTGTAGTATAAGCATAATTGCATGTGAGTTATATTGCAAAAAGTTTGCTGCTTCTGATGGACTGTATCGCATTTAGAAAGGTATATTCTTCAAAAAGTTATAACTAAAGGGAAAATTCACAAAACGGCTGTTACTTTAGCATCAACCTAATACAGTGCTGGACATAATTATAGAGACACTCTAGAAATCGTCGTAATTTTCGTTCTTGTCAGTGAATCTGTCTAAAACTTTGCTGTATGGTGCGCATGTAAGCCTACCATAACTCCTCAGAACGGCTTCCAATCCCGTTGATTTCGAACGGAGAAAAATGGAAAAATTCGAAAAAGCCTGTTTTGCAAGCTGGACATAATTATAAAGACATCTGGCCCTTTTAAACACTATCGCATTCCTTGACTCCCAAATTCCTTTGTAAAGTTACATCCCAGAATATGAAACTTTTGCAGCACCTAGTACCTGTCATGCTACTCAAGAAAAGATGATCCTTGCAATTTTCGTTTCCAAAGGCATCAGAAGTCAAACTGCGTCAACAAACAGCTTGTTTGAGGAGTTTTCAAGCCCGCGTTCATTTCAAATGGCAGTCCTGGAATACACTTAGCCTTTTTGATAGATAAGGTGATAGATAAGGTCCGTCAAAATCAGCGTAATCGCTGATTTTGACGGACAGATTCCAACCTCACCATAGGGTTGTCGCGTTTTTAAATCACAAAACTCGATTTTCAAGTTACAGAAAACGCTGCAATGTAGCTGCAACAATACACGTACAACAATAAACCTGTGTGCCTAGTCAGGAAAAAATTTCGGGGTTGCACATTCTGGTTCAGCCGCAGTTGTCATCCGTTGAGAGTTGAGTTGAGCACCCTGCACAATCATATCCAGCTCAAATCAAGAAATCGAACAGGAAAGCGCTTGAAACTTTAAAATCTTAAATAATCTCACCTGGCGCGTAAAATGCGACATGAAACAGAGAAGGAAATAGTGAGATTTGTGATTGTGTTGAATCTTCTGCTCGCAGAGAATTTTCTGGAAAGTATTTCAAATCTAAATGCCAACTGCAGCACTAGAAATAATCTGAAAGTTGTTGCAAAAGCTGCGTCTCTATGTAGGCAATATAATAAATCAAGTCCATCATTTCCCGAACATTGGAAAGTGAGTTTTGTGGTTTAAAAGCGTTTCAAACCTAGGTTGAGGTTGGAGTCTGTCCGTCAAAATCAGCGATTACGCGGAGTTCACGAAAGCGCTCTTCACCTTATCTATCAAAAAGGCTAAGTGTATTCCAGGACTGCCATTTGAAATGAACGCGGGCTTAAAAACTTCTCAAACCAGCTGTTTGTTGACGCAGTTTGACTTCTGATGCCTTTGGAAACGAAAAATGCAAGTATCATCTTTCCTTGAGTAGCATGACAGGTCGTAGGTGCTGCAAAAGTTTCATATTCTGGTATGTAACTCTGCAAAAAAAATCTGGGAGTCAAGGAATGCGATAATGTTTGAAAAGGCCGGGTGTCTTTATAATTATGTCCAGCTTGCAAAACAGGCTTTTTCGAATTTTTCCATTTTTTTCCGTTCGAAATCAACGGGAATGGAAGCCGTTCTGAGGAGTTATGGTAGGCTTACATGCGCACCATACAGCAAAGTTTCAGACATATTCACTGACAAGAACGAAAATTACGACGATTTCTAGAGTCTCTCTATAATTATGTCCAGCACTGTATCAGGTCGTTCCAAAAGTTCTTTCCGTTTTTTCAACCTATTATAAAAACACGTGGAACGGCAATGGGGTAACGAGTCAGGCACTATCCGACGCAGCTTTTCTTCGTCTTTTCAACTGCCAAATTTCTGTGCCGCTTGCTCTTGTGGTCAATGAGATAATGGCCGAAATTTCGAACCTATGGTTTTTACCGTGTCCAACTTTGGCAATTTTCACAATCTTCTGACTTTGGGAGAAAGGTCTGATAGAAGTCAGATAGAGCAAACAAAGTGCAATTTAATGCGATTTTTCGGCATCTGTAGCTAGCCTTAAAAATTTTTCAGAGTTATTTTTCTGATGCTATCAAAATTCCACTTCTGGTGATGCCAAGAACATGCGGCGCACAGCTAACAAGGGAATGGTCAGAAGTCGAAGTGGCCAATCCCTACAAGCTGCATACCATTAGATGCGGCTTAAAACGCTGACTCTAAATCTGTCTTCCTTATCTGCAAAGCCTTTTGTGGACGAAATTATAAGCTGTTGAAAGCCATTATTTTGCTAAGAAATTATGCGTGTAAAATGCAAATTTGGCCGTATAAAGCTATTCACGGCTCAGTGTTGGACGAAAACACGCAACTAGGTAACTTCATATGAACCATACTTAGAGGTGAGCTGAAAGAGCAATAATGTGCCTAATTTAGTAGTGCGGTAAAGCAACCCATAACTTCGCCCACAAGGGCGCTCTGCAGATAGGGAAGACAGATTTGAAATCAGGGCAGGTAGTAATCTGATCGAAACTCCGAGTTTAAAGCTGCGCGTTAACTCAGAGTTAACTCTGAGTTCCGTTTTGAAACTCAGAGTTAGGTAACTGCGAGTTTCGTTTGTGAAACTCGGAGTTTCGTTCTGCTACTTGAGGATCCGCTCTAGTTGTTGAGGAGCCGCCACATGCTTCATCGCAAAACGCTGCGATTAATTCGGGTCTCGAACTTCCGTTGCTCGGCGCGAAGTGCCTACTTCTAGACGCTAGGCTAAAGAGCCACTATTGCGCAATTGCCGCAACTGCTTAAATCCACGTAATCAAAATCTCACATGTCAAGACATGTGGAGAGGCGTTAGGCTTGCCTGTGAGGTGCCTAGCAGTGGCGGCCTCAGAGCGGTTCCGAGGGGGGGGGGCTTTCAGAGCGTAAACGACAAAAAATGAAATAACCCGAAACATCTCGAAAAACTTGCTCGTAAAAGTTATCCGACCCGCTGGTTACGAAACAAGACAGCTTCATCTTTTAGAGTTGTGGTGAGAAAAATTTAAAAAGACGTGATTTTTCCAAAATCCACCAGCCCTTCGATTTCCTTTGGAAGGAAGTGTACAGCTATTTCTTAGTGCCCCGTAATTTACAGGAGAAGTACTGTCGAAAAATTCTTTCTGAAACCCATTGGGGGCATACGCGCTGATTTACACCTTTGCGAAGAGACGTCCGCAGAAAGTTTTAAGAATACTGAAATCGAAATATAAAGGACATTCTGTATATCGAAAGATTCGCCTTGAGAGCTGAGCACAATGCTTCTTTCATATTCAGAAAATATTCACTCCAAAGAAAGTTACGGTGGTAAAAATTTGGAACGCGTGAGTTTTCCAGAATTCACCAACGCTTTTGTCTCTTTTGGAAAGAAGTCTGCGGCTACTTGCTAGCGCACTGTAATCTACAAGAGCGGCACTATCGAATGGTACTTACTGATATCTCTTATGTTGGATAGGCGCTCGTAACATCCTTGCGAAAGGATCGCCGCAGATGAATTTGTGAAAACTGGAAACGAGATATAGAGGACATCATGCACGTCACAAGATTTGTCTTGACGAGCTGAACCCAATGCTGCTTTCGGATTTAGAATATATTCATATATTCATTCCGAAGGAAGTTATGGCGCTGCGTAATTTGCGATATTCCGGGGTCGCGATTCTGGAATTTTGCGAAATTCTCGTTCTATGGGTCATGTTGCACATTGCACAGCACGCGCGGTACTCCACGATATATGCTTCGTTTGCGATTTCCAGCCATTTCCCTTTGCCTTCCTGCATTTTGGGACCGGTCATACTTCGCCGAGAAGAGCCCAATTTTACACATATCCGTGCAAAATGAGCTCTTGAACTATACCTACCGTATTTCTGCAGTGCCCAACAGAATGTGGCCTCTGGAATCAGCACACTGAATGGTCCACTTACGCAAAAATTCCAAGAAAAAAAACCAATATCCCACGACTAGGCACCTCCATATGCTGGAAGATGCGCCTCGCGGAGCTGAGCTGAAGGGTACTTTTAAATATAGAATTCATAAACTTGAGTGAGATAAGGTCTTTCGACGATTTCTAAAAAAGTTAGGCGGCGGCCGCCGAAGTTAGGGTTGTTTCAGACTGCCGCACTGACCGCAGCAGACTACAGCAGACTGCAGCTGACTGCAGCAGATTGCAGCAGATTGCAGCTGACCGCATTGACCGCGGGGCCGCGCAGATCGCTACATCCTTTCGTGAAGGTGGAGAGGATAATTAGTTGTAGCTCAAACAGTCGCTTAACAATATATGCCCCAATAGACAATACGAGCGGGACTAAAATAAGTATTTATTTATTTATTTATTTATTCATACGCACTTCGGCGTGCTATCAGTCCAACAAAACAGCATAACACGAGGGTACTAAGTAGAGCCGCAATGAAAATGAAGTAGTAAACAAAAGGAAACAAACAAAAAACCACCGAATATCTTTGTCTGACCAGCACATCAAACTACAACAAAGGACCAGCGATAAGCTGAAAATACATACTACCGAGTAGTGTGATTTCTAGACTAAAAGATTGGTTAGTCTACTTACCCTCGCCAGCCAACAGACATGAAAGTGGACAAACAGTGGGAGTGGGTGCAGAAGTCCGGCAAACGGATACGACGGCAGCCCCCGCCGACAATACCCATACGGTTACACTGGTAGGGGGCCACCAGTGTACCCGCTCAACAAACCAGTATACCCGCTCACCAAGATAGGATAGTCTCAACAGATCGCAGTATACAAACACTGCTCTACTGGACACAACACCTTGCCCAGTACATATGTCGTAGACATGTGATTTTGCGCCCCGACATTGAACCAGAGTGATCTGGCTTTAGCAACCAGCAGGGATTATCCATACCGGCAAGGCCATTTACTGGGGCATAAACTCTCGCGTTACCACGAGATAGAGTTGCCTCCCGACACCGGGAAACAAAGTTATTACTACCTTGACTAGGTTGGATTCTGACTTAGAGGCGTTCAGTCATAATCCCCTAAATGTTAGCTTCGGACCATTGACCGATCGGTCAAGTCCATGAACCAAATATCTAAACCTGCTGTTTCTCTCGTACTATCGCAGCAATTAGTCAACAGTAGGGTAAAACTAACCTGTCTCACGACGGTCTGAACCCAGCTCACGTTCCCTATTAGTGGGTGAACAATCCAACGCTTGGCGAATTCTGCTTCGCAATGATAGGAAGAGCCGACATCGAAGGATCAAAAAGCAACGTCGCTATGGACGCTTGGCTGCCACAAGCCAGTTATCCCTGTGGTAACTTTTCTGACACCTCTTACCAGAAACCATCTGGATTAAAAGGATCGATAGGCCGCGCTTTCGCGGTCTGCACTCGTACTGAAAGTCAAGATCAAGCGAGCTTTTGCCCTTTTGCTCTACGAGAGGTTTCCGTCCTCTCTGAGCTAGCCTTAGGACACCTGCGTTACGATTTGACAGATGTACCGCCCCAGTCAAACTCCCCGCCTGACAATGTCTTCGGCGAGAGTCGCAATGCCACCAGGTGGCTTTGCTTAATACAAAGAATAAAGAGCCGAAGCTCAATCCTCTTCTCACCATATAAGTAAAGAATCGATGAAAGTGGTGGTATTTCATTGGCGACCGAAATCTCCCACCTATGCTACACCTCTCATGACTCTTCACAATGTCAAACTAGAGTCAAACTCAACAGGGTCTTCTTTCCCCGCTATTTTTACCAAGCCCGTTCTCTTGGCTGTGGTTTCGCTAGATAGTATTTAGGGACAGTAGGAATCTCGTTAATCCGTTCATACGCGTCAGTAGTTAGCTGACGAGGCATTTGGCTACCTCAAGAGAGTCATAGTTATTATACTTCCCCGTTTACCCGCGCTTACTCGAATTACTACGATTTAACATTCAGAGCACTGGGCAGAAATCAGAGACAGTAAACGTCCGCAAGGACCATCTGTCTCCTCTGTTTTAATTAGACAGTCGGATTCCCCGAGTCCGTACCAGTTCCAGTTCGACCGTTTTGATGGTCGGTCAGGATACTAAGCCCGAAGACAAAGCACACACCTGAAAACGTCTACAAGGCAGTCTTGTCACTAGTCCAGCTTCAGCGCGAGCGTCTGCCAGCCACGGACGAAACCGCACAAGCATCAGCTAACAGGCCAACCGACCCCGGTCACTGGAGCCAATCCTTTTCCCGAAGTTACGGATCTAATTTGCCGACTTCCCTTACCTACATTATTCTATCGACTAGAGGTTGTTCACCTTGGAGGCCTGATGCGGATATCGGCACGATGCAGCACAGATTAATAGCCTTCCTTGGTTTTTCAAGGGCCGTCCAGAGAACACAGGCAGGTATATGCAATGACAAAAGGATTCAAAACAAATAGGAGCATATTAAAGAAAAACAATCCCAAAATTTGATTGAGAAGAGTAAGTTAGAACCTATAAACTTTGTAGGCGTGATTCACGGTGTTTTCATGTATTCGCAACTATTTTCTCCTTTTACGAAAGGATGCAGCGATCGTGCGGCCGTTGCGGTCAGTGCGATCATCTGCAGTCTGCTGCAGTCTGCTGCAGTCTGCTGCAGTCAGTGCGGCAGTATGAAACAACCCTTAGGCGCCCGCCGCCTAACTTTGTCGCGTGACGCGGTGCTTGCCGCCTAACTGCGGCGGCCGCCGCCTGAGTTAAGCGGCCGCCGCCAATTTTTTTCACAAATTACGAACGGTATTGTACAAGGAGCATCTGCTATGCATTGGTTTTTGTCCATAACACACAAAGACCACAAATACAACAGTAATGAAGTTGGCACTACCACTGGCCGACTCTACCCATAAAGCACTACATATACAACTCTTAGCAAAATAGAAAAGAAAAACTTGCGCATTAGCATTAAATTAGACGTTAGTTGTAGCAATAACACCAGAATAAAAGCTCTTACATCATCTCTATATATACAGGGTGTCCCAAAAAAATGTATCCACTGTTTGATTGTTAATAACTCTCTTATTATGATGTCTTTCGAGAAGCGGTAAAAGCCGTTTCGTAGAGCTGGCTTCAACTTACAAGGGAAGGATACTAACTTAGATTCGCCTACTGAGATGAGATATATATGTTTGGAATTAGCTTGGAACGCTGATTCTAAATATGATGTTCCTAGCCTACGGTGTCGACGTCTAGGTGGTTTTGCAATTGTATAATGCGCCCTATCAAGATTGAAAGAATTAATCTGATGCTAGTTCAACATCCTAGCACTCTTTTCGAGCAGATTCTTAGCTATACGTCGTTTTACTACATTCAGAAGTTTTTTAATTACTCACAACGCCAAGCCCATAACTCGCTCCGGAATAATGCTAAGCAGCTAGGAACAACATACTTGGAATCAGCGTTCAAAGCTGATTCTAAACATATGCGTCTCATCTTAAAAGGCGAGTCTAAGTTAGTATCCTTCCCTTGTTAGATTTTCAGTATGGAGCGAATCATTCATCTCTCTTCGTTACTGTAGGATTACGGTGAAAACTTCAAAAAGGGCTTTGAGCCACGAAAGGCCATATTTTGCCTCAGAAAGGAAACAAAGCAGCCCGAAAAACTTTTACGCTAGGCTAATTAGTGCTGCTGATTCTAACTGTAAAGTTCTCAACTTATTATGATGCTTCACTGAAGAGTTATGCCAGGTAAGAGGTAATGGCCATTTTTTCATGTTTCTAAAAAATGTGGTCACACCGTTTGAAAAGCTTCGCAATCTTGTGAATAGTTGAGTATTGAACTCAGCCTCCATAGAACAGAAACCCTATTACACAAGCTTTCACATCTCTTTGAAAAGTTTTGAAACGGCAGTTTTTTCCACATTGACACCACAATGTTTCAAGTTTCTACCGTAATCTCACAGTAACATTGAGTGATCGCTGATTCGCTCTATACTGTAAATCTAAGTTGAAGCCAGCTCTACAAAATGGCGCTTACCGCTTCTGGAAAGACCTCATGATAAGAAAGTTATTAACAATCAAACAGTGGATACATTTTCTGGGACTCTCTGCTTGAAGCAGAAAATCTGTGTGTTTGTGTGTTTGTGCACATTCCCCATAGTCATGAAGAATGACCCGTGAAGCTCATTTTGATCTGCTGGTCATCAAGATATGGAGGACCGTAGGAAGTGAGCCCAGACTCGAAATCAAAAGGGTAAATTTCGCTACATATCAAGCGCGATGGATTGGCTCCAGAACGGCGTGGAACCCGGGATGCCAGCTCGTCTGCATATATTATTATTATGAAATATTGTCATAACTTTCATATATTAGGTCGTTCCGAAAGTAATGTCGCTTTTTTCGAAATAACGCCACTATTCGTGTAACCAACATTTTTAAGAGATCTTAGGAGCAATCGATGCAGCATTTCATCCTCTTTCTAATGGGTCTAATTTCACTGCATAACGTTTAATGAGCTCTCGAAAAAATACCAAAATCTGCGACTCATGCTTTTTGCCATGGTCAAGTTCGGCAATTTTCTAAAATTTTTGTACCTATTCTCCGAAAAAGTACAAGCGGCAGGTAGATACAACAAACACTATAGAACACAGAGTAATTTTTTCTTTTCCCTAGCTTGCTTCTCAAAGTTTTTACAATCAATTTCTCAATGCCATCAAATTCCATATTTAGTCAAGTCAAACCTCACAGAACAGCAACCGGCAAGCGACTCGGGTGTCATTCGATGCAGCTTTTTCTCCTCTTTCTAGCGGTTGTTTTTTGTTTCCTGTTCATCAAGTTTTCCGGGATAAAATCATCATAACTCAACTTTTCCAAGGCACCCCAAGGTGTACCCGAAATTTTCGAAAGTTGCTAAACCGAAGCGGTGAATGCTCGTTCGGTTTGTAAAATTGTTGCCAAACCATACTCAATCTTTGTAAGTCTCAAAATCCGAAGACTTGTTGGCCTTTGATGCACTTGTGTCTGAGACGAGCCTGCTAAAATTCGGTGGTTCCATCAAAAAATCTGTACAAAAATTATGACGAGCTCTGAAAAGTAGAAAAAAATTGTGATGTTTCCTGTAGGGTTTGCTCCATCCATCCATTACTTGGACTCCTTTTGGGGGTTTGTTATAAAATTTTAGAAAAATTGTGAAACTTGACCATCTCAAAAAGCATAGGTCGCAGATTTTGACTTTTTCCTGGAAGCTCATTGACTGTATTGCAACAACTTCATAACCTTTAGAAAGAGAATGAAATGCTGCATCGATCGCTATCAAAATCTCTTACACATCTTTGTTCCACGAGATGTGGCATACGTTTGAAAAAAGCGACATTACTTTCGGAACGACCTGATACAATACCACTCGTATTTTGCGAAGAAGAAGCACGAATCGAAGTAAATTCAGGCGAGGTCGCGCAAATTGTGTGACGTCGCCTGGTTCATGTAACATCACCGTTGTGCGGCCATATCTCCCTTCAGAGTGGACGAATTCCGAATCCAGATACCATTTCATTTAGCTCAGCCAGGTGCATCTTTGTATATTGTGAGGGTGCGATAGGTATACGGTAGAAAGTCAATTTACATGGAAGCGCGAAGCTTTCCATAGAGGGCTTACTCGATGTGCTCATTACAGAAATTACGTTTTTTTGTTGCAGTGGTGTATACCGATATATCGGTGGTGTTCAGTTTCAACAATCTCTCCAAATTTCTGCTTAGATGAGTACTCCGCGCACCGATTACATACTTTGACATAGGCAGATATCCGGTAGGTATACTAAGGAGTTTCTTTTGAACATTATTTCTGTAACGCGCACATCAGTAAGACCTCTATGCAGAGCTTTAGGCGTATCCTGTAAATTGACTTTCTACCGTATGTCTATCCCTTCACTTCTAATATACCAGAAAATGCTCTACGCCAGTTAAGTGAAATGTTGTCGTTATTCAGAACTCGTCCTCTTTGAAGCGAGGGGCACGCGACGGTAATCTCACATAAATCCTTCACATAACTCATGCAACCGTAGCCCGTAGCTGCGACTCCGCGTGAGTCGGGCTACGGTGGCTACTTCGATTTGCGTTTTTTATCACGATATACGAGCGGTATTATATTAGGTTGGCAAGAAAGTTCTGTCGCAGCTAAAATTCATAACTAATTCATAACTACTAAGTTCTCCAGCCAACTTGCTTGTCTTTGCTTTTATTCAAAAGTGCAAATCATTCTCTTCATAGCTTTGTCTTAACGGCTTTCCAGTGGGCATACGTTGCATAGATAGAGGCGCTAGAAGAAAATTACTCAAGTTTTGAGTTTTGTGTAGAGTCATAAGAAATCTGAAAGTTGGAGCAAAATTCGGAGCAGTCAGTATCATAGTTTTTACTACATGCTCTATCTAACTGCACGAACTCTGTGCTGGTTGAGCGTCTCGATGAAAAGTTATGCTTGTCGAGCAAGCAATACAAAAGCGCTAATTTGATTGATTTCGGCATTTTTCTCGAATCATAAATTTTTATAAAGACGCATCAGCACAAATTTAGCACGGTTGAAAGTGCAGGTAATATGACCTATAATACTTACTTTTTGACTCCTACACAGCAAATTTAAAATTTGAGTAATTTTCTTCTATCGCCTCTGTCTATGCAATTTATGCCCATTGGGAAGCCGCTAAGACATCGCTATGAAGAGAAGATTTGCTCTTTCAAATAAATGTAATGACAAGCGAAATTTTCTTTGTTTTAGGTTGTCGCATAAGTCTTTTCATTTTTGAGTTTTCGCTGTGATAAACTATGCATTTCTTACATAATCATCAGAATACCATTCGATAGAGCAAAGCAAGCTTTGTAAGAAGGCATTCATTTGCACCCGCTTTGACACACCTCAAGTTAAAAACCAAAATTCTAAAGGTTCCGGATGCCCCCAAAACTGGAAATTTTTCAAATTCGTTCGTGCATATTACACTTCAGATCAGACACTCATGTGTGTTGCTGTTTTTTTTTCTAGCTAGAAATCAAGGGAACGAAAATTTTCATCTTCTTACCAAAGTGATGTTGTGCTGTTCTTACACTAACAGTCGTATACTACAAGTCGTATACTTCAAAGAAAATTTCCATCTTTTTACCAAAGTATGTTGTGCTCTTCTTACACTAACAGTCTATACTACAAGCCCTCAGAAGTACAACAGTAGATTCTTAGCTTTCTACAACTGTTTTTTTTATCCTCGCATGTGTCCCGCTTACGCAGGGTCTGCTTTTCTTGTGAGATGTCTCCATGTCGTCCTATCTGAGGCAAGGTCTTCATCTATACCAAGTTCTCGCAGGTCGGCCTTGATTTTGTCCATCCACCTCATCTTGGGTCTACCTCTGGGCCTTTTGCCTGGTGCCTCCACAGCCAGGGCCAACTTGGTGATGTGACTTTCATCCCTTCTGCTCACATGTCCATACCATCGTAACCTCTTTTCTTGCATTTTCTGGGCAATTGGAGCTACTTTCATTCGCGCTCGTATAGTGTCATTACAGATGTGATCCTTCAGTGTGACTCCTAAGGTCCATCGTAGCATCCTTGTTTCCATAACACTGAGCTTGCGCTCCTCGTTCCGCGTACACGGCCAGCACTCACTGCCATACAGTGCTGCTGGGCGGATAACGGTCCGGTACAGTTGGGACTTAAGTTGCACTGGCATTCGTTTGTCGCACAGAACTCCTGTTAAGGCTCTCCATTTCATCCATGCTGTGTTCATCCTGCCTGCGACCTCATCTTGTAAGCTCCCCTCCGCTGAGATGCGACTGCCTAGGTACTTGTATGACGTTGTCTTCTTTAGCTCTTCACCATCGATGCTTATGGTACCTGGAGTTTGTTGCCCCACTTCCATGTATTCTGTCTTCCTGGTGTTGAGCTTCAGGCCATACAACTCTAGCCTGTTTTTCCAGTTTTGCACCTCGTCTTGTAGCTCCTTTCTGGTACTTGCTATCAAGACCACATCATCTGCGTAGAGAAGTGTCCAAGGGGGCTCACGTCTAAGCGGTTCCATCATGGCGTTCATCACAGCGATGAAGAGCAAGGGAGAGAGAACTGAACCTTGGTGTACTCCAACCTTGATTTTGAAATCCTTTGATTGCCCTGCAGCTGTTTGCACGTGGCTTGACGCGTTCTGGTAGATCAACTTTATCCACTGAACGTACTCCTCTGGCACCCTGTGTTTCCGCAAGGCCCACCATATGACTTCATGGGGCACCTTATCGAAGGCTTTCTCCAGGTCCAGGAAGGCTGCATGCAATTTCTTCTGCTTCTCTCTGTATTTCTCCATCACTATCCGAGCGGAGTGGATTGCATCAGTTGTACCTACTCCTTTCACAAATCCGCACTGATTTGGTGACAACTCGATGATATCTCGAAGGCGTGTTTCGATTACTCGCTCGAAGATTTTTAGAGTGTGGCTCATCAGCCGGATTGGTCGGTAGGATGCGCAGTCTGCTATGTCTCCTTTGTTCTTCCATATCGGGATGGTCGTGCTGGTGTACCAGTCGCGAGGCATACTCTTGCTCCTTATGATTTGATTGAGGAGACTTGTTAACCATGTGGCTCCTGATTGTCCACATAATTTCCAGAACTCGCTTGGTATGTCGTCTGGACCAGTCGCTTTGCCATTCTTTGTTCTTCTTACAGCCAGCCATACTTTCTCTTCCGTAACCTCTGGTACTGGTCCCTCTATGGGGCTGACTTCTGGGATGGAGTTGATGGTGCGGCCTGTGGTGGCCATCTCTTCGAAGTAGGTTCTCCATCTTTCGGTAATGTCCTCTGGTTTTCTTAGACTCCTACCAAGTTTGTCTTTGATATGGAGGAAGTGCTCCATATCTTTTGTGGACTCCGCTCTTCTTCTCGCTATCCGGTATATTTCGCGTTCTCCCTCGCGGGTCTCTAGTTGATCGTAGAGCTCCTTTAAGTACACCTGTTTTGCCTTCCTTACGGAAGCCTTCGCAGCACGTTTGGCTTGTTGGTACGTCTGGCGATCGTCCTCTGATTTCGTTTTACGCCATCGCTTGTACGCGTCCCTCTTCTCCTTTATGACTTTTTGCACTTTATCATTCCACCACCACGTTTCTCGATTGATCCTTCTTTTTCCTGGCTTTGTACATCCCAGGATCATGCGTGCCACATGGTGGACTCGATCTTTCAAGCTTTCCCAGGATTGATCTGGGTTATCTTGCAAGCGTGGTAGAGTTGCTAGCAATGCTTGTTTCGCCGCGTTGTTGCCTTTTAATCTCCACCATTTAATGCGTGTCCTAGTCTCTGTGGCTCTCCTGGTCTGTCTATCCATTGGGATTCTGATGTCGAGAAGCAGTGGTCTGTGCTGAGGTATGCAGCTCTCTCCGGAAATGACTTTGCAGTCCTTTACGTTTTTGAGGTCACGTTGTCGGATAGCCCAGAAGTCTATCTGCGTTCGCCGATCGCCACTCGCATATGTTATGAGGTGATCATCCTTCTTGATGTAGTATGTGTTCGCCAGGACCAGATCATGAGCTGAGGCGAATTCCAGAATGCGCTCACCTTCTTCGTTGCATGCTCCGTATCCGTGGCCTCCGTGACATTTCCCGGCTTCTCCTCGCCTTTTTCCCACATGTCCGTTGAGGTCCGCTCCTAGCAGGAATGTCTCATCCAGTGGAACTGTACTGATGTGGTCATCCAACTCCTGCCAGAACTCGTCTTTTTCGTCATCCTTGCATCCGACTTGTGGCGCATAGGCGGTAATTACTCGCAGGACCTGTTCCCCAGTATCTATCTTGATGCTCATTAGACGATCGCTTATGCGCTCAACGTCAAGTATATTGCTCCGTAGAGTCTCCGAGACAGTTATACCAACCCCGTTTCTGGTGCAGGTGGCACCGTTGTACAGGAGCTTATATCCATCTCCGATGTCGCGTGACTTTGCCCCGCTCCACTTTGTTTCCTGTATGCAGGCACATCGACTCGCCGTCTCTTCAGAAGATCTGCTAACTCACGAGAACGAGAGGTGAGTGTGCCCATATTGATGGTAGCTAGACGGAGAGTCTGCGATGCCTTGGCTTGTTGCCTCTGGTGAACTAGCCGCTTTAGCCGTTCCCGTTCACCTTGCTGAGACGGTAACCCTCGCCCACTCTTCGCATTCGTCGGGCTCGAATGCGCGTCGCTTGCGGGGGACGCCCTAGCCTTTACTCGAGATTCTATATGAGACATGTCTGCTATGGTGATGCGACGGGGTGTTTCTCAGCCGGCTTGTCGCATGCCCTTTCTTGGAAGGGCAGCCTGACGCTGGAATTGTGAGCAGAATTTTTGCCGCAGAAATTAGGCTCAGTGTGGAATCGAACCCGTGACCTTCAGCACGGTATTGTTACGTAGAGCACTAACCACTAGACTAACTCTGCTCCAGCTTTCTACAACTGTGGTTCCCGAGAAATGTTAAATTCAGCGTGAAAAACCCGAGTGAGGATAGCAATTCGTTATCTTGTCTCTCGGGAACTGGAGCTAGAGATCTAAAAGATTACGGTTGTACTTCTAGGGATTGTAGTATACAAGTGTACATGTAAGAACAGCACAGCATCACTTTGGTAAGAACACGGAAGTTTTAGTTTTCTTGATTTCTAGCTGATAAAAAATTACATCAACAATACATATGGGCCGGTAGTAATCCCCCCGACCTGGCGGCAGGTCTCGTCGGCAGGTCGCTGGCACCTTTTTCGTGAGGTGGCCAGAAAGTGAAGTCCCAAATTTAGGCGGTCCCAGGCCTATTTCCAAAAAATTTTCTCGATAAAGATGCCGCCTAGACTCTGTAGAAAACTCTATAGAAATGTGCGGTTCTAGAAATCCTCCTGTGGGAAAATATCTGGAAGCGCAGAAGGAGCTGCCGGCAACTTCGTGATGTAAGTTGCCGGCAACCTGCCGGCAGCTCGTCGAAATCCGCGAGATGGCAGCTGCCGGCAGGTCAGAGAGCACGGGAAATAGCGTGCTCTTTTGAGAGAGGGAGCTGCCGGCATCTCGACGTGCCCCTACCACGTCGAGGTGGTGGCACCTTTGCCGACGGCGTCTGTGAGTTTGCGAATTGCGGCGATATCACACAATTTACGTCAGGCGAAAAAATCAAAAATTCTACTTTTCATCAAAAAATTATCATTTTTCTCATTGTATGAGTTTATCTTTTTTAAAACGAAGATTTCCTCACAATGAAAAAATCCAGTAATGCCTTAGAATCATAAAGAACATCATCTTTTTTCACAATCCCTTATAAATCTCGTTTGCACTGATTTCGCCCCTCTCTCGCTCATATCAATCAGCTGTTCTTTCAGGTCAAAGTCTCTCACGCAATGTATCGATCCCTCTTACAGGCAGCCATTTACCAGCGCGTTCCTCCTATTGCTGGTGCAAACGTCAATGGGTGACCGAATGGTCGAATGGTTAACGTGGTGGCACTTCAAGTTAAGGCACATAGGTTCGACCGCGCGCGAGGTTGGAATTTTGCGGCTGTCTGCGTCATCAAAATTTAATGTGCGAAATGATTGCGTGCTAAGGTTACATAAGATTATTGAAACCTACAATCACTCCGCGAGCTGCCGGCGGAGTTGGCATCTTTCCGCGATGTGTGCCAACTTGCCGGCATCTTTGATGCCACCAGGTAGGGTAGATTACTACCGGCCATGAGCGTCTGATGTGGTATGTATATGCGTAAGCGAGTGAGAGATTTGGACTTTTTTGAGCAAAGATATGAAAAATTTCCAGGTTTCTGTGCACTCGAAACTTTTTAGATTTTGGTTTTGAACTTGGGGTGAGTCAAAGCTGGTGCAGAAGCATAAACGCCATCTTGAAGAGCTTGGTTTGCTCTATCCAATGGTATTATGATGGCTATTCAGATATCACAGCGAAAACTTAAAAATGAAAAAGATTTAGGCCTCGGGCAGAGTTCACTTCATCGCCGCGATTGATCGCGATAAGACAAATATAACAATATCATTACATGCCGATATTCTCGCATTTCATTGTGGTAGTTTTCCAGCACGACTAATTGCGACTAATTGTCGCAACCGAAATACAAGGAGATCGGCATGCAGTGAGCTTGTAACACTTGTCTGTAGCGAAGAATCGCGACGATGAATTCTCGTGGAGTCTGCCCGAAGCCCTATGAGACAGCCTAATACAATCTAATACTAATTCATGTGGGTGCACGCGATTAGGTAGCGACTTTTCTATGTTAAGCAAATAAAAAGGCGCACATTCGAAGTTCACATACAGAAGGTCTCGAAAAGATGTGCCTACTGTTTGATTGTCAATGATTTCCTGGTAATAAAGTGTCTTTTGAAAATTTAGGTTCCATTTTGTAGAGCTGGCTTCAACTTAGATTCAGATATGAAGCGTACTACCGATTGCTTTCCCTTATTGTAAAATTACGGTAGGAACTTTGAAGGGGTTTTAAGACATGAAAGGCCATATTTCGCTTCAGAAAGGTAACAAAACAACCCAAAGACTTTCACTTTGAGCTAAATAGAGTTGCTGACTCTAAATGAGATTGCAACTTATCATAGAGTCATTAAGCTGACATTTTCTCGGAGCACTGGACTCTCCCCGGAGTCTTTTAAGCAAGGTTAATTATTATTCCACAAACTTGGCCTTGCTTTGCTTATTTTATAACTTCAAGAGCATTTTTGCCGGCAAACGTATTACATGAGCATGAGCTCCATACATTAGAGTTTAACTTTTCTTCCCTGTCGCATATGACTTAGTCATATACTACTACATTTGCTATTCACTTAGAGTCATTAGACTCTTCCCAGTGTATTGGCTTAGCGACAACGGATCTATTATCGAAATGTCTACTTGTTGGAATATGTCAGGATCGTTTTGCTGGCAATTAATGGGGGTACGGGTGCCATCTCCAGGATCACATTCATCCAATACTGAACTTAATCATTTAGCAATCACATACAGGCTGTATTATTGCGCTTACTAATGTATTCCAAAGGATTCGACCTGAACTGCATGATGATCTAATCTTATGGCTAGTCATATATAACTGTGTGTTTTTTTTCGTTTGTAAAGAACGCCAAGAGCGTATTAAATAAATAAATAAATAAATAAATAAATAAATAAATATTGCTTCATTAGAAAGTTATGCAAAACAATCAGCAGCGGAGTTTTTTCAGTGTTTCTAAAAAATCCGGTTTAAGGTTTAGAAAGCTTCGCAATTTTGTACATAGTCGAGTATTGAACTCAGTGTCCATATAAACCCCATTACACAAGTTTTCACATTTTCTGAAAATTTCTGAAACAGCAGCTTTTTCCACAATGGCATCATATGCTTGAAGTTTCTATCGTAGTCCTACTGTAGTGAAGAGCGATCGATGATTCGCTCTATACTGTACAATACCGCTCACAGAATGTGCAAAGTTTCGGAAGGTTTGCGAAATTCCGGGAATTTCGCGACATTCCCGGACTTTCGCGAAATTCATGTAAATCGCGCAAATTACGCAGGGCCATAACTTCTTTCCGAATGAGTCAAAAATCCGAAAACAGCATTGTATTCAGCTCGTCAAGGCGAATCTTTTGCTATACAGGGTGTCTCCAATATCCTGTTTTCAATAATCTTGAATTTGCATGCAGACGTCTCTTCGCATGGGTGTAACGCAACGAGCATCACACATAGGAGACTGCAGTGGGCACCCTTCGATAGTACTCTTTCAGTAGATTATTTTGCGCTAAACAGCAGCCGAAGACTCTCTTTTAAAAGAGATAGAAGAGCTGATCAACTCTGGAAAAATTAAGCTGTTCCAAGTTCTACCAGCCGTAACTTCCTTCAAAATGAACATTTTCGAAATCCGAAAGCAGCATTTTGTTCAGCTCGTCAAGGCGAATCTTTCGATATACAGCATGTCTTTGAAATTCTGTTTCCAATTTTTTCAAAATTTTCTGCGCGCGTATATTCGCAAGGTCGCAACGCAGCGCACATCAAACATAAAAGACTCCAATAAGCGCTATTGGATTGTGCTGCTTCCGGAGATTACCGCGCGCTAAAAACGAACCTTGGATCTTTTCCAGAAAAGATAGAAGAGCTGGTGAATTCTAGAAAAATCGTGCTGTCTCAAATTTTGCCCACTGTAACCCTAAAATGGGAAGCTCTCCTGGTAAGCAAATGTGATTTTCGTAATCAGCAGGTCAGATAACCTCTTTGAGCGGAGTTTCCTTATAATCCAAGATCATCGACATTTTGACCAAAACCCATCGGCGAGCTTCAGGGCGTAGAACGAGAAAAAATGAAATCACCCGAATTTCTTTGAAAACTTGCTCATAGAGGTTATCTGACCTGCTGATTACGAAAATCACATCTGCTTAGCAGGAGAACTTCCCATTTTAGGGTTACAGTGGGCAAAATTTGAGACAACACGATTTTTTCAGAATTCACCAGCTCTTCTATCTTTTCTGAAAAAGATTCCAAGGTTCGTTTTTAGCGCGCGGTAATCTCCGGATGCAGCACAATCCAATAGTGCTTATTGGAATCTTTTATGTTTGATGTGCGCTGCGTTGCGACCTTGCGAATATACGCGCGCAGAAAATTTTGAAAAAATTGGAAACAGAATTTCAAGGACATGCTGTATATCGAAAGATTCGCCTTGAAGAGCTGAACAAAATGCTGTTTTCGGATTTCGAAAATGTTCATTTTGAAGGAAGTTACGGCTGGTAGAACTTGGAACAGCTTAATTTCTCCAGAGTTGATCAGCTCTTCTATCTCCTTTAAAAGAGAGTTTTCGGCTGCTGTTTAGCGCAAAATAATCTACTGAAAGAGTACTATCGAAGGGTGCCCACTGCAGTCTCCTATGTGTGATGCTCGTTGCGTTACACCCATGCGAAGAGACGTCTGCATGCAAATTCAAGATTATTGAAAACGGAATTCCAGAAGTTTCGCGAAATTCCCGAAATTTCGCGAACCTTCGCGAAATTCCTGGAATTCTGCGACATTCACGGAAATTTTGCACATTCTGTGAGCGGTATTGTAAATCTAAGTAAAGCAACTTTACGAAACGGTATCTAAAGCTTTCTGAAAAACTTTATTGCAAGGAAGTTATAAGGAAGGAAATCAAACGTAGGCACATTTTTTGGAACACCCTTGTATGCCTTTAATAGTTTAAATTTCACTAGATTCTATTCATGGGATTGGGTTTTGAAAGATCAACGACATCAGTTGGGATTTAAGTAAAGAAAAGCGCTGCGAACGTTATTCACTTCAAACATTATGATTTTGAGCAAAATGGATACTTACTTACTTTTACTTGGATCACCACCTGCACTTTTGTGAATAAACAAAACTTTGGTACATGACTCCATTAATAACCGAGTACATAAAAATTTGCATATATGAACCTGATATCATTAAGTTATTATAGGCAAAGTCGAAGGAAAAAATGAGCCAAATTTAAAATTTGAAATTTTAGAACGTAGAAATGGAGGGATGATATTAGGTTGTCCGGGAAATTAATGTTCGTTTTGAATTTCAATCGCAATAAATCATAAACTTCTCATTTCTAAATAGGTTGCAAAGAATATTCGATAGAGCAAAGCAACCTCTACAAGATGGCCATCTTGCTTTAGCGACAGCTCTGATCCATCTCGAGTTTCAAGCCAAAGAAAAAAGACTCAGCAGCCCGAAAAATCGAGAAAAATCGTAACTCTCTTCAAAAAAATCCTACAAAAATTTTTACTTGCTCACATAAATACTGTCTATACAAGACATCTATATACGCCATCCCCGCAATTTTCCTCTGTTAGAAATTGAGAAAACGGAAATTTTCGTGCATTTGCCAAAGTGATGTTGTGCCGTCCCCACATAGGTAGTTGTATACCACAAGCCCGTAGAAGTACAGACTTAAATTCAGCTTTCTACAAGCTTTAGTTCTCGAGAAATTTGAATTTTAGCTTGGACCACCTACTAGGGAAAGCTATATTCGGTATTTCTCGAGAACTAAAGCTTGTAGAGAACTGAAAATTTACGTTTGTACTTCTACAGGTTTGTACTTCTACAGGTATACAACTACCTATGTGGAGACGGCACAGCATCACTTTGGCAAATTCACGAAAATTTCCGTTTTCTTGATTTTTAACAGAGGAAGAAATACGGCAAAGGCGTATGTAGATGTTTTATGTGGATAGTGTTTACGTGGGCAAGTAAGAATTCTTGTAGGATTTTTATGGAATAGGTTATGATTTTTCTCGATTTATCGGGCACTGAGTCTTTTTACATGTTACCTTAAAACTCGAGCTGGATAAGAGCTGTTGCAAAAGCAAGAGAGCCATCCTGTAGAGCTTGCTTTGCTCTATCGAATGGTACTTTGCAACCTATGTAGAAATGAGAAGTGTATGACTTATTGCGGTTGAAATTCAAAACGGGCATTAATTTCCGGACAACCTAATATTTTGGTGTAGCAAGTCTGTCTTCCTAATCTGCGGACGCTAGGCGAGAGTTACGAGCCCACGCTGAAGCAGAAACCAAACGCGCTGGGTGAGAACCAGCAGCAACCATTTCTTGGCTCAAAAAAACAGGAATAACTGTTTAAAGTAATTTCATTATAGTCCGCGTTCAAGTTTTAGTTGGCAAGTAGCTCTCACATCAGAACTCCAAGCTCCGTGAGATCATCACCGTAACAATCGCAATCAGCGTTCAATGCTTCTCAAGATACATCCACCTGGAAAGCCCATAAAGATATGTATTTTCTGTGAAAGTGAGCATATTCAGAATGCTCTTGCTCGGTCTCAAAAGGGCTGTCCTCTCTTGGCCATTTCTGACACTAATTAGGAAGTGTTAAACTCATACGTACGAGAAAAAATGACAGCTATGGCACAACGTCTTCTAACTTCATCATCGTGTATATTTGTGTACACTCAAATGAAAAAAACTGAAGATTTCCTTATGTGACGCTTCCAGAATACGTTAAACTAGAATGAGTGCGAGACACGCGAGTCTAGCGAGATCTTGTCTGCACAGATCGTTGCCAGTGCCCTATCACGCTTGTTGAGGAAGACAATTTGAAGCACGAAGAACTGTTGGGGGCAATTTTATTCCGATGCGGGTTCGAATTTCTGCCCTCAAGTATTGCCCCATGTCCCGCCGCTCCTGTAATAACCACAATTTGATGTTTTCGAGATACAAATTCCATATGTGAAGCACACAATGCATTTGCTCTTGGTGTCAACAGGGTTGTTCACTCTTTGCTCAATTTTGACATTGATAGGTGTCGGAAAGTGTTGAACTTGTTATGTGTTAAAGTAGTAGCTATGACACGACGTTTTCTAAATTAATTCATGTGTCAAGTGAGTACGAGACCAGTTCAAGGCAGAACGCAAGTTCAACGAGATTTTGCCTGCACAGTCATCTTTGCCAGTGCCCCATTACACTTGTTGAGAAAGACTTCAATTTGAATTTTAATTAATGAGGCCACTTCTGTAGCTATGTTTGCACCTTCTTTAGTTTCATTACTTAAATGCAGTAAAATGCCCTTCTGTAAGAGCATTTCAAATTAGTGCTCATTTCAAACAATGTTCTGTAGCGATGTTTGCACCTTCATTAACTTCATTAATTGAGTGCAGTGAAATGCCTTTCTGTAAGAGCATCTCAAATTAGTGCTCATTTCAAACAATCTTCTGTAGCGATGTTTGCACCTCCATTAACTTCATTAATTGAGTGCAGTGAAATGCGCGTCTGTAAGAGCATCTCAAAATAGTGCTCATTTCCAAATTTTGAAATCTTCTGTAGCGATGTTTGCACCTTCATTAACTTCATTAACTGAGTGCTGTGAAATGCCCTTCTGTAAGAGCATCTCAAATTAGTGCTCATTTCAAACAATCTTCTGTAGCGATGTTTGCACCTTCATTAACTTCATTAATTGAGTGCAGTGAAATACCCTTCTGTAAGAGCATCTCAAATTAGTGCTCATTTCAAACAATCTTCTGTAGCGATGTTTGCACCTTCATTAACTTCATTAATTGAGTGCAGTGAAATGCCCTTCTGTAAGGGCATTTCAAATTAGTGCTCATTTCAACCAATGTTCTGTAGCGATGTTTGCACCTTCTCAAAATAGTGCTCATTTCCAAATTTTGAAATCTTCTGTAGCGATGTTTGCACCTTCATTAACTTCATTAATTGAGTGCTGTGAAATGCCCTTCTGTAAGAGCATCTCAAATTAGTGCTCATTTCAAACAATTTTCTGTAGCGATGTTTGCACCTTCATTAACTTCATTAATTGAGTGCAGTGAAATGCCCTTCTGTAAGAGCATCTCAAATTAGTGCTCATTTCAAACAATCTTCTGTAGCGATGTTTGCACCTTTATTAACTTCATTAATTGAGTGCAGTGAAATGCCCTTCTGTAAGGGCATTTCAAATTAGTGCTCATTTCCAAATTTTGAAATCTTCTGTAGCGATGTTTGCACCTTCATTAACTTAATTAATTGAGTGCAGTGAAATGCCCTTCTGTAAGAGCATCTGAAATTAGTGCTCAAGTCCAAATTTTCTGTAGCGATGTTTGCACCTTCATAAATTTCATTACTTGAGTGCAGTAAAATGCCTGTAAGAGCCCGTACCCCCGTTATGTAAGAGCAATCGGGATTAGAGATCATTTTAAACAATTTTTTATGGAAATGGAACAGTCGATGTCCATAGGAGTATAAGCTTTTTTTACAGCAATTGCACTTTATCATTGGATTTTGGCTTTGATCAGAGCGAATGCGTTAAAATATCAATAAAAGCGCGAGATCAATGACAGTCATAGCTGTGTCAAATGAAGGTAACAGTCATAGCTGTGTCATATAACGAAAATATAAAGTAAATCTAATTTAAAGCCAGCTCTGCTTTGAAGTATGAAGCAACGCAAATTTCTTTCGAAGATATCAAGGTCAAACAATCGTTACATTTTTCGGGACACCCTGAACAGCTAAAAGGCAGCGACTTCCAAGTTCGGCATATTATCAGTTCGGCGATACTGCATATTTGCCGATTCAATTTTGTTTGAAATGCTGTACGTGAAGAAGTCCACTTATGTCATAAATAGTTTGAATTTCCACTAAAGTTGTATTCATCGGAATGGTTTTCACAAAAATCACGCGGTATCAGGGGGAATTTATATAAAAAACGCTGGTAACATTATTTGCTCACAAGTACTATGATTTTGAACAAAAGTTATGGGCGCTTAAACTTGAAATGCCATTGGCACTTTCGCGATTGAGCGCAATTTTGTTTACCTGACTCCATTAGTGACCGAGAGCAAAGAATACTATTTGGTTCAAGGGTACAAAGGTTTGAGATAAGGATCAAGTTATCAAATGCAAAGCCGAAAAGAAAATAAAAGGCAAAAGCCTGAGCTCTTGGGCCCTAGCAAGGGGGGGCTACTTATCTCGTGAAGCAGAAAACAGGTTAGGTCCAATCGTTGCCGCTTTTTTTGCATAAAAAAAAGCACGAAGAACTGTTGGAGATAATCTTAATCTGATGCGGGTTCAAATTTCTGCACTCAAGTACTCCCCTATGTTACGCCGCTCCTGTAATAACCACAGTTTGATGTTTTCGAGATACAAATTCCATATGTGAAGCACACAATGCATTTGCTCTTGGTGTCAACAGGGTTGTTCACTCTTTGCCCAATTTTGACATTGATAGGTGCCGAAAAGTGTTGAAGTTGTATATGCTAAAGTAGTAGCTATTACACAACGTTTTCTAACTTCATCCATGTGTCAAGTTGGTACTAGACCAGTTCAAGGCAGAACGCAAGTTCAACGAGATTTTGCCTGCACACTCATCTTTGCCAGTGCCCTATTACACTTGTTGAAAAAGATTTCAATTTGAATTTTAATTAATAAGGCCACTTCTGTAGCTATGTTTGCACCTTCTTTAGTTTCATTACTTAAATGCAGTAAAATGCCCTTCTGTAAGAGCATTTCAAATTAGTGCTCATTTCAAACAATGTTCTGTAGCTATGTTTGCACCTTCTTTAGTTTCATTACTTAAATGCAGTAAAATGCCCTTCTGTAAGAGCATTTCAAATTAGTGCTCATTTCAAACAATCTTCTGTAGCGATCCTTCATTAATTTCATTATTTCAGTGCAGTAAAATACCATTCTGTAAGAGCATTTCAGATGAGTGCTCATTTTAGACAATTTTTGATGGAAATTAAACAGTCGATGTCCATAGGAGTATGAGCTTTTTTACAGCAAGTGCACTTTATTTTTCATTGGATTTTTGGTTTAATCAAAGCCAATGCATCAAAATATCAGTAAGAATGCGAGATCGAAGTAGCAGTCATAGCTGTGCCATATCACGTTCCATTTTATTCTTGACAGCACAAATAAACTCCATTACGTAACTGTCATACGAAGGAAAGTCAAGCTCCTAAGATCCTTGGGCTCAAAGTCCGGCAAACTTTAGCACACAACAGTTGCAAGTGATCCTGCATTGAACAATTTAAATGAATCAAAGTGAATATGTTTGTTTGCTTGAGTAACCTCACACAGCTTCGGCTGATTGGTGCTTGGTGAAATGCCAATGTGTTTTGACGGCTTCTCAAAACGTTAGCAACAGAGGGTCAGTATCTTGTTTCCAGCTAAAGGAAACTTAGGATTTACACATTTGAATGGATGCAATGCCATGGAGCGTGCCCCTCTTCCTTGTTTGGTACCACAATTCCAACTCTGCTGCAAAAAGCAGGAGCGTTAGTAGCATACGTAGTCTGCATTGCGATAATGAAGTTGCCGCACTTACCGTTCGAAACTCCTCTAAGACATAAAGCCCCGTGACTGCTTCACATAGTTTCAGTCGCCACTCGATCTTTCAATTTGTCAGATGTCTTCGAGTCCAACACTGGCTCATAGTATGTGTAGAACTTTAGTGGATTGATGAAATATTTTCTTGAATATCTATAATACGCTTATCTAAGCTATCGACAATTAAGGCATTGTCAAATCGCGTTGCGGAAATCGCGTGAACTATGCCCGGAGCAATACTCGAGCCTAAGGCTTGCAAGGGGGAGGGGTGGGGTGAGGGGGGGGGGGGAGAGAATAACTCGAAGCTAAGGAATAACTCGCGCAAATCCACCATGCTGTAGGCTTTCCCCCAACCTGCCAGATGCCTCTAAAAATAACAATTGCGATATTAAACACTTTGTGAATTCAAGGCATTTCTAAATACGTTGAAGCACATAACGACGTGATATGAAGGTGCTCAATTGGTACAAAAGTTTGTTCATCCCTTCTAAAAAATCGCAAACACATTTGTTTTGATTGTTTCGCTTGGCATTGATTTGAAGTAGTTCCTACAGGTAATCAGTTATCCAGTCGCTCTTTGATGGTTTTTAGTGAACAAAGTAAACAATCAGTTATATCCAATCGCTCTTTGATGGTTTTTAGTGAACAAAGTAAACAAGTGCAAAGAGGAAAGAATGGCTGCAACATGCTTCAGTGATTTTGAGCAAGCTCGTTAAAAGTCCAAAAACATCGCATAAGTGTATATTTAGCACAAAATTTTTCGCCTCCCTTTCAAAATGAGCGAATTGTTGATTGCGATATTTCTTTAGAAACTCATGAATCTGTACAGAATGGCAAAGTTGGTGGGAATAGAGACCTCAGCCAGCACTACGCCATTTTTCTATACGATGAGCAATTCCGAGGTGCGAGGTGTGCACCTGGCTAAGTTTGAGTTCTCGCGCACCGGCGTTTAGTATATTGTGAGAACGGAAGATGGCGAAGAGGGGAACTTTTCATGCAACTGCTTCCACATCATCCCCTTTTAGCAGCGATTCAATAAAACTGGTACTATACCACACTTGAGCCAGCTGGCTCCATACAAAAAAAGCATTTAGAACAGCTTATGAGTACAGCGAAATCGGAGAAAAGAGCAATTCAAAGTCTGTACAAGAGAAGCTTGTTTCTGCAATGTTAATGAGCTTATGAGCTTACGAGTACAGCAAAATAGGAAGAGAAGATCAAAGTTTGTACAAAAAAATTTTCTGCAATGTTAATGAGCTTATGAGCTTATGAGTACAGCGAAATCGGAAAAGAAGAGCAATTTGATGTTTGTACAAAGGAAGCTTTTTTCTGTGGAAATAACATTGCTGGTTCCTCCCCACCCTATTTAAAAGTGAAATCCTTTTACTCATTCCCACACAGTGTAGAAAGTTCTTCGAAATTTTGAACTCATTGCACTTCCTTGCCTTTGCTTTAGCTTCAATATCACAAAAAACAATTGAAACTAAAAAACAAAATTCTTTCAGAAAGTGAGTCTTTACTGACAGACTCTTCTTACAGATTTCACTGATTCTTGAAACTAACCCGTTTTTTGCAACGGTCTTAATCTAAAAAATGTCACATCCTTTCTATAGATTTTCTAGCATTACTTGGACGTGTTCCGTTCCTACAGGGGATTTTGAAAAAACAGGAGACCTTGAAACCTACATTGATATTAGATTTGTGTTACTTGTTTGGGAAATCAATCCGCTGTGGCTTAACGACCTTTACTATGGCACCCTTTCTCAAAACTTTTCGCATGAGCGTGTGAAGAAATTCTACATTTGATGGGACTTGTGCCAAATAGAAGTATTTATGATTTTGCTAAAAAGAGGATTAAAAAAAGAACAATAGCGGACTGCAATACACGATGCACCACAACGATAGAGTTATTCGACCACCCGCCTTACATCCATATCGGAAAAGGAGTACGTCAAAGCAACATCTTGTCGCCAAAGCTGTTCACTGTTGTGCAGTGGTGCATGCAGTCACTCGACTGGGATTAAAAAAGGATACAAGTGGATGGACAATATCTTTAGAATCTCTGTTTCGCAGACGATAACGTTGTAATCTCGAAATCCGTTAGCGAAGCAAAAAAGACGTTGAACGATTGCAAAGCGGGAAAAGGATAGGGCTCAGAGTCAACGGACGAAGAAGCAGTTCACAAGAAACACCTTGCAGTGATGGTCAGTTACAGTTGGATGGATTACCGGTGGAGGAGACCACATCCTACGGTCACCTATGGCGCATCATCAACATGGGACGAATTCAGCAGGAGACAGAGAGCGGCGTGGCAGATCCGGACCTCGAGAGAAGCTACAGACCATCTTGATGAGCCCGACCTGTGTGCTCACCTTTTGATGCTGCAGTTATACAGCTCTGTGTTACGCAGCCAAAACCTAAGCTGGCACTTCAGCAACTATGAGGGGCCACAAGCAGCACACAGGGCGCTCGAGTGGAAGCTTTTGAAGCTAACAAAGTCCAAACTGTTTCGATTAGGATCCGGAGTTCTGACTTTAGGCAACTTTCGCGTCTACAAGATTCAGCACAGTACTTTTGAAGAACAAACGTAAATGGGCCAGACATATAATGAGAAGAGAAGGCGACAGATGGACAAAAACATTGGAATGGATTCCAAAAACTTCAGAACCTCTCGTGACCACAAAAAGATGTTGATGTTTATTGCCCGCGTAAACCAGCTGCATCAGCTGTGAAAATCTAATCCAGGATCAAAAAAGCAATAGCGGACATGTGTCGAGACTTTCATGGATAACGATTGCCCTAAACTACAACGAATGATAAAAGTTGGGGCCCGCACGACCAGTAAAGAATGGCCATCTAAGTAGTTTAAGTAAGTAAGTACATTTTTTATGATGAAGATTTTGCTGTCCATGGTAACAAATAAGTGGTTATGTTATTAACATTCATCATGATGCCACAATGTCAACATGATTGAGGAGCTTTCGTATAAAAAGTTTTCTCCCCACCCCTGCCTCGAGGTGTGTGATAGATAAAGGGTAAGTGCGAGGTCTTTGATCGTATGAATAGTTACCCCCCCCCCCTCTTTACCCCCAAAATACAGATCAACACTCTTGTTGATGACTGATTGATTTCATTGCAACAATCCCCAATTTTTTTGAGCTAACTCAAAATCACTAGATTACGATTAATCAATTCCTTTGATTTTATACCAGTCTGTGCTTGTTATGCAGCCGTCAACATGACATTTTGAATGGCTTAAGATCCTTATTCCAATAGGATAAATGGGCGAAACCGTTGCAAAAGAAAAAATTACGATTTTTTGACATAGTTCGAACGAACTTTTGGACCAGCCCGACAATATGCGTGCAAGTACAATCATTTGTATTTTCATCTGAACCGCAAGTGGAAGAATTTTTGGAAGGACGCAAATTAAAACAAATTCGTTTCAGCAAGAGACGAACACTGATGCGGGTGTGGAGCTCTAGAAGGAAACCCAAAACTTTTGCTAACACTCAAACGAGCGTAACGATGACCATTTGTAGTACGAAAATGAGATTTAATGCCAGCCTTAAAAAAACATTTCGAGCGGAAGGTCAGTTATGGCTGGTCATAAATGTACGAACACCACCAATGAAGAGCTTTTTTACTTGATGCTACAACTTCAGCCATTCAAGGTCTAAGGTACATCTTGAATGCTTTGGATGAACCCAAGTTTTCGTTGCTATTTCCGAACGAGTCTCAATCATACCATAAAGTTGGCGCGACTTTGGGGTCTAGTCTCATTACATAACATTGATTATTGACCGTTTACAGGAAGCGCTCGTTGGGGTTTTGACAGTATGTTTTATAGAATTCCCACATCGCTTAGACTCTTACCAAAAAGTCACTACAAACCCCATCTACGAAAGCATTCAAGCGTTGAATCAATGCAATTGATTTACCCTTTCTTCTAAGACAATCTGAGAATGAACAGGAATTCCCTTTCTGGTGTGAGTGTTGACTTTTACATTCAAGGATTCTGAACTTTGAACCTTTCTGACCGTTATGTTGCACTAACCTTGCAGTACGTCTCTGTAGTCATGCTTAAATGCTACTTAAATCCTACAGAATATTCTTCCAGCCATCCCATTTTGATCAACTTTTGCATGTTCTCATGGTAGCGATGTAAGAGGAATCTGAAATAAGTCTTTTTCGCCGAGCGCATGGATTTACCCATTCGCTTTGGTACTTCCTCTTTAGATTTGCTTGAAAGTGATACGCTTATGGTTTTTACACCATGATCATATTGCTGAACAGGTGGGCTGAGCTTGCTGTTTTCCAATTGGAGTACCTCTAGCTGCAGAAAACACAGTTTTTGTTTTCCGAAGTTTTTGATTGAGGCAAGTGCATCGTTTGCATGATGATGTATGTGCTAGATTTTTCGTACTATCGTAGGGCTACTGTTTAGCTAAAAACAAAGAAATCTATGATTGTTTGGTTCGGCGCAGATATTTTTATGGACGTCTGCTCCGATAATTGCCGGCGGCAGGAGGCCGTGCGATTTTTGGGCAAGCGGATCCTGGAAAGACAATTCGCTGATTCCTTGCGCTTCGCTTGCAGAAATTTGGAAGAATGTTTTTTTTTGCCAATTTTCTGACGAATACTCGGAGAGCTATCGCGGTTCTTTTATAGATTAGCTGCGGCGCAGTTACCGCATACTAGCGAACTTTCCATGAAAATATGCAAAATTAATGAGGGTCGCACGATCCTTTGTGGAGGACCGCACCGCCCGTAGGTACCTTCCCCGCTGGGAGAAGGTACTTCAAACTTGGGTAACCAAACCATCGGTGACAGTCTCTGCCACACAGAGCCTCACCTTTGCTTAGCGTACGCCCAAAACCGCTTTAAAAAAGTCCGAGCGCCTGCTGAAAGTTTAAACAACGTTCGCTGAAAAAAATTATTTAACGATCGCTTGCAGAAATTTCTGTATTACTGCTCACTGGCAGAACACGGAAGTACCGCTTGCTGAAGGTTTGGCCACGCCCCAAAATTTTGCTAACCGCCTGCAGAAAAGCCCCCGCGATTATCTGAGAGCGATGTTGAATAGAGGCTTCCTGGACCGATCGAAAAAGAATACTGCCGTTTTGACGGTTGTAGGTTTGTTCTATGGTAAATATCTTCTTATCCGTGAAAAGGATGTCCCTGCTGCATGCCTTTGTGGATTGCCTCAGAAGACTACGGCATTTTTGCAGTCGAGTATCTTTCATCTGTTCCGTCAAAGCGTGACTCCTCTGCATTTACAAACTGCGGAGTCGCAAGCGTTTTCTCACAATTCTGTGAACCGAACTTCGGCTGGTGTTGAGCTCTCGCGCCAATTTCCTGATGTTTCTCCTGATATTCTTTCGGATTTTCTCACGGACCTTTTTCACCATTTTTGCATTAACGGCTGTTGCTGGTCTCCCGGTTCTGGGTCTGTCTTCAATCTTTCCCGTGCTCCGAAATCGGCGGAGAGTAAAGATGCTGCTCCGTGCAATACAGTGCTGGACAAAATTATAGGTCCACTCTAAAAAATGCCATAACTCACTCTGTTGTCAATAAAATGTTCCAAAATTTCGCACAGCCGTGTTTTTACCAGCCTACTATCAGTCTTAAAAATGGGTCTCGTTCTCGTTTGGTTATTCAGGAAAAATCAAAAATTTTGAAAAAGGCAGGCTTGAAGGTTGGACGAAATTATAGGTCCACCTGGAGTTTTTACTGAATGAAGCACTTCTAAGCTTCCACATTTCTTTAGGTAGGTACACATTCAAAAGCGTTAAACAGCCGTTATATTCAAACTGTGTCATAACTCCGAAAGAACCGATTTTCTGCTTTTTTGCCTTGAAAATGCTCACTTACCAGAATAGGAAGCGGAGGAATTTCATCTACCTTCTGGATGCTTTTTGACGTGAGTATTAAGAAAAAAATCCGACTTTTTGTTGCTGAAGCAAATCCGATATTGACGTTACTGCATTCCTGAGCTCAAATTTCTGTCTTCAAACTTCTTTTACAATGTCGTCAGGCGCATTAAGTAAAGTGAAGGCATGTTTATACGAAGAGAAATCCTATTTCATAGCTACAACTTTCTAGAAATCCTAGCACTCAAGTATAATTACAGAAATCACCCTGCAGAAACTGAATGCGATAAGCACCAAAACTAATTGTGGCCCTCACCGACTTTTTCAGGTAAATCATGTGTTAACATACAATACAAGCTGCATTCACTATCTAGTAAATAATTATTGTCAAGAATCTAAGTGGGGTAGCATGGCAAGCTATTTTGAAAGTGGGTAACGCCATCATTATGCTGCACAACATGTTTCGAAAAAGAAGCAAAGGACAATTTTCAAAACACTTGTGAGCATGGCGTACAGAATTACTTTTGTGTAGGAGTGCTTCTGCGACATTTTGAGTTTATAATGATAACGTATAAAGGGTTTTATGGCAGAAATTGAGGCTAAGGCTGCCGATTAAGTTGATGTCGGATTTGCTTCAGCAGCAAAAAGTCAGGTTTTTTCTTCAATACTCACGTCAAAATGCATCCAGAAGGTAGATGAAACGCCATCGCTTCCTATCCTGCTAAGAAACTGCGGCGTTTTCTACTCAAAGCAAGTTTCTGGAACGAAATACATGTGGAAGCATTTCCAAGGCAAAAAAAACAGATAATCGGTTTTTTTGGAGTTATGACACGGCTTGAATAAGCGGCTGTTTAACGCTTTTGGGTGTGTACCTACCTAAAGAAGTTCGGAAGCTTAGAAGTGCTTCAATCATTGAAAACTCCAGGTGGACCTATAATTTTGTCCAACCTTCAAGCCTGCTTTTTTCAAAATTTTTGATTTTTCCTGAATAACAAAAAAAGAACGAGACCCATTTTGAAGACTGATAGTAGGCTGGTGAAAACACGGCAATTTTGGAACATTTTATTGACAACAGTTATGGCATTTTTCAGAGTGGATCTATAATTCTGTCCAGCACTGTAGCAGTGTTTTTTTTTTCGATCTGCTTCTGAGCAAATCTCTCCTGGCTTAACTTCACTTGGCGCGCTCTGCTCTAGACACCATAACTTGAGAATGAACCGACCAAACTTTATGATTTATTGAAAAGATGTGGGAAACAAGATTTAAACAGACACTCAAAATTTGGCTTGAAAAGACGAAAAACTGGCAAAGTTAGAAGTTACAAAGTCAGGCTTAAAGATTTTTGGGATGGAATTGGATGTAATTAATGCCGTTTTGACAGCATGCCTTCAGGCTGATCTTCAATTCAGATTGCTTCTTGGGAATTGAGTAGAAATAAATTTTCGGATTTGCCTGACTTGTTTCTAAGCGTCAATGGCTCCTTTTGCAGTAGAGCCAATTATTTGTGAAATTAACGCACTAGCAAGAAATTGAAGCCTTTGGGTCTTACGTCATATCCTCTTATCAAAGTGGACAGATTTTCAATCCAAGGCGCTTCAAGTCAGTTCGCCTATACTAATAGGGCATGATTGAGGACGGTAGGTGCATGGTAGGTATAAGCGAGTCAAGACACGGGCAAAGGATAGTACGTACATGGAAGAGACAACAGCTGGTGGGAGAGATAGATTCAGGGATCATAGCGTCCGTTTTGAAAAGCATTTCTACATGCGATAACTTGCTTGTGATCAGTTTTTAGCAGCCGCTAAGGAACGTGTTGTGCTAATCATAAGCATACGTTACTGTAAGTGAAAACCTGAAAAGGTTTTTGAGAACTGCCTACCGCGACCTACCGCATCCGAATAGGCAGTTTCATACATCAATAGATGCGCGATGTCAAGCTGAGCTATATAGTGCTCACGAATTCAGAGTTTGTCCACTTTCGCAGAGATATAGCGAAACGATGCAACTGTTGCGAACTCCGCTGATAAGAACAATGTCGATGGAGCTTGCGTAGCATAGTGTTCATGATCCATATCGTAGGCAACAAAGTAGCCAACTAGGAGAGTTCTGCAACGAACTAAAGGTTGCCATATATGGGAAAGAAGTCACGTTGTGCGCGTGTAATTGTGGGCATAGTAGGTGGTTGTACATTCTGTTAGAAAAGGTTGGCTCATATTTATTTACATCTTCTTCGAAGAATCTGTATCATTCCGTCTTATGTACTGGGAATCCTGGAATTCTGGAATCATATCAAGGATGTCGTTCCCCAAAATGCCCTGGCTGCACTACGATACAGCTTGTGCCCTCGAGTTGTTGGACGCTAAAATCAAGGAAGTCTTTGCCAAAATTTGCTCAGCGTACCTTTTCAAACCTCTTCAAGGACGGACTACAGTTTTTTAAATGTGATGATGTCCGATTATAGCAAATATTGAGGAGGTCAGGGTATTCGATCGCTAGCACCATCGCGCATTATGAACGCATCTCACATCTCTTATGTCTAATTGGCAACTTTCGGCATGCAATATTAATGCACAAGAAAGGGATTGGCAGACTTCCAGGACAGCCTGATGATACAACATAGCCGCAGGTGGGAATTTATATAGAAAACAAGGAATACAGTGCGCTGCAGAAACTGTTATCGGTAGAAAAATGAAAAAGAAATCCTATTCTAATAAGGCAGAATGCAGGCGATTTTGGCGTACATATCCCGCTGGCTATTTTGCTACCACATGCAGACGTAAAATTTTGTACCAACTGCATAGCTGCTTTAGTCAAAACTTTCTTTTGGAGAAAGAAATTTCAAACTTCTACAATCATGTGAAAGCTCGGAATTTTTGTCGGTAATGGAAGACAATTAATGTGGTTAATCTTCGAAGGCACTTTTGACTTGCTATGTTCTATGTTGCAACAAAAAGCTTTGCCTTTATAACAAACCAAAATAAGAATATAGTCAGCATTATGTATCAGGTTGTCCCATAAGTTCCGTCCGTTTTAATTTTCAACCGCAATAAATCACCAACTTCTTGATCCTAGATAGGTTCCAAGGTACCGTTCGATAGAGCAAATCAAGCTCTACAAGATGGTCATCTCGCTTTTGCATCAGCTCTGATCCATCTCGAGTTCCAAGGCGAAAACTAAAAAGATCCAACTGCCCGAAAAATTGAGAAAAAATCATAACTTCGTTTGAAAAAATCCTACAAAAATTCTAACTTGCTCGCGTAAACAGGTATCCATATAACACATTTATATACGCCATTGCCGTGTTTTTTCCTTGGCTAGAAATTAAGAAAACGAAGATTTTCATGCTTTTGCCAAAGTGGTGCTGTGATGTCCCTACATAGATAGTTGTATACTACTAGCCTGTAAAAGTGCAAACATAAATTTTCAGCTTTCTACAAGCTTTGGTTCTCGAGAAATATCGAATACAGCTTGCCTTAGTTGGGTGCCTAACGCTAAAATCCATATTTCTCGAAAACTAGTGCCTATAGAGAGCTGAAAATCTATATTTGTACCTCTACAGGCTCGTAGTATACAACTATCTATGTAGGGACAGCACAGCATCGCTTTAACAAAAACATGAAAATCTTCGTTTTCTTGATTTCTAGCCAAGGAAAAAACACGGCAATGGCGTATATAAATGTGTTATATGGATACTGTTTACGCGAGCAAGTTAGAATTTTTGTAGGATTTTTTCAAACGAAGTTATGATTTTTTCTCGATTTTTCGGGCAGTTGAATCTTTTTAGTTTTCGCCTTTAAACTCGAGATGGATCAGAGCTGATGCAAAAGCGAGATAGCCTTCTTGTAGAGCTTGATTTGCTCTATCGAACGGTACCTTAAAACCTATCTAAGAACATGAAATTCATAATTCATTGCGATTGAAATCCAAAACGGACGGAACTTATGGGACAACCTGATAAATTTTCCTGAACAATACTAGATTTCATAAAACTTGTAGCGGATGTTATTTTCTATACAGTCAACATCATTCACTTTGACCATATGTGGCCATGAAAGTGGCTGAAATTATCGAATCGCACTAGTGCGCGCCAAGTCTATCTTTTACATCCAACTTTAGTTCGCTTTTCAAGACATCATCGAAAGTGAAGATATCTGATATGCCAATTTTTTGCACCATATCTGAGAAAATTGCTGTTTAAACAGACTCTGCGACTGTTTTTTCTCAAACTCTTTCGCAAAGGATATCATACCTGCAGAAATTAGTGCGTAACGGTACTTGGAGACTTCAAAATGATAATTATTAGGTTGGTGCAAAAGTGCTGTCATTTCGTTTTTAAAAATTTGTAACTTCGCGAGATTTTAACGGATTTGCTTGCTAATTTTAATAGACCAACTAGGTCTTCCGCTTTCAATCTTTGTTTTGTGGAGCTTCTGTTGTATACTGGATGCGGTAATAAAAATGGAAATGTAAGACCAATTTGATCGTTTCAAACTGGGTCACCAAAATCTGGAACGCTGCAGAAAAATCTGAAATCGTCAGTGCATATGTTTTTTGACCTACCTTTGCATCTGTGAAAAGTTTGTGCTGTTTGGACGTCTCTGTGAGAAGTTATGATTATCGAGTTTACTATGGAAAACGCCAAAATTATTTAATTTGCCAATTTTCGCGAAAATCATAACTTTTCACAGAGACGTCCAAGCAGGACAAACTCTTCACAGTTGCAAAGAGTAGTTCAAAAAACATACGTACTGACGATTTCAAATTTTTCTGCAGCGTTTCCGATTTTTGGTGACTTAACTCAAAATGGTCAAAGCTTATGTGGTCTTAGTTTTCCATTTTTACCTCCGCACCCAGTGTGAAAAGCAAGCTCAGCAAAACAGCATTTGAAAGAGAAAGACTTATTCTTTCTAATAAAAATATAAGGAAGTAAATCCATTGTAACAGCGCAAAGTTATGATTTTTCAAAAATGAAACAACAGAACTTCTGCATCAACCCAATATTTTTCATCTGAACTTTAGGCTATGGAGCGGATAAAAAGAGCGATACCACCTACAAGAGGCCTCATTACTCTTTTTCGCGTATAATCTAGTGCAAAACCATTGTGAGCGAAGCAAAACCTTCCAAATGCTGTGTTAGGAAGTCCTACAAGCAAAAGACCCATTCAAAATCTTCATCCTTCTTCTCATAGCGCATTAAATGAATGTAGGGCACAGACTAGATCATAATGCTGAGCTCATTAGATCTCATTTATGAGCGTCAAGGGACCTCTGATTATGAACAAATGCTGTACCGTGGTTTTCAGGTTCTTGAGAAGAAATGCTTCTGCCGCTCCATTCCCTCAATTTCGGCACCATAGAGCCGTAATTTAACATTAACATCAGCAATATACAATACCGCTCACAGAATGTGCAAAATTTCCGTGAATGTCGCAGATTTCCGGGAATTCCGCGAAGGTTCGCGAAATTCCGGGAATTTCGCGACATTCCCGGAATTTCGCGAAATCCATGTAAATCGCGCAAATTACGCAGGGCCATAACTTCTTTCCGAATGAGTATATTCAAAATCCAAAAACGGCATTGTATTCAGCTCGTTGAGGCGAATCTTTTGCTATACAGGTATCTTGACTGCGAGACTGAAAGCTACAAGCAAGCTTACCGAACTGCGAGAAGAAATCGCAATAAATGCTAAACGTTCTAGCACGGAAATTTTCACCTTCTGCTTCAAACTGCTATTGCTTATTCCTGTTGGACTTATCATTTTCGAAGAAGAGGTAGATGACGATTTTTTTAGCAATGCATGCATACGTATCTATGAGGGCTCAATCAGCACAACGCTCATTTAACAGACTGAAGTTCATGTTAGACTGCTTTTCATGGTAAAAATTTTTGGATTTTGGTATGCATTACTTAAGTAGGAGTAGTCAATTCCTTTCGATTTTTTCCCGCAACCTATGCTTGTTAGAGAGATGTCAACATGCCATTGTGTTAATGAACGAAACCACTGCATTAAAAAAGTCACGATTTTTCAACATAGTTCAAACGAACTTCTTTTGAGCCGGCATGACAATGGTGTGCAAGTACAATCAATTATAATTCCCGTTGTCTAAATGGAAGGCAACCGAATTTTGCTACTATTAGGGTGTTCCATAATTTTTTACCGTTTTTACCTTGAACATCAGCAATTCTCGAGAACTGGGGTACGTTAAAAATTTTCAAATACATGATCGTGCTTCTGTGTGTATGAGCTATAAGCTATATGATCAAATGTGTGGGAAGAGCTCAGAACTTCTAGAAGCGGAGTTTGCCATTTTACTCCATTCAATTTTTCTTTATTTACAGCCATGGAAAGACGAAAATTGTATAATTCGGTGTTCTATGTGTCAAGCACATGCTAGGTTAAATAAGCATTTTTAAAGATTTTTTGGGGTGGATTACGATTTGTGCAGACACTTGATAGCCATCTTGTAGAGCTTGCTTTGCCCTATCGAATGATTATCCAAACCGCATCAAGTAAAAGAAAGATACAAAAAGACGACCGTAGAAGTAAAAACGGTAAATTATTATGGGACAACCTAATAGAAATTGCGTTTTAATGAAGCACAACCACCCCTTGTTGTGGGCTCTTCAAAATTTTGAAAAATAACTCAATCTTATTAGCAGTGAAAGAGCGATAACTGTATTGCAAGCAGTGAAGAATGAGGATGAATGTCACTCTCAGAAAGCATTTCGAGCCTACGTTCGATTTTCATAATTATACGAACACAATTAGCAAAAGAGCTTTTTCCCTTAGTTTTTGAATCATACGTCCCTTTGAAACAGGCTATTCAAGATGTGGAGCTGCAGCGCCGGGGTCTGAAGTGTTCGCTACAAAGAGTTTACATTTGGTGCATTACTAAAGGTGAGGAAGTCAGGGTTTTCTCTATCAAGTGAGAATGGTCTCAACTTGATTCGGTTTAGGAATGTCCTCATTAAGGTTTCTAGGGCTTTACTTTTGAGTGAAGCCGTTCTAGTCGAAGTGGCCCTTTCAACTGGGACTTACACCATTTTATGCACTACGCTGATTCCAAATCTGTTTTTTGTCTGCCAAGAGCCTCTGTAGCCGAGATGTGATTGCTTTTGTAGCGAAATTCGAACGCAGAATTTAAGTTTATAAATCAATTGTTGCTGTCTTTTAAGCGCTCAAACAAAGCAGTGCTAAGCATGAGTGTATTGGACAGAAGACATCCATTGAGTGAAGTGCTCTGATAATCACAATGGGACTTTTAATTCTGGACGATTGTCCCAGTTGCACTCAATTTCTGAAACAAATGGGCTCATAGCTCGGCGTCCAAAGGAGCTTGGCAGATAAGGAAGGCAATTTGAAATCATCACTCAATGCTCTTAAAGAAGTATAGAAGTCATCCGAAAAGTTCGCTTTGATTAAAATGATTTTCCTTCTAGCTCGCAAAAAGTCTCTGAGTTGCCTTGAATTTTCTTGATTGATGTCTTTTTGAATGCTTTGAAAAACCTCGTGTTTTTGTCGCTGTTTCCAACCAAGTTGCAACCTTTCTATGATGTTGGCACGACCTTCAGAAAAGTCGGCTTCTGTTATCCAAAAGAATTTTAATATGAGGGAAGTGCATCGTTTTTATGAGATGTATCGATGCTAATTTTCCAAATTTTCCTAAACTACTTATAGCTAAAAACAAAGAAAGGCAGGCTGGTTTGTATGGCGCAAAACAAAACTAAAGCTAGAAAGTATTGTCCATGTTCGGCTATCCTTGAACCTTGGCATGGCTTGTCACTTGATAGAGGTGTGGTTTGAGCGGTTGACCAAGATGGTACACAGTTTATTATTGTACAATGGCCTACGTTTCGGCGCTGTCGCCTTCGTCAGAGCCTGGAAGTCGAACTCATCAGAATCTATTCCCTCAGACGTCAACAAAGGACACAGAGTACTATTCGAGAAAAAGCCAATGAAAACTCAGTCAGAGCAACAAGAGCAATACTAACCTTAGCCAGAGGCAAAACGGAAGTCGAAAGACCGCCGTGTATGCAAGACTATGCCTCAGCTTTACTTATATATGCCGTTGTGACCTGACCTCATATTCAAATCCGCATAGGGATTGATATGGCGCTAGTTCTTTAGTGATAGCGATACACTCCTCCTTTCTATTCATTTTTGGATTTCTGGCGTTTATCCAAAACGCTTCCAACGTTTTGCACGCGAGGATCCCGGGTTCGGACGACAAGATTTGCACCGGAATTTGAATTTCAGCTTTATCATGGCGCACTATACGATGCTTGCCCAATAGAGTGGCTGCTTTTAACTTATTTAAGCCATCTATATGTTCTTTAACGCGACAACAGAGAGGGCGGCCCGTTTCACCAATATACGTATCGCCGCATGCTAAACATGTGATAAGATATACAATACCGGATAGCATGCAATTACCCTCCCTACCAAATGGGCACACCACGCAGTTAGAAGTTGGACAGAAGCGATCGTAAGCACGGTTTCGAAACAATCGCTGTTTGAGATTTGCGGGGGGAATATCGACTACCCTAACAACGCCTTGCAGACCCGCCTTACGCACTGCCGCACTGCACTGCTCAGCTCATCAGAAATGAATGGCAGGCAGATCGGAATCTCCGCGGTACTGCTCGAATTGCGAGCTCCGCCCCGAGAGCACCAATGTGCTCCCAGGGTGTGCCCCCGAGCAGCATAGCCGTTGGAGGCCGCGATTCCCCGAGCGACGGCGATGGACCATGAGCGTTCTTCGCCGCCGGAGGATACTCGAACAGCTGTTTTGTACATGTTACCTACAATAGCCCTTTTCATCCTGTTTGGATGCGCGGATAAAGAATGTATGAGGATGTTTTTGTTACTGGTCTTGCGATACCATTTTGTTTTGTACCCTCCGCCTGCAAGCTGAATTTGCACGTTTAGAAACGCTAACCATTCCCCGGAGGGCTTTTCCCTAGTGAATACGATGTTTGGCGACTGTTGATTTAGTATGCTAAAGCAAGTGTCTACCTCCGCTTGGGTGGGACATATGACGCAACAGTCGTCTATGTACCGACCATAAAGGGGTTTACGCTTCAATACCGGCGCTTCTATTTTAGACATGAAAATGATAGCTAAAGTAGGTGCAAGTCGCTGTCCCATTGCTAGGCCCCTGACCTGCTTGTAGTACTGATTCGACCATCGGAACACCGTACAGCGTAAGCATTCGTAAAAAAGGGTCATGATGTTGCAAATACTGAGACCGTGTAAGGCAAGAGCGGCCTGATGCTCCGAAAGAAGCTCGTAGGTAGCCTGAAGTGCAGCATCATTTGACACGTTTGTATAAAGCGACGTGACGTCAAATGACTCGATTGCATGCTATCCGGTATTGTATACAATACCACTCTCATAACGTGCAAAATTTCCGTAAATGTCGCGAAATTCCGAAATTTCCGCGGACTTTCCGGAATTTCGCGAAATTCCGGGAATGTCGCGAAGTTTCGCGAAATTCCGGAAATTTCGCGGAATTTTCGGAATTTCGCGACATTTTCGGAATTTCGCGACATTTACGGAAATTTTGCACATTCTGTGAGCGGTATTGTATTCGATGTGCTAACAACATTTCTTACATTGTTTTGCTGCTAGTGACACATTGTAGGATAGAATATCTGCCAACACGACTTTCGAATTTGAAAGACAATTCATGAGAAGGCGATTTTGTAACATCATAATCTGACGAACAATTCAAATAAAGATCTGTGCTAAGCATGGTCCGATAGAGGTGTTCACAAAGTTTTGTACTCACAAAAATTTGCGGACAATTTCCGCAACAGGTAGGCGAAAAGTGCAGGCGAAGTTGCGATCTTGATTGGTTTAGCTACTTCTATCTCACTTTAGCTTTACTGTAAGACTCTCTAGTGCAAAATAAATAGGATTTTCGTAAAGATCGGGACCAAAAACCACTATGAGCGAAGTTTCCGGTCAATCCGAGAACCTAATATTTTGAACCAAATCTTGCGCCGAGGCCAAGAGTGAGGAGCGAGAAAAAATCATGTGCTACTAGTTCCTTAGAAAATCAAACCATAGATGTTATCCGACTCATTGATTACAAAAAACACATCTGATTAGCGAGATAGCTTCTTTCTGTAGGACTACGGTGGATAGATTTTAGAGAAATGTCGATTTTTTCGAAATTTGCTAGCTCCGCCCACTTTTGGCCCCGCCCACACCCAAGTCTCCACCCACTTTTCCCCCACCTTCCCATTCCAACCCATCCATGCCTGGGCCACTAACCCGCCAATAACCACCAATGAACCACTTCTGACCGATTTATACATAGAGATCAAAGATCAAATTAAGAAAAACTATCTCCAGATACTATAGGGCAGCGCCCCTTCACATTCATGCTGCTGTCCAACTTTCTTCATCAGCTGATAGCGCATCAAAAGTTGTATCGAAATATTGCTATGCCAGCGCCTTGATTATTCTCCTGGAATTATCATTTCATTTTGATCTATCATAAAGTTTTCCGAAAAATTCCCAAGTCCAGAACCGTTCTTAGATCAGCCTCTTGTGTATTTAACATCCATTTCTTCTGTGAATTTTTTGGTATAACCCCTTCGAATATAAACACAAATACGGGTATCCGGACACTTCGTTCCCATTTTCCACAAAGATATGCATAAAAATGTACATTGGCTTTCTTATAAACCCTCGCTTATAAAAGAGTTCAAATCCCGCTTTTATCATAGAAAGAATGAGCTCACAAAGTTGCATATAAATGACTTTATAGCATTTGCCCATCAGCGCTAGTCGCGGTGATATGCGGTCACTCTCGCACCGTAATTAGCAAATCTCGCACCTCGGCTGTCAATTACAATACCACTCTCATAACGTGCAAAATTTCCGTAAATGTCGCGAAATTCCGAAATTTCCGCGGACTTTCCGGAATTTCGCGAAATTCCGGGAATGTCGCGAAGTTTCGCGAAATTCCGGAAATTTCGCGGAATTTTCGGAATTTCGCGACATTTTCGGAATTTCGCGACATTTACGGAAATTTTGCACATTCTGTGAGCGGTATTGTATCTTATCACATGTTTAGCATGCGGCGATACGTATATTGGTGAAACGGGCCGCCCTCTCTGTTGTCGCGTTAAAGAACATATAGACGGCTTAAATAAGTTAAAAGCAGCCACTCTATTGGGCAAGCATCGTATAGTGCGCCATGATAAAGCTGAAATTCAAATTCCGGTGCAAATCTTGTCGTCCGAACCCGGGATCCTCGCGCGCAAAACGTTGGAAGCGTTTTGGATAAACGCCAGAAATCCAAAAATGAATAGAAAGGAGGAGTGTATCGCTATCACTAAAGAACTAGCGCCATATCAATCCCTATGCGGATTTGAATATGAGGTCAGGTCACAACGGCATATATAAGTAGAGCTGAGGCATAGTCTTGCATACACGGCGGTCTTTCGACTTCCGTTTCGCTTCTGGCTAAGGTTAGTATTGCTCTTGTTACTCTGACTGAGCTTTCATTAGCTTTTTCTCGAATAGTACTCTGTGTCCTTTGTTGACGTCTGAGGGAATAGATTCTGATGAGTTCGACTTCCAGGCTCTGACGAAGGCGACAGCGCCGAAACGTGGGCCATTGTACAATAATAAACTGTGTACCATCTTGGTCAACCGCTCAAACCACACCTCTATCAAGTAAAGCTAGAAAGCGCAAGTTCAACACCATAAAGATGATGCTCTGCACATTTCTGAAAAGAACCAAGTCCACATCAAATCTGAATTCTCAAGAGCGTGCCAACTGGGGGAGGAAATTTCTTTCCCGAGCCATATCCTCACATTTAAGTGATGCCTGCCAGGCACGTTCGAACTCGCTATAATTAGGGTTCTCAGGATCACATCGCAAGCTGCGCCCCTCATCCGATGTCGCTTTACATGCTGGCCATTATTTCATAGAAAGTTTCAAAGTCGTTCAGTGGCGAATTGCCTCAATAAAGACCAAGTTTCGGATTCAAAAGTTTGAGGTTGCTCACTTCAGTAGTGAGATTTGTTTGTTGCAAAGTCAAGGCTCAGCAGCGATAATGCCCAACCATGATCAAAATTCGGATTTAGAGGTTTTAGAGGTTTTTTAATTCATAAAAAGTTCATACGTTTACACGTCCTCAAAATCGCTTTTTCGAAAACGAAGTATGTTTTGTGCAATATCAATAGGGATTTGATTCTTTGAACATTTTTTTAAGACAAAAAATGTGTGTCTCACAAAAACCGAATTATATCCCTAAAAATGAAATGAGAAATGCAGACATACGTATGCGATTCCGTATTGGCTTTTTCCTTAATTCAATTTGAAAAATATGTCAAGGTGCAACACTGATAATGACCAAGCCAAGTAATTCTTGGTATATCTCAGATCACTGAGGTCATTGAGGCTGTCCCAATGCAAATGTCTTCATTGTTTTGAAAACAATCAGATTCTCTTGTGCTACGGGTATTTTATTCGATGGTTGATTCAGAATTTTTCGAAAATCCGTAAACCCGATTTAGTTTATTTTGAATCCAAATTTAGATCCCGGTTCGGCATCATCGACGCTGAACCTTGACTTTGCAACAAACAAATCTCACTACTAAGAAGAATTCTGTCGTGACTGGGGAAATTTCGCTATAGGACTTCGATTCTCTTGCTTTGAAATTTTAGTTTCAGCATCTAAAGCGACACTGGATTAGGGGGAGGGGCCTGCACTGTCTTGGCATCCTAAGGAGCTCGTAATTATAGCGAGTCCGAACGTGCCTGTTGGCACATCATTCAGGGGTGAGTGGCTTAGGTGAGAGTGTTCACTATCTTTATAGTAAGTGATTGTTTGAAAACATTTGCGTAAGTCCGAATTGTGAGGTTTTAAATGGTTTGAGAGGGCAGAACGTTGGACAAACATGTTTAAGCAGGCTCATAAGGAGCGTTTCCCTTTTACTAATCATTATACTCACAATCAGTGCCATCCTAATGGTACGCTTTCACGCTGGCCTTTGATGCAGTTGCTCATTGGAACTCCATTAAGTCTAAAGACTTTGAGTTCTTCTCGAAAGTAATTCTGTAGTTGCGAACAGTAGAACTGGGAGCAGCGCCAACTTGCGACTCAATAAGCTTGAGTTTCTGTTTAAAACAGAAACTCCAACTCTTTGAACATGAAGTTTGGATGGTATGGCACGGAGTCGGTAATACGCCATTTTGGATTAATGTTAAAGAACTACTTTACTAATCATAAGAAAAGTATAGCATTGTTCAATAAGGTACTTTTGAAACGGTTGTGTGGCTACTGCTCTCGAAATTTTACCTGCATTATTGCTGCTTTCATCTGTAAAGTGGATATGCTTTCTTTGTCGTATCAACATTCTTGACAGAATGTTATATCCTTAATACATATAAAGCAGAAATTTTGCATGCCTGTGCACATTCCCCATAGTTGCGATGCTAGTCATCAAGACATAGTAAGGACGGTAGGAAGCGAACTCAGGACGAGTCGGAACCAAAACAAGGATAATTTTTGTTCATGAGAGGTCAAGCACGAGAGACTGGCTCCAAACCGAGGTGGAAACCGGGAGCCAGCTCGTATCCTTGCCTTATAGGGAAAAGGCACCTTAATTAGACAGGTCTTCCAAAAAGAGAGATATACCGTGAAAATCACCTCGAAACGCGGATTCCGGGTATGCTGTTGGCTGCAGCGCACTATTCTGAAGCAGACTCAACATGGAATACTAATGGACGCTTGCCTTAGACTCATTTTGATGAGCTGATTCTATACCTTTCGGATGTGCATTGCGGTTCTCTAAAAAATGTTGTGAGCGATCAAAAGTCCAAATTTGGCAAACAATCAGCGTCACGCCTTGAATTACTTGTTGAAATTGTTTCCGATAAACGTGAGCATTACTTAAAATTATTACACTTATTTCGTGATAGTCAAGTACTCCCAAACTAAATTTCAAGCATATTAAGCATTAAAATCCCAATGCTCACGCCTCTAACCGCTGCGTTTAACAAGTCATAAGTATTTCTTTCAAAGAGCTGGATTTGGAAAGAGCTCATCAAGACGCATCTAATGGCAGGATGTTTTGTGCGTTTTCAAGTTTTCCATCTTATGGACCGCAGGCATAAACATCCTGTTCACCTATCCGTAAATATTCCTACCAGTCTCTACTATGAACATAGTGAACAGAAGCGAGAAGCTGTAAAAACACATTTTCCTGCTTTTTGTAAATCCCCCGATGATCCTCGGCGGCCAACCCTCTTTCCTTCAAAGTCATTTCCTTACTTCAAACTCAATGAAATCGTGCCTGCCTATCTAACCAAACAATGTTAAGCATGTTCCTGAGAAGAACAAATGATATTTTAAAGTCACGAAAATCGCGATGAACCACAAGTCGGAAGTTAGGCTTTTTCGAAAATTTCGATGTTCCAATAACTCAATTGTTCTTACCAGAAACACGCTTAGCACTGTTAGGTTACATAATCAGTACAACTTTGGATTGTTTTCGTTAACTTCTAATTGTAAGAAAAAAAATGACTTTGAAGAAAAGACGGTCGAACGCTGTGGATCATCAGAGGTCCACACAAAAAGTGGAAACTGCGGCTTATGCAGCTTCTCGCTTCCATTCGTATGTTGCTAGTGTAGGAGAGCAGGACTAGTTTCGGATGGATATACAGCGTGAAACCTTCCTGAAGCTCCAGATATCTGGATCTCACGCTGTCTGTCTATCCGTAAGGATTCCCACCATCCTTCACCATGAACATATTGAACGGGAGCAAGAAGCTGTACAAGCCGCATTCAGCTTTTTGTATGATCCCCTGATGATTCCCTCGGCCAAACGTCTTTTCTTCGAAGTCATTTTACTTCCTTCAAAGTTAACGATCATTCCAAAGTTGTACCGATGATCTAAACCAGCAGTGCTAAGCATGATGTTGCCACGAAATTTTCGAAGACCAAAGGGCGAAAGTTGGGGTTTGTCAAAATTTTGATGTTTCAGAAAGTCATTTGTTCTTATCAACATCATGCTTAGCACTGCTGGATATACTCGGTACAACTTTGGAATGTTATCGTTAACTTCAAAGTTAGAAAAATGACTTTAACACATTGACGACGCCGCAAATTTTTGATTGTCTGCTCTTGGGACCAAGACGTTTTTTGAACCAGCCAGCATTTTCTAGATGAAATCACGCATACTGCCATCTACAGTATACATACAGTAGCTCCGGAAGGCTTACAAAGAAGGTAGAGGTCACTTTTAGGTTCACGGCCAAAGAAAACTTTCTAGAATAAGTTTGTACCAAAACACTCGTCATTTTAACAAAGTTCAAGCTTTGACACACCATGTGTGTCAAGCGGTCCCACGTGGTAGGCATTGCTTGACACACATGGTGTGTCAAGCGGTCGCCAATGTGTTAAAGAAAAGACGGTCGGCCGCCGGGGATCATCAGGGGATCATAAAAAAGCTGGAAAATGCGGCTTGCACGGCTTTTTGCTTCTGTTCAATATGTTCAATATGAAGGAAAGTAGGAATACTTACAGATAGACAGACAGCGTGAAATCCAGATATCTGGAGCTTAGGATAAGCTTTCTTCTGAAGCTGCGATCCCCTCCACAGCGGGATGTTAATACATGCGGCCCTAAGTTGGCACTGTTCCCTGACAGTGGCGTACCGGGGGAGGGGGGGGGGGGAGAGAGGAGAGGTTGCGCAATTTTCGGAAGTTACCCTCCCCCCCTCCCCTCCGGACGGAAATCCTTGGTACGCTACTGAGGGTCAGGGGAATGGATGTAGGAGTTAAAGCATGCGCACAAATACTGACACATGATGCAGAGCTATGTAGCATCGAATTTTTTCGAAAAACTGCTCTGTAAAACATGTCAGTATTTTGCACTGGCATGCCCATGGAAAAAAAAGCTGAAGATGTCAAACTGGCATAAAACTATGTGTAACGTACCTTAACAAGCGGACACGGTAGATTGAAACGCCAAAAGACTTGTTTCAGCGAGCTGAGCTTGAGTCTGCCTTTGTCTCTAACTGAGATTCGTCACTTGAGAGAAGTCATTGGCAAGAGAAGTTATGGCAAGGAGGTAGAAAAAGGTCAGAGCAAACTGTGCTTTCCAAATTCTACTCAATTATCCCATACCATTGCATAACTTTTACTGCGAAGGACTATCGGCTAAACCAATTTTCAAACTCATTATTGCGCATCAATTTGTTAGCAAGAAACAGCCTTACCTTGTCAGGCTGAGTTAGCAATTCAGTAATAACTATTTTTTAGACAATACAACCTTCGCAATTTAGAATTTGTAGCCAGGCAAGAAGAAGAGGGAAATGATGTTAGGCTGCCTCATAAGTTTTTTTTTCAATTTTGACTTTTGACCGTAATAAGTTATAAACTTTTCAATAACCAGGGTATCAGGGTACCGTTCGATAGAGCAAAGCAAGTTCTATAAGATGGCTTCTAATATTGCGCACGTACATCTCAAACTAGAAGCCAAAATCCTGTGAAGTTTTAGACGCTCAAAAATTGAAAAAATTGTATCTTGGTTCAAAAGGAACTCATAGGATTCCCACTAGCTCAAGCATACACCTCCAAATCAGGCCTTCATATATGGCTTTGCTGCATTTCTTTAATAAGCTAAAAACTGAGTAATTGAAGATTTTTGAGCTTCCAAAAAAGCGAATGATGTGCTGCTTAAGTACCTGGTTTTTAGAAGTACGGCCACAAATTTTTAGCTTTTTACAAGCTATAGTTTCCGAGAAAAATTTATTCTAACATCAAGAAACAAACAAAACAAAAGCCAGGCTTGCTAATTCTTGAGAATTAGCGCTTGCAGGAAGATGAAATTTCACGACCATACTTTCAATATTTTTTAATATACGGTTACTTGTTCGAGAACAGCACAGTATTGCTTTTTCAAAGCATAAGAAATTTCGTTTTTTTTTTCAATTTTTAGCTTAGGAAAAAATGCAGCAAAGGTATATATGAATGTCTGAGGTGGAGTGTACATATATACCTGAGCAGGTGGAGAAATCCTATAAGTTTTTTTTTACAACTACAAGATATCTCAATTTTGAGCATCCAGAACTTCTCAGATTTTGGCTTCTAGCTCGAGGTGTACTAAAGCGCTTACTTGCCATCTTATGGAGCTTGCTGTGCTCTATCGAATAATCTGGTTCTTAATTGAGAAATTGAGAGGCGTACAATTTTTTGCAGTCAGAAATTAAATCGTGAAAACTTTTGAGATAACTTGATAGATTCATTCATGGGTTAGTACTCTTATCTTTTCAGCGCATTTGGTCACCAAAGGCATATAGTATAATAATGACCATTTTTGGCTGCAAATCATGATTACTATAATTTTCTTACTTTGAGGTTCCAGCTGACTGGCATGTAGAAATCATAGAGATTAGACTAGCGTTCGACTAATTATAAGGAAGTTAAACAGAGCTTCAGCTCTGGTTATCTTGGCTCAGACCCAAAAAATAAAATGCCAAGTTAAGCAATCCATCGCTTGAGTTCGGGCTCAAAAGAGCGAATGCAGAATGAGAAGCATGAAAGTGCGCCTGATCTAGAGGCCCGATCGACATATTGTCTTTGCATACAGTTGGCTTGTAGATGCTAGGTTCTGTTCGAAAGCATCTACACATTTACAAAGCTTATTGTTCGCAACACGTTGTAAAAGTCGAAGTGTCCGCGGTCCACAAGTCAATCGAAAGAATAAATTTAGTACAATACAATCAGGCAATTCACTCAAGCGTTCATCAAATCCTATAAAAGGCCGTGAGTAAACAAGTAACAAGCAGCAGACAAACCGATGCGCTTCCACATTTTCTTACTCCTCGTAAGTCCGAAAAATTCGATTTTCACCTTGATATGCATTTTTGGTCAGGTGCAGATAGAGACGGTGCTCTCGCAACGAGGGAAGAAAGAGGGTGAACAAAATTGCGAAAATGCAGCCAAGAAATACAAGGATATGTTTAAAAATTTTGACTGTCCTGGGGTTGGCGCATTTGGAAACTTATTCGAAGATATGATCGCAGGTTATTTCGACAAAAAACCACTAGAAATGGTTGGTTTAATGTTCTGCGCTGTTATAACTCAAGTTTATACAATGATTACTACTATTACTACTATTACTACTATTATTATTACTTGCTTACTACCATTCTATTCGGAGAAAAATATATGCGATGGAATTATCGAACAACTCGTTTTACGATTTTTTGTACTAATTAGCAAACAGGAGTAATGTCGGTTGTCCCAAAGTCTTTTCTTTAAGTTTTCGCTGCAATAAGTCAGACACTTCTTACTCTAAATAGACATTAGAATACCATTCAATAGAGCAAAGCTCTATAAGATAGCATTTATGGTTTTGCACCAACTTCGGTTCACCTCAAGTTTTAAACCAAGTCTAAAACTTTTGGATACCCAAATAATTGAAAAATTTTTATATTTTCGTTCAAAAACGTCCCACAGATCTCTCACTCGCTCACGCATATCATTTTACTTCAGACATTCATATGCGCTGTTGCTGTATTTTTTATCAGCATTTAGAAATCAAGAAACCGAAAATTTCCACGTTTTTACCAAATTGATGTGCTGTTCTTTACCGACAGTATTATATCACAAGCTCTTACAATCAGAAGTATATGAATTTTTAGCTCTCTATAGACTTTTTTTGCCGAGAATTGTTGAGTTAAGCGTGAAAAACCCGAGCGAGGAAAGCTGGATTCGATAATTTTCGTGAATCAGAGCTTGTAAAGAGCCAAAAATTTATGTTCATACTTCTAGGAACTTTTATTATTCAACTGTTAGTGTAAGAACAGTACAGCATCTCTTTGGTAAACTCAGCTCAAACCAAACCTTGCTTTAGAATGTTTCGATTTCGTTACAAAAAGTCGCCTGCGGTCTCAGTTATGGTGTAGACTTTCCAGAAGGTTGTGATTTCACTACATTTACACAGAAATTGGGAAAGTAAGTTTCCAAAAAAACTTTTCTAACAATCTTCTGCAATTATACAGAGATCGAGCTGGCTTATCCATTTTGGCCGCACAAATCGAGTTGAAGTTGAAGAATGCTGCGGTGAGTAGGAAACAGTTCTGGTATACTTCCTTACAAATCATTGTACCCTTCCGCTTCAGCCAGCACCATTTTGACATGAGTAAAAGCTTGCTTACGTATAAGAGAAATTCCATCAGTTTCACGGATGTGGCGACGCACGGCTAAAACGCTGCTCGTCTCTACAGCCAGCCATAGAAGTTTCAGAAGCAAAGTCCATCCAAATTTTCAAGTTCCATTTGGGCGTTCCGGATCCGCTTCATGGAGGGGGGGGGGGGGGGAGGAGTCTACTGTCGTAAGCTGTCAAAAGCTCAAGACTTCTAACCTTGGGTGGACGGTGCCTTTGATCTGTGCAATCGAATCACCTATGTAGTGCATGCACCCTCAATCATTCTAATGCACGCGCGTCGAAGCCAATAATTCGATCTGTTTGAAAGTCTAAGTTACACCGAACTTTTTCGCTGAAATTTACCAGGCTGTAATCTATCTTAATAAAAAGGAAGAGATTGTTTCATTTCAGAAACCAAAAGGGAAAATATTCCACTTTGAATCCGGTTGCTCCCAGATGAAAGGGGACAAAGCCGTATGTGCCATCGGATTTACTCCGAAGTCGCAAGAAAGAAAAAAAAGGAAGAAAGCGAGCAAAGAAAACTGCCCTCCCTGCCCTCCTACTTCATGCACCCCTAGAGAAGAATCGCCCGCACTTGCCGCTTCTCCCGAGGTGGAAACACAACGCGGACAGGGCCAACCTGCGGGTCCCTCCGAGGACGGAGGACTACTTCAACAGAGCCGCCGACCTGACAATCCCCCCGAGAAGGAAGAACCAGGCAAACAGAGCCTACCTGGCGCTTCCCTCGACGAGGAAGAACCATTGAAGAGCTCTGTCCGTTCCCCCGAGAATGAAGATCCACACAAACAGAGCCCACTTGACGGTTCCCGCGCAGAGTCAGAACTACACGTACAGAACACAAGTAGATCTGATTCGCATGGAAGCGAGCAGGCACTCGGACAGCCTTCAGATACCAGGGACGAAGGAGAAAACCAGAATCTGCCTTCTAGAGAGGGATTGGGAGGCACTTCTGCAGCAGAAGTCTGATGCTTAATGAGACATCACCGATCTTGGAATAAACATGTTCTGAATGTTATAACGGCATCCAATAATAATATAGTAAAATGTAGGTTCCAACAAACTTGGCACATGTTGTAAGTATTATTGGTTATCACTATGTTAGTTTACATAATGATAAAGCAATGAGCTCTAAATATGAACAACCTAGGAGTAGTAGTTCGCTCGCAAAATGGGCTTGCAGTGGACACATGACAAAACGAGTAGTCTCAGCACAGTTTAGCTGACTTGCGTTTAGTCATGTAACAACAACGTAGTTTGGCTGTAGAAGAGCCACAGTTTTTACCCAGTGTTTTCTGCGCATATTCGTTAACTCTTTGGATTCCTTGCTTTAACATGATGAGATGACAACCACATAAAGCAAATTTTGACTTCTCACATCAATTTTATGTTAGTGAATCTGGAATTATAGATGTGACTGTATAAGCCAGAGATAATCCATTTCTGGGCCACTTAATCTCTTCCAGGAGCCGATAGAGATATCGTTCAAAATTGTTGTTTTGGCAGTGCATTGTTGTTTTAACTTTGCAATGAAAACCATGGTATATTCAAAGCATTTCAATGACGAAGCAAAATTCGAAATAATGAAGAAAAGCTGTACCAAACGCATGCCGCCTCCGTCGGCGATTTGCGCTCCACGAAATTGTGCGAGCGATTATGAGCTTGCTGGCACGTCTTCAATCAATAAATGATATATTGTTTAACTTGTGTATTACTTTCAATCTCAGAAGGTTCCAAAGTTCATGTTTGTCACATAGAATAGAAAAATATTTCGAGCACAATCGGCGCACCTATTTTATGAAATTACCTTTGTCAGCAGCCCGGTGGAATAAGCATCACTATTGAGGTTTACTCTATCTGCTTGTCTTGCAACCTTTTTCAAGAATTAATAGCGTTCAAGGTCACAGCAATAAGAAGTACTAAATTTAGGCAAGATAAATTCAAATTAAGACATCCAGGAGCAGTCTCCAAACTCAAAGATCAGTTTCAGCCGTTGGAAGAAGGAAGAGTGAGTCAAATTATAGTCAAATGTTTGTCTTCTTCTTGAATTTTACCAACGAGTTGAAACGGCGAAAGCTTTTCTTCCAATGTGTGGTTGTTAGGATTGTGTTCTGGCTAGGAAATTACACCACGTCCTTGAGATCTGAGTAAAACGGTTTTTATGTACCTGATATTTGCAAAACCGTGCAAAAATTTTCTATAAAAATCCTTCAAAGCTACAAGCGCATGAGAAGACTAGCAGCGACTTGCTTGTTATAGGTTGCCATACAAAATTTATGATCACTCCAACCCCACATAACAGCGTTCCGAAAACCCGCTGGACCCATGTTTTTTTTTTTATAAAGACCTATGTTTTTTTGTCTTTTCATCCAAACAAGCACAAATACTACTACATCCCAGGTTGATCCTTTTTTTGATTTTCGCGCTCACAAAGGCTTGACTCTACCTAGGCGGTACCAGTCAAATTAGGAAAAAAAACATTCCATAACAAGTTCGATTCAAAGCTAGAAAAGTTGGGCTTTTGATCAAATATAGTTTGAAAACTTAAATAATCAACAAATAAGGCATCGAATAATTACGAAAACCTAAATGATCCAGAAAAGAGGTTTCGAATATTTTGAATAGAATTTGATAACTCGAGTTATTGGAATCGAGGTTCCGAACGAATAATATTTGAATGTTTTATTCGAAATCGTATGAGGATGAAATTCGTATAGAAATATTCGAATTTGATGCAGAGTTATATTGACCGAGCGGATATGTCAGCAAGTTTTAGATGTGGTCACCCTAGATATTCGAACAATTTATAAAAATATCCATTCGATATTTGACTTTCAACGTTCGAATATTATCGATATGTTCATTGAAAATTTGTGGCTTCCGCATTTTATTCGATATTTGCTTATTCGATCGAATTCATTCCATATTAACTCATTCGAAAAATTTCGGATCTTTCGAAGTATACTGTGCATATAGATTTCTTAACAAGCAAGTATCAACTTCTCAAAATTTGAGATTTTCGCATTAACTAGAAATTTCTGTACTTGTTGTAAGAAAATGCTTTGATGCTTGTGTCAAAGGAGTATAAGAACAACGTCTCCTGCATCGGGATGCTGGTGATGTGAGGGCAGCTCTTATAACATTGAAATGTCATTGTGTCCATACATCAATCCAACAGTATTTTAGCGCTACAGTGCTGAGATGGACCAGTAGTGCAAGGGGAATTTAGTCGACATAACATTTGATCATCGTCTAAATCAAAAATTTTCCTTCAGAAACATTGCTTGATCAAACACTATCTATCGCATATCACCCTGTTTTTACTTCACATGTGAATGGAGTATATCATCTTATTTGAGAATTAGTTTATTACCAGATGTTAATCAGACGTTCTGCTGCAGTACAAAAAACAAAGAAATTTTTGATTCTGAGAGAGAATGAGTCTTTCAAGAAGTAAGTAAAGTTATAATGGAATCTTTTGATTTCCATTGCGCTAGCCCTAGAAGCAGTTTCAGCAACTTCCAAAATTTCGGAAAGTATGTGAATTTCATGGTTTGTACATTTTGTCTATCTTTACTAGCCACAATTGGCAACTCGTGCGATTCTGATCATTACATTCGACTATAAAAGATACGTTATTTAAGTGATCATTCCATGACTATGAGTTTTATATTGCAAGTTCTCTTTATGTTTATCTTCTTCTCTACAATCAAATCATGGTTGCCCTTGAGGAAATTGTAAAAAAAAATCAGCTTTCCTTCGTGTGACGTTGTCAGCGTGATAGAGATCAAGACTTTTGAGATCCCTGAGCTGTGAAGCGGCTCTCGAGGCGAAGTCTTATTTGAGATACCACTTAAGTATCTGAAACATACTGTAACGTTCTTACTCGTTTTTCAACAGTTTATTTTGCTTTTGCCATTGAGTTTACATATTTTTTCAATATCTGACACTCCTTAAATCTTTACTCTTAATGGGAGGGGGTGGGGATCTCAGACAACCTTAACATAAACCTGTGACTCTATATTAGCGAAGGTATGTAAAAAATGTAAGCGATAGACGATGTAAACGATTCTTACTGTAAAATTACGGTAGGGATTTTGAAGAGGGTGGTGTAACGTTGAAAGTAGATCTTGCCCCATAAAAGTTGCAAAAGGGCTAGATATTTTTTATCAAGCTAATCAAAGCTGCTGTTTTGTGTCTAAGCCTCGCACGTTCTTGTAAAAGTTTTTTCGTGATTATTCCAGGCACATTAAAAAACGTTCATGATTATTCGATAACCTCTTCACATGACCCAGATTGGGTCGAAGATCTGTACAATCTTATTTGCTAGAATTAGCATCTCTAAAAACTTACTACAATAAAGTATCAGTTTATCGGTGATAAATCAAAATTGCTGCTAGGTTGCAAGGACATCATGATGATGGAAGCTCCTACTGTAATCTTATGGTAACGAAAAGCAATAGATGCTCCTTCATACTGTAAGTCTAAGTGAAGCCAGCAATACAGATGTCACCTTGAGTATGGCTGAAAAACCAATGCAAGAGAAGATCTCCAAAATCAAAAAGTAGGGACGTTTAGAAACACTCTCTATATGTAAGATGTTCAATATCGCAGTAAGGGGATGTTTGGCTTGCACAAACTTACCTAAAAACCCAAAGAATATTTTGCGGTATTGCGTTTATACCCAAAGCTCGGCACGAGTTGGCTTTCCGGAAATGCAAAAAACGAATACATTTACGAATTCCCATTTGACCCTCATCTGAAATATCCGAATAGACCAAAAAACGAAACGTTGTCTAAAAAATCCAGAAAATCTAATTTCGGACCCACTGTAACAATATCCCTTTGCTTTTTATGTCGAGGCAATACTTAGTTTGCTTATAAGCCACCTGTCCCAACCCTGGTTTCTACCTTCAACTGATATAAAGCGAGTAAGGAGTGCATGACTCAAAGTCAGCTGCTTTTATTTTTGACTTAATTAATCTACCCACTCTAATCGCTGAATTCAAAGACATATTTGCGCAAGGAAATTTATGCGCGAAAGGTAAGCAGATAGTACTAGCATTTCAAATCAAAATTCAGTGCTATGACCATAAATCAAGTTTTTATGTCCTTGCTCATAATGGCGTAATTGAGCCAAGCTTCGGCTGGATCAGGGCTCGGCACGAGCTGGCACCAAGGAAATTTCAAAACGAAGTCCCGTTTGATATTGAAAATTTTGTACGAAGTCCCTTTTGACCTGTTTTGAAAACCCGTCATCATTTTTATATTATTGTAGAAAAATGTAGTAGTGTTTTCATGCATTTCTGATTTCATGAAAGAACTTTTTACAGCTTTCTGAGCTTTTTAAGTGGACGAATCACATCTTGAGAAGCAGAAAAAGCCGATTTTTCGACTGCGGAGCAGAACGAGTGGTTTTCCAATTGCTATAAAACGCTGAAAAGAGAACATTATGAAACTGTTTCTTCTCCGTATGTAATCTTTTACAGTGTAGATACATTTTATGTAAAAAATTATGAAAACTTATGTGAGCAAAGTGTCGGTGCCAGCTCAGCTGGCACCCAGCTGGCACGGTGCCAGCTAATTCAGAAAAAAGTTAGGCACGGCTTTTATTCACATAAGTTTTCATAAATTTTTGGCCCGTAGTTCCGGTTCACCAACGCGTATGCACACACCAAATTTGGTGTCATACTATTGAGTTTCGGCTGAAAACAACGCCTTTGTTTGTTGATGGACAGCTTGCCAATGGCATGCCGGTGGCATGCCGGCGGCATTTTTGCGGCAGTTCTCCGCCTCGGCCCCTGCAGAAACGATATCCCCTTTGCTTTCCGCCCTAAAAACGATATCTAGCTTGACCCGATGCCAGCTGTGCTGAGCCCTGGGCTGGATTGCTTCGCTTTGGCTCACTAAAACGATCTCCCAGAAAATGCAAAGTCCGTAGATTTTTGTCGAATATTGTTGGGAAATCCTTTGACTTCCGCACTTCTATAGAGCGGACTCCAGCTCTTATAGAAAAGCAATAATCATACTGCATTTTTATGAATGATTTACGCGCGTAGGGAGAGTACTCGTGATTTGTGGTTTGCGCAGCTCCATACTAGAACGAGAAGGAGAGGAAGAGTGAAATTAAGCGCCGCATGGGTGGCAACAAACGTCATTCATTCTGCTCCAAAAATTACACTTGCGTTACCCATACTGACCAATTATTTTCCTAAATAGAAGCTACCCTCATAGGCTATAAAGGAGAACCACTCCCGACTCTTTCCATAACTGTATGCTTTCAAAATTGTGAAGTTGCCGAGTACAAATTAAGAAAAGGGCTTTTCTTCTATATTCCTTTGATCTATGTATTCCTATTGTATTTCTTTACGTCAATATTGCAATTGTAATTATTATGAAAAGCATTTCTGAGATTAGTATTTTTTCAGGCTTTATGCGGTTTATGCCTCAATAGTAAGTAAAAAATTATGATGTTTGCAAAAAAGTGCAAAAAAGTGAATATTTCCTCTTTGCAGGTGATTGCGATGTGGTGCATTGATATGTCAACCGCTCGCTTCTTGTGTATTGGATGTTTTTGTAGAGATCTGTTGTCTTCCTAAGCAACTCCGTCTTGAGAGATTTCTATTGTGCAGTTCATAATGACCTACTGACATGCACGATTTTATGCCGCTAACCATACCTTAGATGAATCGAATGACAGCTGTTTGAATTCCTGTATCATACAATATGGTGATTCTGCTAGCAATTAAAAGAGCGAATTGCGACAAAAAACCATCGTAAAATCTACCAAAAGGCAGTTTATCGCATGCGCGAATTTTTTTCATATCTGGGGGGTATCACTGGAGATCACATGCTTACATTGCTCCTTATATAGCTGGAGCCCTAACAATAGCTTACATAAAGATTCCACCGGAACCATCGGTGGACACCATTACCTTTGTCCTTGTTCTCGATTACAAACATATTCTTAAGCTGTCTATAATTAGAATTTTAGCAACCTAAATCCGTATCTTCGAAAAGAAGTAAATAAATGATAGTGATGCATTCTTCTTATCGATTTAGTCCAAGATGAACATTAGAGTATATGAAGGGGAACATCCTACCCCATAAACTCGCTTACATCTTTTAAACCACTTCCCGAATTTGTCCAAATTCCAAAATAATTGATTTTTACTTGGCTGGCGAGAAGTCATCATTGAAAAGTTCTTGTTTTGAGCTCTTATATATTTTTTCTATTGTTTCTTTCAACATTAATTCATCTTTTGATCAACTAGAGGCTACTCGTCATACGCATATCTCATTGCTGAAATATGTGAACAGATTCAAATGTGAAATCTACATTTGCCATTTATTGGCTAGGAAAGTAATGCTACCTGATCGCATTGAAGGTGAAAAACAGCTTTTTCCGCCCGCAAATCTACATGATAATCCAAATGGGAATGGTTTTCCCTTTAAATGCTTTCCAAACGGGTATTCAATTTTTCAGAAGTGACGTTCACAACTCTATTTATCGCACTAACCTGCATTCACTATTGTTATCTTCTGCAATCACTGTATTCCAAACTCACGTGTAGAAGAAATAAATTTTGTTACATCAAAATGAACAGAGTTCTGCTTGTAACTGGCTTGACATCATCTCTTATGATTTTTACACTAACATTGATTTGGGTGACCTAGGTCGTCTCAAATTTTTTGCATTCGATTCAACGTTTAGGCGCCGCTATATGTATCATAAATTTTTGCGTGACCATTTTTTCATTACCACTATTGAACGATGTCTTATTGATCTCACGATCAGATATTTTAATAACTTTCCTTGTACTACAATACCGCTCACAGAATGTGCAAAATTTCCGTAAATGTCGCGAAATTTCGAAAATGTCGCGAAATTCCGAAAATGTCGCGAAATTTCGAAAATGTCGCGAAATTCCGAAAATGTCGCGAAATTCCGAAAATTCCGCGAACTTTCCGGAATCTCGCGAAGTTTCGCGAAATTCCAGGAATTTCGCGGAATTTTCGGAATTTCGCGGTATTCACGGAAATTTTGCATGCTTTGTGAGCGGTATTGTATAGTAATATCATAAGTGGGCGGGGCTTACAGTTCACAACTAAAAAGCGAAAAATTGATATTTTGGAGGTTGATGAACCACCAAATCCTCAAAAATAGATAGAATCGGTCTTCTGAGGGCTGTAAAATCCCGAAAATCGACAAAAATCGATAAAATCGATATCCTGGAGGTTTCGAAATCCCGAAAATTGACAAAAAATCGATAAAATCGATATTTTGAAGGTTGCGAAATCCCAGAAATTGACGAAAATCGATATCCCAAAAATCGGCAAAATTGATAAAATCGATATTTCGAAGGTTGCGAAATTCCGAAAATTGACAAAAATCGATAAAATCGATATTCTGAAGGTTTCGAGATTTCGGAAATCGGTAAAATTATCGAAAAACTAAGCGAAAAATTCGAAAAACTCCATAATAAGCTCATTTCCAGTGCTTTTATACAGCTGAATCTCCTCCAAGCAAGCCCCGCCCACTTTATACCCCACATCATAATCGAAATTGAAGAAAATAAGAAAAATTAAGAAAAAATAAGGAAAAATAAGCGAAAATCGCGTTTTTCTAAGCTTATTTACCCCTTTTTAGCCGGTTCAGCCCCCTAACCAGGTCCAGATGGCCGCGGGTAACTATCACACGCGCTGCACAAATAAAGAGAGAAGGAAAAATGAGGGGGGAGAAAGAGGAGAAATTGCGAGACCCTGAACTAAAAAAAACAAGTCCGGGAAGGTTTATAGATGGGCTCCCACAGGCGGAGCCCCTGCATTTTTTCCGATTTATATATGCTGTTCCCCTCGAATTCAAATTGAAGAATGGCTATCCCAGCCTGTTATCCCTACTCTCCACGGAGATAAAATTCAAAATATGCATCATCGCCTTTATATAGCGCCTCCTACGGTGGAGCTACAGCCATGATCTACCCCTAGAAAAATAGAGCTATCAAAAGTGTATATCAATGACCATATGATATTACCCCAACCCTACAACTTGCAGAGATAAAAGGGCGCAAACTCGCCTTTATTGACAGATTTCCCAAGTTCAGCTGTCAATTAGGCACTTTTATTGGAAACTTGTTATTCTACGACCTCCACTCTAAAAATCATATTTTCAGAGATCTGTCCAATAAAACAAACTACAGCCTCATATCTGTAATATTCGCAGAGTTATTAGCCCCCCAACATGCATGCACAGGCCGTAAAATCGGCTCTCCCAAAGTTGCTCCGTAATTCCCCCAAAAATCATGTTAGACACCTCTCTCATACCTATACACCCCATATTTTTTCCAGCTTCTTAGAAGCAATACACACTGATATAGCGCGCTCTTGGCTTCTCGCTCCTCACTCTTGGCCTCGGCGCAAGATTTGGTTAAAATATTGAGGTTCTCGGATTGGCCGTAAACTTCACTCATAGTGGTTTTTGGTCGCGATCTTTACGAAAATCCTATTTATTTTGCACTAGAGAGTCTTACAGTAAAGCTAAAGTGAGATAGAAGCAGCTAAACCAATCAAGCCTACTGCGGAAATTGTCCGCAAGTTTTTGTGCAAGTTTTCAAAACTTTGTGAACACCTCTATCGGACCATGCTTAGCACAGATCTTTATTTGAATTGTTCGTCAGATTATGATGTTACAAAATCGCTTTCTCATGATTTGTCTTTCAAATTCGAAAGTCGTGTATGCAGATATTCTATCCTACAATGTGTCACTAGCAGCAAAACAATGTAAGAAATGTTGTTAGCACGTCGAATACAATACCGCTCACAGAATGTGCAAAATTTCCGTAAATGTCGCGAAATTCCGAAAATGTCGCGAAATTCCGAAAATGTCGCGAAATTCCGAAAATTCCGCGAACTTTCCGGAATTTCGCGAAGTTTCGCGAAATTCCAGGAATTTCGCGGAATTTTCGGAATTTCGCGGAATTTTCGGAATTTCGCGGTATTCACGGAAATTTTGCATGCTTTGTGAGCGGTATTGTAGCTGCGCAGAAGAGCCCTCGGGTTGATCTTTCTCCTGCTTTGGAGTTAGATGTAATGCGGTTTAGCTGCCAATTCCTGCATAAGTGCCGACCATAAGCCTATAATTTTCTTCTTAATATTATGTCATGTTGCTAATGTTGATTTTATGTCGAATTGAACTTTTGTGGGTTACTTTTGCGCGCAGAGAAGTGCAAAAATTAAGAAATAAAAAAAAGAAGTAAAGCAGCTGTATGCATTTTGATTTCAGAATTTTTTTCATAAAAAAATCTACTTTCATTATTTTTATCGACATCTTTTGATGCTGTGCTCCCGTAAAAACCAAGCAACTGTCACTCGGCAATCGTACAAGTCGGAGAATTTTCGCGCCCAAACAATGTGCGGTAAACCTTGGAATCTCGTTTCCCACGAAAAATTCACTGTTTACATTGGTTTGCTCTCACATTGAGCGAGGCTGGAAATAGTCGAAAGGGGTGTCTGCGCGTCGTCTGTAATGAACACTTTTGTGAATTCCAGAAATGTAACTTTGGAAGCAACGCGTAATGAATTTTATTTAGGTAAAGTTTGTGTTGAAAAGGATGGAAGATTTCTAATTCAGGGTTGAACTTTTGAATTTTCATAAACTCAACGAGGTTACGGTCATTATACAGTTCATTGACTAGCCTTGCAAAACCAAGCTTCCAACCGTGACTTCCAAACATGACTTTGAATTGACTTTAGATAATGTTAGAGTTTGCTATAGCCCTAAAAAATAAGTGAAAATTCCTTATTTAGCAGTAGAAACACATCCCATCAATATCGTCTAATCTCGCATAAAAGCTACGAACAACTTCTGATAAACATTGTTTTAATGAGCGAATCACCGCACTTTCTTTATGAGAGAAAAAATGCAGTAACGAGGGATTTCTTCATGTAAATGACATTTTTCATGAACTTTTTCCGTTTTGCATTTTCTTGCAAGTTCAAAGCCTGTCACAAAAGCGTACGAACTACTGCCAGGGCTCGCTTATAAGCAAGCTGGATATCGTCTTTGGGAAAAAACCAAAGAACCATTTTTTGGCCGAAAACACAAAGACTGCGAAGTTTCTTTAGTTGACGTTTTGCTTTCGAGGGTTTTTTACGTTAATGTTTTAAAGTCAAAGAGGACTTCGTAAAATTTTGGGAACGTCGAGGGAAATTTCGTTTTTCGCATTTTCGAAAAGCCACCTCTTGCCGAGCCCTGACTACTGCTGTGTAAATCTAAAATTTTTTGAGGCTTTTTAATCATTCTGGTATTTTTCTTGATTATTCAATAATCACGAGATTTTGAGATGCAATTTTCGAATGAATCGCTTCTAATAAGAAGCTCATCTGCTCGAAGCCGAAGCTAAAACAAGCAGATGGCATGGTGCAAGTGGTATTTTTTGCTTTGCGAATTTTCTGATATGATTAGTCAAGGGGAGGGGGAAGGAATCCATCGTGGTTCAATTAACAAGACACAGGAAAAACGGTTGATGTATGTTCCTGTATCAAGAAAAAATGGGATTCGTTGATGCAAAAGTCTTTGCATATCAAAAAAAAATTCATTATCTTGATTACTGGACGTAATTGCAGGTTTTGTACCAAGAAATTAGAAGAAGGGCACTTTGGGAAAACTACTTGATCGCGAATTTTCGTTGAAGGCAGCGTCCAGGCAGATTTGGACCTATGGGAATTTTACGTGGAAAGTACTTTTGGGGCCCTAACTAAGGCACTGTCTAAGCGGCAGCGCAGGCAGTGCTGACCGGCTGAGATATTCCCCTCGACACTGGACCCCGCGATCGTACTCGCATGGATTCATGGCATTTTCGCGCACCCACGCTTTGCGCCATGAATCCATGCGAAATACGATCGCGGGGTCCAGTTTCGAGGGGAATATCTCAGCCGTTAGAGCACTACCCGAGCTGCCGGTTGGGCAGCAGCTTAGTTAGGGCCCCAAAATTACTATCCACGTGACATCCCCATGTGTCCAGACTTGCCTGGATGTTGCTTCTAGATAGCCTTGAGATCCAAACTTTCAAAAATGGCATCTCAAAATTCGTGATTATTGAACTTTTCAAGAAAAAATACCAGAATGTCTAACCTTAAAATCCCAAAGATTTTCCACACAGCAATGATTTATGCGTTACGACAGGCTTTTATCTTCATAATGCAAAAACAAAAACAAATTGAAAATATAATCAAGCGAAGATCCCTCATCACTGCGCTTGTTAATTTTATGAAGAAAATGCGTTAATTTTTTCTGCAGGTTGGCGTTTTCCAGAAATTCTTTGTTCTTGCATTTTCATTAAGATAACGAACGCAGAGCACAAAGTTCATTCATCCGTGCAAAACACACTCAAATTTAGTTGGGCGCGACTACTTTTTCGGATCCCGAAACTAAATTAAAGTCAGAAAAAGTTTTGTCTGAGTCACACATAAGCTTTTGCATCAACCAAACAAATACTACAAAAATTTCCATGATCTGCATTGAAAAAATTCCGTAAAGGCTGTAATATTATACTTACTGTCAGAATAGGTACGCACAAGTGTTGAGTTTTTAAAATGCAAACTTCAGCTCTACAGCAAAATACAGGCTTTGTTTAAATAAGAATTAATGCTCGTTGCTTTCAAAATCATATCCTAGAATTCTCAAGGGTGTTCATTTCAGATTGCGCCCGGGCAAATCTTTCGATCTTTCCCAGCTACACTGAATGCAAGAGGAGACCATTGTGAACAACGGTTTTTTTTTTTTGTGAGAAACGCGATTCCAGTGTTCACCACATATTATTTGGCCTTCACGGAATTTTTTCGAATTATATGACTGTTGAGTAACCATTGATTTGTTTTTGGGGGTGCACGATAAAATATGGCTATAAAACCAATCAAAGATAATCTTCTACATAAATTATAAACCTCCAAAACTATTGTCTATACAGCTGCCTTACCTCTATTCTATTATACAGGGTGTCCCAAAATATGTGCAGTCAAACTGTTTGATTTTGAATAAATCTCTTGTAGTGAAGTGTTTCGAGAGGCTTGGTACCATTTTGTAGAGCGAGGTTCAGCTTAGATTTACAGTGTAGAGCGAATCGTCGATCGCTCATTCTTACTGTAGGAGTACGGTAGAAACTTCAAACATATGGTGTCACTGTGAAAAAAGCTGCCGTTTCAAACATTTAAAAAAATGGAAATTTGTGTAATAGGGTTTTTATGGACCCTGACTTTGATACCCCAACTCTTTACAAGGTTGAGAAGCTTTCTAAACGCTATAAACTAGAAACATTTAAAAAACGTCTGCTACTGCTTATCTCGCATAATACTTCGATGATGCATTACGAAGAGTGCCGAACTTCGCATTTAGAATCAGCAACTCTAGTTAGCCCAGTGTGAGAGTTTTCAGGTTGTTTTGGTTTCTTTTTAGAACAAAGTGTGGCCTTTCATGGCTCAAAACCCTCTTTAAAGTTTCTACCGTAATCCTACAGTAAGAAAGAGAGATCGGCGATCCGCTCTACACTGTAAATCTAAGCTGAACCTCCCTCTACAAAATGGTACCTAAAGCTTCTCGAAACATTTCACCACAAAAGAGTTATTTACAACCAAACAGTGTGCACATTTTTTGGGACACCCTATATATCTACACCAATTCTTTGCTTTTTCGTGTGTGCGCAACTGATCTACTAAAGATCTATGTAAATTAGGCACTAGCGTTTGAAAGAAGAGCAAAAAATTGAAGCTTGAGGTAAATTGTACGTAAATATGAAAATTGGCAGCTAATCATTGGAAAGATCAGCGAGGATAGAGCAAAAAATGATCAGAATACTTACTGAGATCAATGACATACTACTTGACATGTAGCAATGAGAAAGTGGTCTCGAGATAAGCTACATATTTTATGGTGATATACACCTAAACACCTAAACAAGAATTTATTCGAAAAAAAGTGCTGTACCATTACAATATGTTGCTTACCTCAACTAGTATTTGTGTTAAAGTTGTAAGAGATGATGTCAAACCGCTCAGGAGCAAGACTCTGTCTACCTTAGTGCAGCGAATATATCTCTTCTACAGGTGAGTTTGGAGTAAATGACTGCAGAACAGATGAGAATAATAAATACGCATAACAGAGACAAACAAAGTTGTGGATGACACTGAATCTGAAAAATTTAGCGTTGAGCGTCGCATTCACAGGAAAATCATCATCATCTAAATTATCGTGTAGATTTGGGCGGTAATGCTTGTTTCTCAACCCCAAGCTGAAGTGGTGTACTACTACTGTAAGGTAGCACTACTGCCCTTACTTGATTGATAGCTTAATTTTTACGCTTACCTGCTTTATATTCCTGTATGTTAAGGCACACAATTTTTTATTGACAGATGGACACCATTGCGTTTTTTTGTATTCTATGATGTTCTAAAAGCAATTCAAATTTCTAACAAGATTTGCGTGATTGTCTCATGGATTGCTCGATCTCATCATTTTGAAATGGATTCAAGACACAAGAAAGACTGAAGGAAGAACTCCTTGAAAATCAATTATTGGCATTTTCGTGAAATATTTCAATCAAGTTTCCACCAAAAGCGATAAAACTTGCAGGTTGTAGGTTCAGATAATTGAAAGGCCAGAACACTTTGTGCGGTATTCTTGAAAGGCTGTCATCACTAGGTTGGACTGTTAAAGGCACAGTCTACCCAGATTTTCGACTCCCATGTTTTAGTCGTTTTGGCGCCTTCTCGTGTCCCTGATTCCGACTCTGAAGTGAGAATCCGCGAAAATCCCGACAATCCCCATTCCGGAAAGCCCGCAGGCCGGCCTTTCAAAACGGTGATTGTATGGGAGTGCACGAATGCGCGGGCATTACTGGAAGGGGGGGGGGGGGTTGCCGACTCGGGGTTCTCATGTTTAATCGCTATTCCAAAGCGCATCTGCTCTGCGAATTGGGTTTTGGCTTTATAGGGGTCCTACTATAGTGAGCTGCCAAAAGTTCAAAACCCTCAGCTTAGGGTGGACGTGAATTTGAACTGGTGACCTCTGGAAAAAGCGCGCCTCTTGACCTTCACCATCATTTTCATGTAATAAGGTATGCGTGGAGTGATAGAATATCACTTTTGACCAATCAGACAATAAATTGATGCCGAAAAATTTTATAAAAGAATTATCAAAAAGTAGTAATGTAAAACAAGATTTTATTATGACATGTTCATTTCTTTTCTTCAATCAAGAACTCCTTGAATTATTTAATAAAATCTGGGTTAGTTTTTCAATGTCGACAAATTCGACGAAACTATGGGAGAAATGAGTAGAGCAAGTTAAGGCATCATGTGAAATGTCTAATATGTCCAATGTTCATAGATATGGACTGAGTGAGTCATGGAAAGTAGACTATGGATGTTTAACAAGAAGTAACCTTATGAGAAGCGGCAGCTAGCTGAGCTGAGTGTGAATATAAGTCGTGACTAAAACCAGTTTACTAAAACCAAGCGACTGAGTTTTTCGGCTCTGTAGGAATAACAGGAGGGCTTTTGTTGGGGTATCGCAAATCAGGAACTAGGATCATTTTAAATGCTTCAACGCACTTATGGGTCGCACAGTAAGATGGATTAATCTTTGATTTCTAGCAAAAAAATTCTAAAAATTGTGCTAAAAAAACCTCATCAACTTTCTGCAAGCTCTGAACATTGTTGATGTCTGAAGTTTCGCTAAAATCTTGCTACCGAAAGTAACTCTCCAAAACTTTTTGGATTTTTGTTCAGTGATACTTTTCAGAGCTAATTAGAACTTTTGGATCAACAGACGTGAGCAAAGTGCCTGCTTTCGCTTTCGTCTTGAGTCATGTCATTGCTGTGGCACACTCCGCTTGTCTTGCCTTTCGGTGGTCAAGGCCCTGCATTATTATCACTGTACTTTTTGTGCGCAAATACATGATTGACTTGTCAACGCTATGTGCCTAGGCTCGAGGATGAGCCATGCATGTCGCGTTATTCTCAAGCGGGTTCCTAATTCTCAAAGACTCGGGACTGATGTTTTGTTTACTTGTTTAAGTTCATCACCACCATCTTTACCTCGGGCAGAGTTCACGCGATTTCCCCGTCGCGATTCATCGCGACAAGACAGCTGTTACGAGTTCATTGCATGCCGATAGACTTGCATTTCGGTTGTGATAGTTCTCCAACACGACTAATAATCGTTGACTAACTATTACAATCGAAATACAAGGAGATCGGCATGCAATGAACTCGTAGCACTTGCCTTCTGGAAATATCACAACGCTGAAATCGCGTGGACTCTGCCCGAGGCCGTGTGAGGGTTGAGAATGTTCTCCTAACTTGGGATAGCCGTTTGAGGAAATTGAAGACCAGTGAGCCCTCTTCCTTGAAAGCCAAGCCCTGGTAAAGTCTGCCTTCCATACTTGCGATCGGATCAGAAAACAGGATCTTGCCAGGAGTTAACTCACTTTTGAAGAAGTAAACGCCTGGTCATTCCAGCAAGGGACAACGTGGTCCCGCCCAGCACTAGTTTTTTGTTTTTCTTGCGTGTTTTGGTGCAATTTCCATGTGTATTTTATTAGGTTACCAGACCAAAGTGCCGCTTCGCGGCAAAATTTGGCGTTTTCTATTGTAAACTCAAAAATTATTTTTACAGAAACGTCCAAACATCACCATTTTTTCTTAAATGCAAAGGGTAAGTCATAGAACTCATATGCTGACAATTTCAGATTTTTCTGCGGCGTTCTAGACTTTTGGCGACCTAACATGAATGGTCAAAGCTCAAGTGGTCTTTCATTTTTATTTCTGCATGAATGTATAGCTGACACTCCCCAGAATACCTTTACAAAAAGAAAGACTTTTCTTTCTAATAGAATTAGAAAGAAACAAATCCGTTAGAACAGCAAGAAGTTACAAATTTTTAAAAATGAAACGACACAACTTTTGGGACAACCTAATGTAAATTAGGTCATTCCGAAAGTAATTTCGCTTTTTTCAAACGAGCGCCACAATTGATGGAACAAAGGTTTCTAAGAGATCTTGGAAGCATTCGATGCAGCATTTCATTCTCTTTCTAGTGGTATGAAACTGTTGCAAAACAGATTTCAATACTTTTCTTCTGCCGTACAGGTTGTTATAGGTGACACTTTATTGCCCAACGTTTCGGCACAACGCCGTCGTCAGAGGCTTAAAAGGAGTCAGTCACTTCGATTCACGATCTTAGTCGCCAAACATCTCCTCCCACTCGGCCATTCGAATGGTCTTTAGTGGAAACAGGAAGTCTGCGAGTAGAGGTTGACGCTCCAGAGTGCCACCGTGATTTGTAGCGGTATCAACTGCTTTAGATGTGCTTGGACCGACTGCGGTGTTGAGTATAGACAGTCGTGTCAAGTGACTGCGATGTTGAGAATAAGCAGTCGCGATGTCAACGAACTGCTTAAATAGGACAAATGATCTTATAGTTTGCAATATGTCAAATACGGCATTAGATCTCCAGATCATATTCCGGATTATGGCGCGTTTCACGGCTGTCGGGTGCGCGGATTGTGCACACAGTTGGAGAACGAAGTTGTCTTGGTGAATATTCCCCGAGACAACATCAAAACACAACTGGTACGTAATCGAATTTATGACAGGACTTGTGTCACGCGAAATTGCATAATCTGCCCTTATGGGAAAGCTGGAGACTGTTCGAAATCTGGCGTTGTGTATCAAATAGAATGCTTAGCGTGCTCTGCCATATACATCGGTGAAACAGGTAGACCACTGTGCGTGCGCGTAAACGAGCATTTGGCTAGCAAAAAGCGGCAGAACGTAATGAGTCCGCTAGGAAAGCATAGAAAGATAGATCATAGCGGTACCGATTTCAACATTAAGTGCATAATTTTGGCCTACGAAAACCATATCTCCGCTAGAAAGGCCCTCGAAGCGTCCTACATTCTTGTCCGTGACCCCAAGATCAACAACAAGAATGAACAATTATCTATAACTGGAGATCTAATGCCGTATCTGACATATTGCAAACTATGAGATCATTTGTCCTATTTAAGCAGTTCGTTGACATCGCGACTGCTTATTCTCAACATCGCAGTCACTTGACACGACTGTCTATACTCAACACCGCAGTCGGTCCAAGCACATCTAAAGCAGTTGATACTGCTACAAATCACGGTGGCACTCTGGTGAGTCAAACTCTACTCGCAGACTTCCTGCCTCCACTAAAGACCATTCGAATGGCCGAGTGGGAGGAGATGTTTGGCGACTAAGATCGTGAATCGAAGTGACTGACTCCTTTTAAGCCTCTGACGACGGCGTTGTGCCGAAACGTTGGGCAATAAAGTGTCACCTATAACAACCTGTACGGCAGAAGAAAAGTATTGAAATCAGTTATCACAGTATGCCCAGGTTTCAAGACAACAGGACATATAGTATATTACCTACCATACCGCCGAAACTGTCCTCACTAGTCCGCGGAGCATTGGCGCTTCGCCAAAAGGTGGTGGTCACACGACAGCAACTCACCTTCCTTAAACGATGCAGAGCGACCGAGACGCTTCCACGATTCATCACGAATAAGAAGTTAGGATCAACATGCTGTTTATCGGAAGATCATCCCAAAATACGAGCTCTCTACATGAAAATTCTCAACGTGGTGATCAAGGAAAAACAACACATGTTTTACTCGAATCTGTTGAAGTGCAAAGCTAAAGAAGATTCGTGCCGACGCTACATGGATGATAAAGAATGGAAGAGACTTGAAAGTGCGTCGAAACGGATGTGCAACTCTTTGCGGTCTAACATTAAGTCCACGCTCTGCAAAAAGTTCGAAGGACTCTTGAGTGGAGGTAAGGAGAGTTCTGTTGTAGCTAGAGGAATATCACCAGCTTGTCACTGTCAAGATAGTGCAGATGATCAAAACGATAAAGCAATTGAAAGAAGCGGCTAGGGTCACAGTATTAGGTAATGCTCAAATCTCGTCTAATGCTGTTGAATTTCTGAGCTTAGGACCCTCATTTGCACCTACACAGAATATAAACGCAAGAACTTACCGCAACGTGTTGGGATCACTTCAGCGTTTAAGAGACCAGCTTCGGCTTAAGTTAAAGCGCGACGACCAAGCTCAATATTGCGACACCCTAAGTCGAAGGACTTTACCCATAGTACCGTTTCCTTCCTCTTTCTATAAAGAGCCAGAACCGTGTATTGCAGCTGACACCAAGTTCCGAATACTCTCGCTCAGAATCCTGAATGTGTTGAATGACAACAGAGGTATCAAAAGATCTAACGAAACGCAAGCGCAACAACGGGGCTTCAAAGAGATAAGAGAGCTGACTAGCAACGGCACTATACGCCTCTCAGTCAGCGACAAGGGTGGCGAATTTGTGGTCATGTCGCAAAGCCTGGATCGAGAGATTACCAAAGAACACTTGTCAGATAACACCGTCTATCAACCAGCAACTAAAAGGGAATTTCTCTCACAGTGCAAGAGGTTGAACCATGTCTGGACGATGGTAGGGAAAGAAGCCGGTTTTCCTGAAAGGTTCCTCAGTAGACTCAAGCTTGAAACTCCCACATGCCCTGTATTTTATGGGGGTGGTGCAGGAGGAACCAAAGGGCTGCCGCCTGTATCCGCAGGAGATAATTAAGAGCGCGAGCGCTATGGAGAATATTTTGGCAAGGATCCAAGAAAATTTGGCAATTACAACCCTTAGGAACAAATCTTCATAATTTTGCCTGGAGATGAGTTTGAAAATTTTGAAACGCAGATTTTCAAGGCAAATTGGAAGGCGTATTCAGTGGGCCTAAAAGTAAGTGAAAATTCGGAACTGTAGTGGTAACAAAACTCAACTTCTTTGTAGAGACTTTTTGTTTTTTGTTTTATGAATTTTAAAGTCTAAAATTCTTGAAGTCCGGGGTTTTCATTCAAGATTCATTCTTTTTTTTTGGAGATAAGGGAATAGTTTGCTTATTAAGTCAATGAACCAAAGCAATCAAAATGTCATAAAAAAACATCTGGAGGTTTGTGTCAAGATGCACTATGCAGTTTGTCTCATTACTTCAAAACTATTCTGATTCTAAATTTTAGTAGAGATTCCCATAGGATTTGCCATTGAAACTAGGTAGTAATCCTTTCGAGGTCGAACACAATAGCAATCATCACATGCAACTTACATTAGACAACCTTATTTCCTGATTACCGCTCCCTACTTTCAACTTCAAATTCAGAAATTGCACTTGAAACACTCCAATCTTTCACATAATATTGGACTTGAAATTTCTCAGCTTTTTATGGTTCTGAAGACTCAGTTTAAAAAAATGGTAGTGTTTTAATGGTAAAAATAAAACTCGAGTAGCGAGACAGAGTTGTTTATCTATCCGGCAGGAGTATTACTGAAAAATGCGCATTTCAATACTGATTCCAAATCTGTACTTCGTATTTCTGAAAGTTGATTCTAAGAAGAGTTCTATGGGTTTGTTTCCATCAATGTCCTCGCCAAGTTTTCTTGGATCCTCGCCAAAATCTTCCCCACAATGCTCGCGCTCCTAATTGTCTCCTACGGCTACAGGCGGCATGCCTTTGGTTCCTCCTGCACCGCATCCGTATTTTATAGCCTAATTAAGACACATAAGCTCTCTCCGTTTGACATGCAATCCGTCACAGCCACGTCTTACAAGATCCGGCCCATCATCAGCTGCGTCAACGGTCCAACCGACCGTATATCATGGTTCCTTAACAAAATCGTGAGCCAACTTCTAAACAAGATACCCGCCCATTTGACCAATACCAATCATTTCCTTGAGCTTCTACGTCAGACAAATTTCAGTCAAGAATGCGTAGTTGAGTCGTTTGACGTAACTTCATTGTATACCAATGTATTCAATGAAGACGCATTGCAAGCGCCTTCTGAGATGTTGGAACTGCATAGTAAAACTATAACGATGTACACTCTCAGCAAAGCACGCGTCATAACACTCATCAAGGAATGCTTGCGTTGTAATATTTTCAAGTGGTCGGGCCAACACTATGCACAAGTTAGAGGTTTGGCAATGGGCCAACGATTGGCACCCGTCTTAGAAATCTGCTTCATGAGAGAATTGAACAACCTGTGCTATCGAGAAGCCCGCTTATGTACTGTCGATACATCGACGATTGTTGTATCATTACTTCAACACAGTCCGAAATGGACGAGTGTTTTAGACTATTGAATCAACAATCTCAGTACATAAGCTTCACGCGGGAGAAGCCATGCAACGGTTGGCTACCGTTCCTGAATGCGCAGCTGATGGTGGTAAATGACACGGTACAGGTCAAATGGTACAGAAAAGAGAGCAGTAAGAATATGCTTCTGCATGCACAATCCGCGCACCCGACAGCCGTGAAACGCGCCATAATCCGGAATATGATCAAAACGGCAGTCAACATCTGCAGCGGCGAAAAGGAAAAACAAGAATCACTGAGGATGGCAGCTGAAATAATGATTGCAAATGGTTATACTATGCGCCCTAAACGAACAAAGAAAACATCAGCAAAGGCGAGTGAACAGAACATGAACAAAATACCTCTGTGCCTTCCTTACATCTCCGAAAAGGTCAGTACTGCGATAAGACAATGCTTGATACGAGCACAGTTGGAGAACGAAGTTGTCTTGGTGAATATTCCCCGAGACAACATCAAAACACAACTGGTACGTAATCGAATTTATGACAGGACTTGTGTCACGCGAAATTGCATAATCTGCCCTTATGGGAAAGCTGGAGACTGTTCGAAATCTGGCGTTGTGTATCAAATAGAATGCTTAGCGTGCTCTGCCATATACATCGGTGAAACAGGTAGACCACTGTGCGTGCGCGTAAACGAGCATTTGGCTAGCAAAAAGCGGCAGAACGTAATGAGTCCGCTAGGAAAGCATAGAAAGATAGATCATAGCGGTACCGATTTCAACATTAAGTGCATAATTTTGGCCTACGAAAACCATATCTCCGCTAGAAAGGCCCTCGAAGCGTCCTACATTCTTGTCCGTGACCCCAAGATCAACAACAAGAATGAACAATTATCTATAACTGGAGATCTAATGCCGTATCTGACATATTGCAAACTATGAGATCATTTGTCCTATTTAAGCAGTTCGTTGACATCGCGACTGCTTATTCTCAACATCGCAGTCACTTGACACGACTGTCTATACTCAACACCGCAGTCGGTCCAAGCACATCTAAAGCAGTTGATACTGCTACAAATCACGGTGGCACTCTGGTGAGTCAAACTCTACTCGCAGACTTCCTGCCTCCACTAAAGACCATTCGAATGGCCGAGTGGGAGGAGATGTTTGGCGACTAAGATCGTGAATCGAAGTGACTGACTCCTTTTAAGCCTCTGACGACGGCGTTGTGCCGAAACGTTGGGCAATAAAGTGTCACCTATAACAACCTGTACGGCAGAAGAAAAGTATTGAAATCAGTTATCACAGTATGCCCAGGTTTCAAGACAATAGGACATATAGTATGTTGCAAAACAGTCAATGAGCTTTCAGAAAATAACCAAAATCTGCGACCCATGCTTTTTGAGATGGTCAAATTTCACGATTTTTTAAAACTTTCACATCAATCCTCAGAAGGAGTTCAAGTAAGGAGTCGATAGAGTAAACCTTATAGAATACAGCACTACTTTTTTCTCCTTTCCATAGCTTGTCATACATTTTTAACAGAATTTTTACTGATGCTACCGATTTCCATACTTGAGCAGCTAAATACTCGTAGAACATTAAAAGAAAGGCAGCTCGTGCACTGTTCGATGCAGCATTTTCTCCTCTTTCTAACATGTGTTTTTTAATTCCGATTCGTTTAGTTTCCGGGGAGAAATCATCATAACTCATTTTTTTAGCGAGCCCCAGGCTGTACCCGAAAAACTCGAAATTTGATATTTCAAACCCGTAAACCCTCACTTGCTTTGTAAAATTAATGGTAACTCCTAGTACCATTTTGGTAGTCTCAAATTCCGAAAAATTATGATGTTTGATGCGATTGTGGCTGAGGTGGACCTGCCAAAATCCGATCTGTCAAAAAATCTAAAAAATATTACGGCGCGATACGAGGAAGAGAAAAAAGTAGTGCTGCATTCTATAAGGTTTAGTCTATCGAACCATTACTTGAACTCCTTTTGAGGATTGATATGAAAGTTTTAAAAAATCGTGAAAATTGACCATCTCAAAAAGCATGGGTCGAAGATTTTGGTTATTTTCTGAAAGCTCATTGACTTGTATGCTGCAATATTTTTATAATCGTTAGAAAGAGGACGAAATTCTGCATCGAATGCCTCCAAGATCTCTTAGAAACCTTTGTTCCATCACATGTGGCGTCCGTTTGAAAAAAAGCGAAATTACTTTCGGAATGACCTAGTAAATACAGGGTGTCCCAAAAAAAATGTATCGAACGTTTGATGGTTAATATCTCTCTTCCCAAGAAGTCTTTTGTCTTGCTTCAGGTACCACTTTGTAGAGCTGGCTTCAACTTAGATTTGCATTGTAAAAAGAACCACCCATCTCCCTTCATTACTGTAGGATTACGGTAGAAACTTGAAACATATGGTGTTGATGTGAAAAAAGCTGCCGTTTCAGAATTTTTCAAAGAAATGTGAAAACTTGTGCATTGGGGTTTTTATGGATGCTGAGTTTAATACTCAACTATTCACAAGATTACGAAGCTTTCTAGAGGGTGTAGCCGCACTTTTTAGGAACATTGAAAAAATGGCCGCTACCTCTTACCTGGCATAACTCTTCAATGAAGCATCATAATAAATTGGGAACTTTACAGTTACAATCAGCAACTCTAATTAGCCTAGTGTAAAAGTTTTCAGGTTGTTTTGTTTCCTTTTGGGGGAAAATATGGCCTTTCATTGCTTAGAACCCTCTTTGAAGTTTCTACCGTAATCCTACAGTAATGAAGAGGGATGAGTGATTCGCTCTATCATGCAAATCTAAGTTGAAGCCAGCTCTACAGATTGGTACCTGAAGCAAGGGAAAACACTTCTTTAGAAGAGAGATATTAACGATCAAACGTTCGATACATTTTTTTGGGACACCCTGTATATTATTTTGGCACGAAAGTTCTGTCGCACCATTTTCAAAAATTCATAGCTTCTCAAATTCTCAACGTAATTCCATGATTCAAATTTTGAAAAATAGAAGAATTCATGCTCTTTGCAATTGCACCTGACCTTTCGCCCAATGGGGACATGTGAAGGAGATCCAAGCAAAAAAGCAAAATCACCCAAATTTCGAATTTTTCGTGTAGGGTTGCCAAAAATCGGAGTGGTAACAAAAAAAATTTGAAATAGCCCTAGATGCAGTTTCTGCTTCATACCCTTTTTGACAAAGAAGAGTTTGTGTTGAACGACGGCTTCTGAAAATAGCTGTGAATTTTTTTCGAAAAATCACACCAGCAAAACTCCAAAATTTCGGAAACCTCACAAGAAAAATGCTGAGATGTTACAGACTGGGTTCAATGCGCGCGTAATTGCTAGATACTAAGCGGTTAGGACTTGGTGTGCCAAAGCGAACTTGAATCTACTCAATTCTACAGTATGGAAATTTTTTCGAACATTTTATCAAACCACCTTTTCACCTCTGGGTATTACTTGAAAAAGCATAAATTCTCTTGAAGACATTGGCTAGACAGATCTTCTTCGTTCTGAAGGGGTACGTCAAGAACATCTAGCTCATTATGTACTTGGATGGTAATGAACTTCAGAAAGCGAGGTCATAGAATATGGAGGAACAGAAACTGCACTATCGCCATTGTATGCTCTAGGAATACAATCAGGGAAGATCCGCCGGTGAAGCTGCTAGAAACATCTGCAGTACATATGGAGAAAATGTTGTGAGTATTAGATCAGTACAAAGGTGGTTCACCAAGTTCAAGAGCGGAAATTTCGACTTGAAAGATGATCCGAGAGCTGGTCGGCCGAAAGTGATAGAACCTGAAAAAATACAGTCTTCTAGAGCAAGATCCAAAGCAAACAACTCGAGAATTAGCGATGAAGTTCGAAGTCACACACACAACTGTTGAGCGCAGATTGAGGGAGATGGGGAAGGTGCAGAAGTACGGAATCTGGGTGCCGCACATTTTATCGGAAAGCAATAAGCTTCGCCGCTTAGAAATCTGCTCCACTCTGATACGAAGATTCAACCAGCTCGATTTTTTGTTCAAAATTGTTACTGAAGACGAGAAATTGGGTACTTTAGCAATCCAGAACGACGAAAGACTTGGTGCGATTCCAAGGACGTCCCGGAGTTCTTCCCCAAACAAGAGCCTTTAGAGAAAGTAACGTTGTGCGTCTGGTGGGACCTTGCAGGAGTGATATACTACGAGTTGCTCGAACCTAACCAAACGGTCACCGCTGCACTGTACTCTGAACAATTGAGGCGTCTAACCGTCGCAATCCACGAGAAGCGCAGTGGAACCAGAAGAGAAAGAGATGCGGTCGTTTTGTTACATAAACGCCAGACCTCATGTAACATGCAGCATGACGGAGACGATAAAGGAATTGGGATGGAAGGTTTTACCGCATCCTCCATACAGTCCCGACATCGCGCCTTCTGATTACCACCTCTTTCGCTCCATGGAACATCACTCACGGGGCAAAACTCTCAAGAAATCCGAGGAAGTGCTTCGTTTCTTTGATGATTTCTTCACCTCACAACCGGACGCCTCCTGCACAAAAGAGGAATTAGACAATTGCCGGACAGATGGGAGATGGTGGTCGATAACTGCGGAAATTATTTCGTTAACTGATGTTCATATTTTGTGTTTTTCCAATAAACCAGTTAGAAGGAGAAATTGAGACCGACAGAAAATGGAGGAAGTAAAACCTTGTACGTTTTATCCAAGAACAAGCCTGCTGTTTGACACAGTAAGTCATTAGTATCTACAAATGTAAGATTTACACGCGCGTTAGACCCAGTCTGTAACATCTCAGCATTTTTCTTGTGAGGTTTCCGAAATTTTGGAGTTTTGCTGGTGTGATTTTTCGAAAAAAATTCACAGCTATTTTCAGAAGCCGTCGTTCAACACAAACTCTTCTCTGTCAAAAAGGGTATGAAGCAGAAACTGCATCTAGGGCTATTTCAAATTTTTTTTGTTATCACTCCGATTTTTGGCAACCCTACACGAAAAATTCGAAATTTGGGTGATTTTGCTTTTTTGCTTGGATCTCCTTCACATATCCCCATTGGGCGAAAGGTCAGGTGCAATTGCAAAGAGCATGAATTCCTCTATTTTGCAAAAATTGAGTCATGGAATTACGTTGAGAATTTGAGAAGTTATGAATTTTTGAAAATGGTGCGAAAGAACTTTCGTGCCAACCTAATATAAAATCAATCAAGGTACGCCTGGTTTGGCCCAATCGCCTTGACCACACCTTTTCAGAGTGACTACCTCTGACGGATGTATGGTCCTAGTCCAGCAAAGATAGTTTCATTAGAGGTAAATTTAGATGCTATAACTTCAGTGTCATGTAGTTGATGTGATAGTATAAGACCGGCTCATAAGTAGTATGGTTATTATTTGAAACCATTCTTCTATAGTAATGATTTTAGGAATCTGTCTTGTGCTCAGTCCCTTCTTCCTTGATGATTGTTTCCTGTACATCCTGATTTGTAATAGTTTTGCTTCACAAATAGTAGGTTAGTGCAAAAGTAACGAGCATTTTAGGCCCTGCTTTGCTTGCTTTCTTCGATCAAGCTTTCCTCTCTGAAACCAAATCAGCACACTGTGAAGAAGAGCTTTTCATGCCCTACTTAACTGGAGGTTCAGGCAGGCTTCTAGCCTCATCTGTTAAGAATTTATAAAGCTCCACATAACCGCAAAAATCAAAATTTCATCGCGTTTACTTTCCTGGCCACAATTTGTGCGCGAATGTTCACATTTGAAAATTGCAAAATTGCTTACATTACGCAGTGTGTCAACCGTATTTCTTGAAATCATCTAACAAGGGAAAGTTCCCAAGTCAGCTCGGCCAACTCGGATGAGTCATATATCATCGTAACGAGCTTGAAACGCTAATTCCAAATCTGCTTTCCCTTTCTGTGGAGCAACTTTCCGAGAGAAGTTATGAGCGTTTAAATGTCTAAATTTGTTATGTTCAAAGTGGCTCAAAATCATTTGAAAGCTGTAAAACACCACCTAACGGAATTTCATCATCTATGTTCCGTTCTTGTAATCAATACACTTGATACAAAACTGATAGATCACTTTCATATGTTTTTGTACAGGTTTCGCCAATTTTAAGCTACTCAAAACATGACAAATTTAGACTTTGAAACGCTCATAACTTCTCCCGGAAAGCCGCTCCGCAGAAAAAAAAGCAGATTTGGAATCAGCGTTTCAAGCCCGTTACGGTGATATATGACTCATCCGGGTTGGCCGAGCTGACTTGGGAACTCTCCCTCGTAAGCTAAGATGCCTGAACATGGGTAATAGTTGCGCTTGAACATGGATAATAGTTGCGGTCATTCTGTGGCCCATGGATTTCGGGAGCAATCGCCAAACTTTGCTCATTTTTGTAAACGTAAAAGTGGGGCCTACTGTTGACAGTTTTTTTTGCAAAAAGTTTAGCTGTTCAGTTCGCAGAATCAAAAAAAACGTCGTAAATTGGGGCTTTGAGACTCATAAAAAAATTTTGAAAAAAATGACAATTTTTTCTTTTCGCAAGTATTCTTATCCAAGCCCTTTCTATCTTCTTTTGTACTATTGGTTTGCGGCTAGAAGGTAGGCTCTTATCACCTATACTAACAAACCTTGAAGAGAGTTTTGGTTTGTCGAAAACGGAGCTTCAAAAAACGCTGTTGTTTTTCAATTCCATTTTTGTGCCCGTTCGTGACATGAGTATAGGTGAATGTGCGCTGTATTGCAAAAGGCATGTTTTCGACAGAAAAAATGGGATTTGAAGATTGTGAATTTTTCGAAAAAACTCTACCTCGCGAGCAGTGGTTCATCGAAGGTTTCGATATCCTGAGATTTTATAATATAAACACGTTTAGCAGCGCCGTAGTATATCCTCAGTACAATTTTGCAGCATTTTATTGATTTCTTAGGAAGATAGATGATTTTGAAAATGAGAAGGTGATCCCCAGGTGAAAATATGTGTACGACAATACCTGCAATTATTAAGCGCAGGTATCAGTTTATGTAAACTCTATAGTCCAGGTTGAAAAGGAAGAATAAAGATATCTAGAGTGGCGATATGTCGCAGATCCCCCCCCCCCCGCGAGGATTACGTGCATACGGGCTTAAGACGCAAACTCGCTGTATAGTATCTTTAAAAACATGCGCATTTATTGGCTAATAAAGAAAACAATGGCTGGCTTTACTAACGCATTAGGGCGTATGTTTCCAAACTTCCCCATCGTATTTCTCGCTTTTGGTCCAACCATATCTTCGATATCTAGAGATAGAGCGTCAGAAGTGAAGATTGTTTAAGTATCTCCCCCTCATAAAAAGTGAAGGTTGTTCATAGGAGATCAAAGAAGAGAAAAAGATGCAAAACAATCAGCGAAAGCAGAAGGACGCCTCAGTCAGTTTGAAGTTTTTTGTTTAGCGGCATTTCGAATTGCAGGTTTTCGTTACAGGACCAGGCGATCCACAGCACGGGGAAAAGGGAAAGCTAGTTTCTTCTTTGCCATTGTTTCAGAAACAAACATATTTTGGAAGTGGTGACTATTAGGAAGAAAATAACGAAAACTCCGTAGATATGAGGAAGCAAAGTTTTGTTTTTTCCTAAGTCGAAATGCACGTCAAAGACAACTTAGTTCTCAATGCGTTCTTTGAAATTTTAGCCTCTTTTCGAAATTTCTGATTCTGGTGACGTTGTCATCTTTGCTGTGCTCGCAATCCTGAGTAAATTATCTCAGGTATGTAAGAAATGGTTGCTTACTAACTTCAATAAATGCCTATGAACAAAAACCTACTTTTTGCAGCTTTGTGCTAGATATCTCACCACAATCGAAGAAATTAGCACAGCGACGTTATCTGCCTCATGAACATGAGCAAGCTTCATGAAGTGCACAAAAAACCCGCTTAAAAAGAGCTGAAGTGAAGAAAAACAAGGAGTTTTCAAGAAGTTTTTGAAAGATTCTTCGTTCAAGTTAGGAAATGGTGTTCTGTGACGCTGTCAGCGAGAAAGCAGAGATCAAGAGCTTCAATGTGATATACAGTTTGCTAGGATTAAATTGAAAACAACGAAGAAAGGGATACCAGAGCGGAAAGCTCCGCGCCCCGTGTTTGGGGCAGCGAGGCAGCGCGCAACGCGCAACGCGCGGAAACAGACCAGGGACAACGGGGCATTTGGCTCTAGTCGCAGATCTCGGCGGGGTCTAAACGAAACCCTGTAACATTACATACCATTCTGATCTTCGACGCGGTCAGGAGCACTGACAACGTCGCGGATGTTGAAAATCACTCCATAAGAGACAAACCAGCATCTCAGTGGCGATCCTCTGCGCAAAGTTTAAGCGTAGTTTCTCGTTTTTATTGAACTCCAGCAGCTTTCATAAACTTCTAACAGTCAAGCGTAGCCTATAAAAAGGTTAATTAAGAATTTTTGATCTAAATTCAAGGGTAATTTCCAAATAAAAACCTTCACTATATCAGAAAATGCTACAAAAACGCAATCTTTTGTTTTCTGAGCTTTTTTCGAATATCACTCACTATACTTGCCCCATTCACATTTACTCCTATAAAGTTATATTATAATATCTGGAGTTTCGCCCTGGATAAATTCTGTTCTTTTCTCCAGGTGAAGGTGCTTTTTATCATGACGCTCAAGGTGAAAATTACCAGAGTGCATAGTTCTATGTATCGAAGGTCCAACGTAATTGTCTCGTACTTCTGCAATTGCATGTCCAAAAAATCTCAACACATCCAATCAGCACGAGTCTTTTCAAGTAGAAAAAGCAGGTCACAAAAACTCGACAAAACTAAATTTGGGCTTAGAGAGCGTTTCTGCAGTTTTATCCATCGAAACCCGAAAACCACTTTTTGAGAGTTTTTCTATCGGCTTGTAATGTGTTGTCCATGCAAAGCTTATAATACTCGACATTTGGAAGCCGAAAATTTCCTCGTTTTAACATGTACTGGATCGTAGAGATTTGAAGACTTCCATGAATTTTGTTCCAATTATGCATAATACAGAGTGTCCCAAAAAGATGTGCACACTGTTTGATTGCTAATAACTCTCTTGCTTTCATGTCTTTTGCCGAGCTTGAGGTACCATTCTGTAGAGCGAGAATAAACTTAGATTTACAGTATGGAGCGAATCATCAATTGCTCTTCGTTACTGTAGGATTACGGTATGACTGTGGAATAGGCCTTCTGATGAAATAATTTTAAAAGAATCTGAAAATTTGTGTAGCAAGGTTTTCAGGCGTGCTGATTTCACTGCATGACTTTTTACCAGTCTTCCGAGCTTTCTTGATGGCGTATTCGCATTTCTGACAAACATTGGAAAATCAGTTGTTACCCTAAATCTGAAATAACTCATGAAAGAAAACAGGGCACTGATGTGCATTTTTCGTATTTAGAATCGGCAACTTAAATTAACCCCTTTCAAGAGTTTCTGGCTTGTTTGGCTTTCTTTTTGACGCAAAATACCACTTCCAATGGCTTAAAATCCTCCTCGAAATTCCTACCGTAATCCTACAGAAATGGAGAGCAGCTGATAACTCGTCCCTTACTGTAAATCTAAGTTGGACCTCGCTCTATAGAATGCGCCTCAAACTCGGCAAAAGACATGAAAACAAGAGAGTTATCAACAATCAAACAGTGTGCACATCTTTTTGGGACACCCTGTATAAGATCAAAAGATTTTGAAAATAGATTCGTTCAAATTGAAACCCTGTATAGGCTAACAAGGGAATGGCAAAGTCGAAGTGAGCAATCGAAACAAGCTGCAGATCATTCGATGAGTGTAGAACGCTGATTTCAAATCTGTCTTCCATATCTGCAGAACGCCTGTGCAGTCAAAGTTATGAGCAGCTTTACTGCGAAAAATTTGTATACAAAAATTGCAAAATCATGCACTCTTGCCCTTTTAGATCACCTCTAGGTACGGGCCATCTAAAGTTACCTAGTTGCATGTCCTTGGTCCAGTACTGAGCCGACAAGGGCTCTGTACAACCAAGTTTGCCTTTTACATGCACAATTTCATAGCAAAATAATGGCCTTTAACGGCTTATAACTTCATCCACAAAAGGTGTTTTGCAGATAAGGAAGACATATTTAGAGTCAATAATTTGTGCTGCATCTGATCTAGAGATTGCTTAGATTGGTTGCTTCGATTTCTGACCATTCCTTGTAAGGAAACTGATTGTTGTACTAATTTTTTAGTGTTCCTTAGTGCGTATTGTGGAGAAGACGGATACTTCTTATTTTACAAATTCTCCTCTGCTCTCCGTTTCTAGAATAAACTAATTTAATATTTTAACTCTTCTTCCTTTTTGCGAAAAACTGAAATAACATTAAACATTTGTGCCTCAAAAAGAAAATGCCATGATTTGATCAAGCAGTGCAAGTAGAGGTTACAAAGTTTTCAAAGCAAGTGGATCTTCTCATAATTCGCACCACATAAGTCTGGCCTAGAAGAAGGTGTTTCCAGCAATAAAGAATTCTAATGCTTTAAATTCATGAAATGTTGTGAGCCATGCAGTTTTGTTAAGTTTTTTATTAGTCTAACCTTCAGCAATAATGCCTCTCAGAAACCTTCAAGAGAGGCCCTTAGTTTAGTAATTCCCCTCCCCGTCAACATCTGCTGGTTTCCGCTTGGTGGTTTGTTCGCGAAAAGATGCGAGTTTGCTCTGTGAAGTGAGCTAGGTTGTGGTAGTTTGACCTTGCGCGGTGGCTCTCAAGGGAGTAAAAATCCATCTACAAAAAATGAGTTATCGATGTATATGTAAACTTGAATTAATACCGTTATGTGTATAGGCTTTAGACGGTCTTTATTTTTCAACTATCTGTTTCATAAGAAATGCCTCTGCACCAAGGAAAATGATCCTTACTCATTGTCAGTACCCCGGCCTCTAAATCCACTTATTAATTCCACTCTATTCTAATTGTTGAAAGTTTATTTCTAGATTATATCTTCTGTGTCCTCTTCCATTGTCTTCTGAATATCAAATGTTGTATTTGTTGCTATGACACCAATTTCTTGCATGTGAGAAATTTGTGATATCTCATTTAGACCTTTGTTCAATTTTTTCCTCACTACAAAACGAGTGCTTCTCTTATCATCGTACTTTTTTCACCTCATTCATTACCAGCACTTGTGTCTGTTTCCTTACTAGTACGGATAAGTAGTTCCATGTATAGTAGTGTTCGCCTTTTCCAAAAAAACAGTTCAGAGTGGAAATTTAGCGTCTAGAGTTAGTTCGGGTGGGGTTAAGGGGCTGAAATTGAGTTTCATAGCCTAAAGGGGGAAGATACAGTATGCCTAGCTCAATTTAGGGCTAGTCACAGATGCGGAAGCGGTGCAAAAGGAACCAAAGGACATCCAAGGACATCCATAGGGAACAAACCTTATAACTTCGCTTAGAATCAACTTTGAAAGCTCTGAAAGGATAAAATTGGAATGAGCTGTGAAAGGTGCATTTTTCAGTATTTACGTACGCGATAGATAAACAACCCAATCTTACCATTCTATCTCAATTTCTGCAAAATATAAAATGAAAAGAAAGCTATGAAAACGTCAGCTTAAAAATTGAAATATTTCAGGTTTGGGGATGAATCGTTGTTAGCTTGTCACTGAGATTTTTGAGACTTTGTTCGAAATTGGAGTGGTAACAATTGGGATAAGATTGACTTCCGTTAAACAAAGATATATAGTAACGAATGTAACAGACAATACGTGGGAATGACTACAAGATACTTAAAAACAAGAATAAAAGAACATATCTATCTTATAAATAAGAATGATGATCATAATTACTTTTATGATCATTTTCAGACTAAAGTGCGGTTCATAATTATACGAACACTCCAAATTTTGAAAGTTTTTGGACTTTTTGGAAGAAACTCAAAAAGCCATTACCACGCGATAGAGCACAGTCGAAAACGATAAACGATCCACAAGAATGGTAATCGATGTCAATCTTAGGAGTGTTTTTGCGCCTAATGCGAATTTTTAGCGGTTCATAATCAAACGAACAACTCAAACAAAAGGCCATTTTTCATTCAGGATTGCAATCATTTGAGTCCAAATTTTTTGTAGAGTTACAGTAACAAAGTCTGACATATCTGCTACACATTGAACCAAGTGCAGCACAAGAAGAGGATCGTTACTTTTTTCAGATGGCTCTAAATTCTTTTGGAGTGATTGCGCTCCAAAAACATACGTTCTTCTGTGGTTTACGCACTCTAATCAGCTTGCACCAAGGCTATGAGATAAAATAAGCTCTTTCGATAGATATTTTGTTTGACGCTTGGAAAATCTATGCGTTTTCGTGCCGTTTTTCAACCAAGTTCCAAACTTGCCCTAGAGTTAGCACGATTTCGAGCCTCAAAACTCAGCTTCTCTCTCGCGCAAACATTTGATATGAAGCAGCTGCATTCTTTGCATGATAATGTATCCGTGCCAAAGTTTTTGCTTTTTTTTGTAGAACTGATCTTGAAGCTATGGAGCAAAAAACCGAATAAAGTTGTGATTGCAATAGTAAAAACGGTGGTTTTGGTGAAATGACGTCTGCGTAGCCAAAACAAACGCTCAACGCTGCTGATTTTTTCTAGCCAGATACACAGTCTTGTGAACTTCTACATACTACTTGCTTACTTCATTGTAGGGCTTCTGAAGCTGAGTTTTGAGGCTCGAAATCGTGCTAGCTCTGGGGCAAGGTCGGAACTTGGTTGAAAAACGACACGAAAACGCAAAGATTTTCCAAGCGTCAAACGAAATACCTGTCGAAAGAGCTTATATTACCTCATAGTTTTGGTAAAAGCTAATTAGAGCGCGTAAAGTACAGAAGAACGGATGTTTTTGGAGTGCAATCACTTCAAAAGAATTTAGAGCCATCTGAAAAAAGTACGATCCTCTTTTTGAGCTGCACTGGGTTCAGTGTGTAGCAGATATGTCAGACTTTGTTACTGTAACTCTACAAAAAATTTGGACTCAAATGGTTGCAATCTTGAATGAAAATGAGGTGTTGTTTGAGGTGTTCGTATAATTATGAACCGCTAAAAATTCGCATGGCGCAAAAACACTCCTAAGATTGACATCGATTTCCATTCTTGTGGGTCGTATACCGTTTTCGGCTGTGCTCTATCACGTGGTACCAACGGCTTTTTGAGTTTCTTCCAAAAATTCCAAAACTTTCAAAATTTGGGGTGTTCGTATAATTATGAACCGCAGTTTATATGCAGCAAGAAAAGTATTAGGTTGGCCCATAAGTCTTTTCATTTTTGAGTTTTCGATATAACAAGTCACACACTTCTTATTCTGAATAGACATCAGGATACCATTCGATGGAGCAAAGCAAGCTCTAAAAGATGGCGTTCATGCCTTTGCACAAGCTTTGGTCCATCTCGAGTTTTGAACCAAAATCTAAAAAGTCTCGGATGCCCAGAAAACCGAAAATTTTTTATTTTTTCATTCAAAAAAATCCTACAGATCTCTAACTCGCTCACAATCATTCACATGTGCTGTTGCTGTATTTTTTTTTATCAGCTAAACATGAAAAAACCGAAAATTTCCATGTTTTTATCAAAGTGATGCTTTGCTGTTCTTACACTAGCAGTTGTATACTAAAAGACCTTAAAAGTACTACCGTAGAAATCTGGCTCTTTATATGCCCTGGTTCACGAGAAATATCAAATTTAGCTTTCTTCACTCGGGTTTTCACGCTTAAATTAACATTTCTCGGAAACCAGAACTTATAAAGAGCTAAAAATTTACAATCATACTTCTACGGGCGTGTAGTATACAGCTGTTAGTGTAAGAACAGCACAGCATTACGTTGATAAGAAACATGGAAATTTTCGGTTTCTTGATTTCTAGCTGATAAAAAAAATACAGCAACAGCACACATGAATGCCTGTGAGAAAAAATAAAAAATTTTCGGTTTTCTGGGCATCCGAAAGTTTTTAGATTTTGGTTCAAAACTCGAGATGGACCAGAGCTTGTGCAAAGGCATGAACGCCATCTTATAGAGCTTGCTTTGCTCCATCGAATGTTATCCTGATGTGTATTTAGAATAAGAAGTGTGTGACTTGTTGTATCAAAAACTCAAAAATGAAAAGACTTATGGGACAACCTAATATATAAGTAAACATTTTAGACAAATTATGCAATAAAGACAAAAATATTTTAACTGACAAAGAATGATTAGGTGGGTCCGAAAGTTTTGCCAGTTTTTTCAATCCATCGGCAATCACGCTAGAATGAAGATAAACAAACGCTTCAAAATGTATCCAATGCAGAATTTCTTTCTCTTTCAAGCTGCCCCCACAATGGTCGGCCGCCTCAACGTGGCGTGGGTTAAACACTGGGTGTCGAACTGCGATGCACAGCCGAGTGTGTACTCTGGCACCTCCCAAGCTGTGAAGGAGTTCGAGGTTTCCGGTTTCGGCCGGATGCCTAGCTAAGAGCCGGCCAGGCCAGATCCCACCGCCGTCTGGTTTTTTGGTCGCTAAGCAATTCTCCCCGCTTCAAGCCCGGCGTCAGCGATCGCCCCGTGGAAATCAAGAGTAGGCCTAGTAAGCTACTTCTTGTAGGGGAACAAATCTTATTACTCAGCCAGCAAGAAGATATAGAAAACCCTGTACATCGGATCCCGCCTACGGTGCCGGGTGGTAGCAAGAACGATGTCAGGGTCCTTAGGGCGCCTTCTGGATCGGAAAACGACACGTCTGCCCGGACAACACGCCATGGAGACTGCCTCATAAACTGCACTTACAACGCCAGGACAGTCTCCACAAACGTCGACCTCCACGCTCTTCTCGACGCTGCGGAGCGCATCAAGTACCACATCATCGCTCTGCAGGAAACGAAGTCCAGGAAGAAGGACGTGCGACAGATGAATGATGGGACGCTCATCATTCGTGGTGAGAAGGTTTCATCACGAAGCGTGGGAGGCGTTGGCTTTGTCGTCCACCCATCTATCGTCCATCTTGTCGATTTGCACGAAATCCTATCACCTCGAATAGACATCCTACGACTACGCCCTCCACGTCAGAAGACCATCAGCATCATCAACTGCTATTCTTCAACATCAGCAGCTGACGAATCAGAACTAGACGCTTTCTACGTAGATGTGGAGGAGGTCGTCCGCAACGAGAAGTCCTTTTCCAAGTTTGTTGTGGGTGACTTCAATGCGAAAATTGGTATGCCACTGGAAAAGGAATATAGGATCGGAAAGTTTGGATATGGGCTCCGGAACGAGAACGGCAACCGTCTCGTTGGGCTTCTCTCCGCCGCACAACTTTTCCATGGAAATTCTATCTTCACGAAGAAAGAACATCGCCGGTGGACATGGGAATCGCCCAATGGAACGACTCACGCGGAGATCGACCACATTCTCACCAACCGAAGGTGGAGATTGCTCGATGTCTCAGTAGTACCATCCTTCTGCAATGGCTCCGATCACCGCCTCCTTCGAGCGAAGGTACGATGTAGTCGAAGGCTGGAAAAGAAGGTCTGCCACAGTGCCGCAAGAAGAAAGAATGTCGCTTATGACGGTAACAGGCTGGAGGAGCTCATCTCAAGTTGTGACTGGCCCATCGAGGAGAACCCAACGTGTGACTACGACCGGCTTTTGAAAGGATTGCGAGCCTGCGGAGAGTGCGCCTCAGTGACTTCCGAGAAGAACGTGAACGCATTTTGAAGACCACCAAGGAAATGCTCGACAGAAGAAGATTTCTGAGGCAGGATCCAAATGCAACCCATCTCGAGCGACTGATAGCCAACGCCAGTTGCAGAACAGCTTTGCAGGAGGATCTCAGGAAGTACAGGCAAGCCAAGATACTGCAAGCAGCCGAAGAAAGACGAAGTCTCAAGAAGTGCCGAAGAAACCTCTGTGAATATCACGTACCGCTGGCTGCACTATTAAACGAAGACGGGACTTCGATTTCTTCCCGATACAAGATGGAATCTATCGCGAAGAACTTCTATACCAACCTCTTCCGCTCATCAACCCCGTGCCCGTAGTTCCCACTGGAGAAGTACCACCACGAATTCTACCTGCTGAAGTACGTACAGCGATTCAGACCATGAAGACGTCCACGGCTCCAGGACCAGACCATCTTTCCGTTGAACTTCTGCGAGCCGGAGGACAACGTCTACACGAGATTCTCGCGTCGCACCTAATATCTTACCTTCAGAAAGAAAGGATTCCCGACCAGTGAAGAACGTCAAGAAATGTCCTTTTTTTGCGAAGGGTGAACGGGAGGATCTTCGGATCTACCTTCCAATATGCCTGCTGAGTGTGTTGTACAAGCTTTTCACGAAGATTATCCTCGCTTGCATATCTAGGGCACTGGATGAAGCTCAAGTCCAAGAACAAGCTGGATTTCGCATTGGATTCAGCTGCATGGAACAAATCCAGACGGTTTCGAGAGTCATAGAAGTCTGCCGAGAGTACCAACTGCCTCTCATCCTAACCTTCGTCGACTACGAGAAAGCCTTTGACAGCGTCGAAACCAACGCTATCCTGTCAGCGCTAGTCGATCAAGGAGTGGACCCAGCCTACGTGAGGACACTAGCCAACTGCTACAAGAACTGTACAACAACGATGCAGCTGTTTCATCGCCCCCTGACCATTCCAATCGGGAAGGGGGTCCGACAAGGCGACACAATTTCGCCGAAGCTGTTCACCGCGGCCTTGTAGTGGGTGATGAAGTCACTAGACTGGGACGAGAGAGGCATGCGAGTTGATGGGAGATTCCTGTCGAACCTTCGTTTTGCGGACGACATCGTTCTCTTTTCGAGCAGTATCATTGAAGCAGAGACGATGCTGAAGGAACTGAACGAAGTAGGGGAAAAGATCGGACTGCGAATCAGTCGGAAGGAGACTCAGTTCATGAAGAACGCCCTTTGCGAAGATGCAGAAATGGAATTGGACCCTTTTACGAAGACGTCTTCTTACGTGTATCTCGGATGTTCGATGAACATGGAGAACGACTTGAGGGAAGAACTTAACAATAGAAGAAAATCAGCCTGGGCCGCCTTCGGGCCTCTGAAGGAAGCCACTGATCAACTGACGGACCCGGAGTTTCGTGCACACCTGTTCGACTCAACCGTTCCCCCGGCGCTCTGTTACGCAGCTGAGACTTGGGCTGACACCGTAGCCACGTCGATCGGAGGAGCACTTATAACCGGCAGATAGAGCAAACCTTTTGCCAACTAAAGCAATTTTTGTAGCCCTACGGCTTGTCTTTCGGCATTTCTACGATTTAAAATTTGAAGTAACCAAATTTTACATTCAGCCTATTTTAACCTCGTAGAACATAATATATGAAACATTTCAGTCACCATTCGATGCAGATTCTTCTCCTCTTTCTAACACTTGTTTTTTTGCCGACACAGGCGAAATTTGTGGGGGAAAATCGCAGTATCTCTCAATTTCAGGAGTGCGCACTGACGTAACCTATTTTTCAAAATCTTCACAATTTGAAGCGATAAACGCTCATCTACTTTGTAATGATGGAGGTAGTAATAATCATGTGTTTAAACCTTAGTTTTCTGTGGGTTTTGCAGTGTCTGGTGCAATAACAGGTTATGCGATTTTTCCAAAACACAAGACTTTGGAAAATTATTTATCAAAAATCTGAAAAGCAGCTGAAAGAAAGGAGCAAAATTGCGTAAGTTGGCAAAAGGTTGCCTATCTGCTGGTTATTGGGGCTCCTCCGGAAGTTTGATACAAAAATTTTGAGAATTAGCTAAAATTGGACATGGCAAAAACGAGTGTTTGTAATTTCCAGCAAATATCTCGTCACTCTCGTAACGAAACACAATTGTGTTCAGCAGCTGGAAAGAGGAAGAAATTCTGCATTGGATACATTTTGAAGCGTTGGTTTATCTTCATTCTAGCGTGATTGCCGATGGATTGAAAAAAATGACAAAATTTTCGGACCCACCTAACATTTTGGATTTTATTGCAATACAGCATATCCATATGGATTTTATGACAACATTAAAGGATATGGTAGCATATAAGAAATAAATAACCTTTTTACATACAAAAATAATCATCCTTATTACAACCTCAAAAATAAAAGATAGGATAAGCAGTAAATACAGACAAAGAAACAAAAATAGTGAAACAATAAAAAAGTTTTTAACAAAAATCAATAAAATTGAAACTGAATATGACAAGTTCGTCACATACATTCATTAACACATTCATGACAAGGCCAATTTTTCGATTACTGCCATTTCGGACCAGAGCCTTTTTTGCTTTGTCAAAATTACGTCCCATCCGTGGGTCGTACTGTCCGAGATGGTAGTCTTTTTGAAAAAATTTCAAAACAAGTCCCCGAGAATTTTTTCAGAGGGGTAATAGAAGGCGCTGATTATCAAAAAACAATTGATTTCAGTTTTTGGCCTTATAAGGTAAGGTTACGGTAGTCATCCTGTACGAAACCTACACCATGGATTTCCATGAAAAAATGTATTTTGGAGTTGTTTCACATGCTGATTACATTTATAGCGTCCAATTTGTTCATTACAGTCCCACAGTGGGGCTAAAGTAGCAGTACGGTAGAGTTTTCGTAAAAATCAAGAAACTGATGTGAGAAAATTATATCAAAACTTGAGACTATCATTTTCGTAATCAGCATGCTACAAAACCTATATATGCAAAATTCGGGCTCCCTAAGATGAAAAATGCAAAAAAAAAACAATAAAATCAATAAAATCGATAATTTTTGGTGGGCTAATGTCAGCCTCTTGTCCGCCCCGTATTACTCTTGAATGTAAACTTGATTCTCCAAAACAGCATCATTTTGCGAAGAATTTGACTTAAAGGTCGGTGCCTCATATCTATCTACCGTATACCAACACAACGTAACATATTACAGTATCCCCAGGACCACCCTGGCTGGAGATTCATCTAGGTGCCCCAATCATCTGCCAGAGTTTCGCAGGGTTCCGTCGTAAACTGGCAAAGCTAGCGCTTCATGAATCTTATGACCTACCGGTGGGTCGTATTGTTCGAAATGGCAGAACACGTACGACCCACCAGTGGGTCGTATTGTCGTGAATGTGTTAAAAAAGTCATTCATACAGCAAATTATCACTTGCTGTTTTGACAATGACCTTCTAAACAAAATACGGTACCTTTCCGTTATCCGGACCCATTTTTTCAAAGAAAGATATAGCTTTTATCCTTGTACCATACTTTGTCCCACCTTTACAGGAAGGAATGTCAACCCCCTGCCACATGTCAAAAGAAAGTTGGCATGTCATCTACATGCTTAACAGGTTTTACCAAGAGTTTGTGTTATCCTACCTAGCGATGTAAGTTTAATCTGTTTTTTTAGTTAATTTCAAACTCATTTCGATCAAACAACTTCAAAGTGAACATTTTCATAGTAGTAACGATATAGTATCACCGATCAACAAATTAGGTTCTCTCAGGATAGAGAAGTGCGCTAAAATTCTGTCATTTGAGAGGCGGAATAAGCAGCAGCAAGGTTCTTCAAACTGTCATTTATAGTCTTTTCTGCTAAATTCGCTGGAGAAAAGGGTTTGAAGAGAAATACATTTTTGAATCACTGCCGAAAGCAATTGAGATGTTTTACTGTAAGTTCTAGATTGTTTTGCGCGAATGTAAGACAGTTAAACTGCTCAAAATAATTACAAACTCTTTTCATCTCACCGGAAATGATTTCGAAAGAAAGATGTCAAAATAGACCAAAAAGTGTTCGTTTTTTCGTGACACGAGCAAGGAGGCAGTCCTCGTAGAATCTATGAAAAATTCTGGATCAAAGAATGTGTAGTATCAGAGCCTTTTGAAAAAAAGGGTCCGAATACGGAAAAGTACCTAAAATACATATCAAAACTGAAGTTATCATGCTTAGTACTCTATGTAACTTCCATTTTGAAAACCATATAAAAATCAAGCACAGTAACAATAATTTAAGACATCATTATAACAATAAAATATGTCCACAGTATATTAGACAAAGTTAATCTGAATAAAGTAATAATAATACATATGTTCGAAGAATAATCATATCAAATACAAACCATGCCGATTAGTTTACACTTATGATTCTACAATTTCAAGATAATTATTTAATTACAACAACATTCTCAATAAACTTGATAATGAACAAATTTTGAATATTTTCAACAAATAATGTATTTGCAATGTATACAGTACAAGGAAAATGTGGATGAATACCATGAACATAAAATTACAGGAAATCCAAGTCTGATAGATGACAAGGAACTAAGAACCATTATGTTTAAGGAAACAGTATAGGTTAAAAAATTAAATTGATAAGACGGATATTTTAGAATGGATTACAATTACAATGCGAAAAATCAGAGAAACATACGTATATAAACAAATCCAAGCTAAAAATTGACCAGATTGAAGATATAAAATTATTAGGGAAAAAGATTTGATAAGAAACATAAGAAACTGAAACCACATTTATACGAAGTCAAACCAAGAATTGAACAAAAATCTTTTTAATCTTCAAAAATTCTAAGCATAAGTTTGTAATTTGTCCTTTAGACAAAGCAAGCAATAACTTTGGTATTATATGCAGAGAATTCTACATTCAAATCATAATGAAAGGACTTGACATCACAATAGATAAGAACAAAAACATTTTAACCAGTAAAAATGAAACGTATGATTTATGTCACAGTGAAAGTGTGACTGAAATAATCGATAAATATAAAAAATTCTGTAATGCAAACATACTACCATCACAAAATATTAATAATCCACTGATATATTGCTTACAGTAAGTTTCGACCCGCTTTAGGCGGAAATTGGATTGGCGGGAGTCCGCCTCGCAACAGCTCGCCCCGTTTCGCAGCTACAGTATATCCTATCGTGCTGAGAACCCATGTTTACGTCTCTTCAACCTCCTTAGTTTTTGCTTGGCAAAATGCCAGCGCTGTGCGCTCGCGATGCCTCCAGCGATGCGCATGCGCTGCTCCACGTAGAATATCTCGCCTAATCCGGGATGGAACCGACTGTACCTAAACTATTATGTGGGTCCGAAAGTTCGCGCCGTTTTTAGACCTGTTTCAAAATCGTTCAAAATGAAGGTAGACAAATCGCTTAGAAGGTATCCGATGCAAAAATTCTTCCTCTTTCCAGCAGCTGTGTTACCGTTGTGACTGTTTCGACGAGCGCTGAGATAGTTGCCGAAAACTAGATCCATCCATTTTTACCAAGTCAATCTCGCTAATTTTCAGAATTTTCATTTTAGACGCTTAAAGGTGCCCTAATAACCACCTGATAAGTCAAAGCTTTTTCAAATCAATGCAATTTTTTGCATTTTTCATCTTCCTTTTTAGAATTTTGCTGGTATTTTACCAGAGCATATAATATTTTGAAAATCGACACATAATTGCACCAAACACTGCAAAATCCTCAAAATCTTGAAATTTTACAACTCGATTGTTACTATCACTAGTATTACGAAGTAAATGAGCGATTACGACGTGAAAATGGATAGATTTTAGAAATTCAACTGCACCTTTGCGCACCCGTGAGATTGAGAAGTACAGCAATTGTGTCTGCAAAAGTCGCATGTTTCGCGAAGAAAAGGTAGTTTTTAGAAAGAGGTGAAAACAATGCATCGAATATCTAAACTGTTCAACGTCTGATGTTTTGCGAAGTTAGAATGAGCCAATTATAAAATTTGTTCACTTCAGAAAATGTATTTTAGTGATTCTAGAAAACATGCCAGAGAGATTCAAAAAATTGCATCAATTTGGAAAAGGTTCGCCCTATTAGATGGTTATTAGAGCACCTTCAAAAGTTTAAAATAAAAACCCTGAAAATTAGCTAAAGTTAGACATGGTAAAAATGAAGGGATCTAGTTTTCGGCAGCTATCTCAGCGCTCGCTGAAACAGTCACAACGATAACACAGCTGTTGGAAAGAGGAAGAAATGCATCGGATACTGCTGAAACGATTTGTCTATCCTTATTTCAACGATTTTGAAATAGGTCTAATAAACGGCGCGAACTTTCGCACCCACTTAATACATCAAAATTCAATCAAGTTTAGATTTATTACTGGTGCTACACACAGTCATTAAACCGTTAGCAATAAAGTTGAAAGTTATATTCACATTTATAGAATCTCATTTCAAAAAAACTATTCAAATAGTATTAAAATTAAAAATCAATTATGTAGGATGTTGGTCAATAGATAATACCAACATTACAGACAAAATAAAAAATGTTACAGCTAAAACATGAGTATACAGTGACCGCCAAAAAGTTGCGGACAAGCCGCCTTCCTTTTTTCATCGCTCATTTTCGGATAAAAACAAAGATGAAAAAATAATTGAATTGCATGAGCTGGTAGAGCTTTTTAAGAGCTACAACCCACACATTGCGATTTCTGGAAAATGTGTAATATAAAAATTTTAAAAAACTTTTTCTCAAAAAAGTCCGAAAATGGCCGCGTCACAATGTCGCGGACAGTAATTCTTCGAACGCGAAAATTTCCCTTTAGGTCTTTTCTTGAATCAAAAATAGCAGTTTTTAGGACAGGTAAGCATACTATGTTATAGAGCTCATCGAGGGCAATAATCGAGTAGTGGTTATTCCCCGAAAAACCCAAGCTTGGATTTTATTTTACTTTTTTTTCAAAAAATAACTTCTGTTTTCTTCTTTCAAAGCAAATTTCTTCGCATGGAAACCTAATCAAGGCATCCCGACAAAGCTGTTCGGTCAAGGTAGATGCTCTTTACCATTCTCTATGCATCTGACATGTGCTGGTGAGTTTCTTAGCTGGAATGACTCCTGACAATGCGTGCACATGACCCCATCTGCACCTCACCATTGACTTGCACCGCTTTTCAGGCTTAGAGCTCAGCCAGCAGTCATTCTACGAGCCTGCAAGTAGGCTCATTCGAAAGAGCGTGACTTCCTTGACACGATAGTAGCAAGTGAGCTGAGTCTGAGAAATATCAGAGATCTGACGGATGGGGTGAAAAAGCGCAGCCTTAAAGGCGATTGGAGTGAAAGCTCTTGTCAACTTCGGAACAGTCTTAGAGCCTCGAGATGGATCTAGTACAAAAAAATTGACAGTTTAAAACTTCTAGGATGGGACTGGTAGCGAAAGGAGTTCTGTTCAACTCTTAATTGAAAAATCCTTAGCCTACCACTAAAGCTGCGCTTTTTCACCTCATCCGTCAAATCTCCGATATTTCTCAGACTCAGCTCACTTGCTACTATCGTGTAAAGAAAGTCACGCTCTTTCCAATAAGCCTACCCGCAGGCTTGTAGAGTGACTGCTGGCCGAGCTACAAGCCTGTAAAGCGGTGCAAGTCAGTGGTGAGGTGCAGATGAGGTCATGTGCGCGCATCACCGACGGCGACTTTCACTAAGGAAAGTCGTCAGCACACGTTAATGAGTTCAATGATTGAGAAATTTTCGCTTTACAAGCAGCATTGTAAAAAGACTCAAGAGTGGATCTTATTCCACTTCCTAGGTCCAAAACTTGAATTTAATGACACATCCAGATACTACTTATAGCAGCCAAGAGACCCTCCCAAAATCTTTCCGATCTAAAAATGGACAAACTTAACACACATCTTGCTAACTGACACACGAAGACAAACAGGCTTGATTTCACAACGAACGGGCACAAAATCAAGTCTTTTGTTAGAACAGAAAAGATCAATCAGCACCTAATGAGATTCGACTTCATGAGAACGTAACGAATGAGAACAATATTGCATTCAATACTTCGTCGCATAACCTCCGGCGTCTATCACGGCTTTACAACGACTAGGCATGGATTCGACCAGTCCCTATAGGCGCTGCACTGGAATTGATTCCCAGGCGCTTCGTACCTCAGCGAAAAGTTCTTCAGGCTTCGTAAAGCTTCTTCTTCCCTGTCTCCTTTCGACTTCTGCCCACAGGTTTTCTATAGGGTTCAGGTCCGGACTTTGTGCTGGCCACGGGAGAGTGATAATACCATTTTCTTGAAACCATTCACTCACAACTCTCGACTTGTGTTTGGGATCATTATCTTGTTGAAAGGTCTGTAACAGTGTAAAATTAGTACTAAGAAAACTATTCATTGAAAATCCATACCCAATCAACATCGGGAAGCTCAGCTTCAAGAGTTTGCAGATGTGGATTCATGACTTCTTCGAGTATTCTTTTGTATCCGAATCGATCCATAGTCCCACGAATGAGGTGCAGGGGGCCTAATCCGTAATAACTAAAACAGCCCCAGACCATAATGTTTCCGCCTCCGCATTTCACGCTGGACTTGGCGTACTTTGGCTTGTATCGCTCCCTGACTGGTCTCCGTACCCACTGACGCCCGTCGCTTCCCGCCATGTTAAACTTGCTTTCATCAGACCATAGCATTCTTCTCCACTGATTCTGCCAATCGACGTACTGCCTTGCGAATTGAATCCTTTTTCGAACATTTTTAGATGAGATAAACGGCTTTGTCGCAGGACGCCTTCCGTGTAATCCGAACTGGGTTGCAAACAGTAACAACATGAGATAGTGTAAATCTATGCCTACCTGTTGCAGTCGACGCTGTACTCTGCGGATGCTCAAATGGCTCAGCCTCAGGTTGTCACGAATTTCGGCTGCGCTACTGAAGAGATCATTCGTGCACTCCCGCAAAATCATTCTATCGGTCCTGAAAACCCAATCAATAAGGCAATTTTCCATGCCTGACAATGAGTACCCACCTCTCATCTGTGGAGCGTATGCGGCCCAAGGGTGCTGGCTCAGCTGGGTTTCTTGTACTCTTGTAAATGCCCCATACCCCGCTTTTTGATATCTCTAAGTGGGCAGCAATTCATCTGAATGCCCATCCATCCTCGTCATGGAGACGCAAAATCAAGTTCTTCAGTAACTCGGCACGATGCTCCGTACTCATCTGCAGTAGTGATTAATACAGTTCCAATTCTTCATGCTCTTCAAATATCTAAACTCACTAATTCTCTCAACCTCTGTTGCACCGTTTGCACCGGCGCATGCGCAAGCTCAAGCTGCGAGCGCAGTTCGGCGGCATTGGTGATCTCGTCCCTGGCAATGGCATTGCAAGCAGTATCGAGGACAGCTCCAAAATTTGATTTCAAGACCAGAGTGTTGATGCGAACCTTGGATCGAGCTTTCGTGGCCTCCCTCGACGCAGCGGTTCTGGTGGGTTCTTAGCTCGTTTGTAGATGTTCCACACTTCGTTTTTCGACATTCCCACTTTTTCCGCAATTTCTCCGAAGCTGCGCGATTCACGATCACGCAAACAAACAATTAACGCAACCTTGCTTCGTCCAACAAGGGCCATGGTAGTAGACACGAAACACTGAAATCGTCAAGTATCGAAACGAAGAACAGTTCAAGCCGCAATGAAACAAATGACGTTGGCTCCCCAGAAATGATGAAGAATGAGTTAACTACACAAACAGAATTTTGGGAAAAAACTACCATCATATAAAATAAAGCATGAAAAGAAAAGCTTGGTAAAATGTCATACACTGAAACATCAATTTGCAAGCATAAAACGACTTCACAAAGTGTGAAAGGAAATGAATGACAGCAAGAAAAGGTACAAAACTCACCTTAGACAAGAAGATGCAACGCGCGCGAACACGGCTCAGTTACGCTTACGTTTGACTAAGGCCCGTATGCACGTACGTCCTCGCTGGGGAGGGGAGGGGAGCTGGATCCCCAGGCGGACGATCCCCTCCGCCGAACCCCGCCATGACAGAGGGGAGGGGAGCGATCTCCTCCCCTGCACCTAAGGCCTAAGGCATACCTCACGCGATTCGGCCGAATCGCCACCTTCACGCGACTTGGCGTTTTGCCAGATTTCTACAAATTTATCGTGCGCGCTTCTCGGACGCATATTTGGGTACCTTGTGTAAGTTGTTGCAAACTGAGCAAGTTCTGACCAGAGACAACGCATTAACGACGAGTAACGAAGAGTCGCTGCCGTGCCGAATCGCGTAGCGACCGGAATCGCGCGAGGTATGCCTTAGGCCTAAGCGGGGCCCAGTGCATACGGGGTTCGAATGGGGGAGGGGATCCCTTCCCGTCCCCCACTCGAACCCCGTATGCGCGAATTCAACTCAATAACGCGGGGGAGGGGATCGACATCCCCTACAACGGAGTAGGGGTTCGATGGTGTAGGTCAAGCCAAAGAAGCGAGTAATCTGATTTCAATCAATTATTACAAAGCATTTCGTTCAAATTGATGAAAGATTTTCTACGGGAGCCGGGTTCCTCTCTCACCGACCTGTAGCTTGCAGTTTCAACTCTCTCTTCCATATTCGCTTCTCGTAAAGAAATCCGGACATATATCTGCCAGTTTCGAATATCTGTAGAAGGTTGTGACCATTCATGAGAGTTGCGCGTTTTTTATTTGATATGATAGTTTTATCCATTAAGCTGATACAACATATTGTAACTATCACATTATATGAGAAATTGTTTTTATCTTGTTATCCTAACGTAAAACTGCTTTGAATAAAATGAAAATTAGCTAAAATCAATAAGCTCAATTAGACTCGCGTGTTTCTGAGTAAAGATCCCCGGAGGGAATGATCCCCTCCCCATCGCTCCCCTCGTGCATAGCAGGGATGGCCGCTGGAGATCATTCCCCTGGGGTAAAGGACGATATGCAGCTGATAGCTACAGCATTTATGGAGAGCTGGCACGATTTGCAGCTTCAATTATGTGTAGAAATGCTGGTTTGAATGTCCGCGGCCCCCCCTTTTTTTTTGGCAGCATAACGTCTTCTACCCATTCACTGCATATACATACACCTTGACTTCTATCATTGAACACCTTCAAGCTAAAATGGGCAGCATGGGCGAAAATGAGCAGCATCCATGAAAACAGCCGGAATATAATGGATGTAGGAGATATTTCTTTAGTGTGCCGATCGCAATCACGGCAGACGGCGTTTTGCAACGACTAAATATCGCCGAGACACATTGAAGGAGAGTAGCTATCAAAAGATAAGAAAAAAGGAATAATTACTGCAAAAAGGTGGAAGCAAAATGAGTTCCCCGCTCGATCTCCCCTTCTGCATAAGGAGGCTCCCCTCCCCTACTCTCAGGGGATCCCCTCTCCGGTATTGCCTTTCTGCATAAGGGGATTCGCGTGGGGAAGGGAGGGGAGCCCCAGCGGGAATCATTGCAATGGTTAAACTCACATACCCTCCCCGCGGGGATGTACGTGCATACGGGCCTAAAATAGAGATACTCATGTTATTTTACAAAGGTAGGTAGAAAAAAAATAAGAGGAGAAAGATGCTGAAAGATGGGGAATCTGTGACAACCAAAACAAAAAAAGGAGTTAAAAGAGAAGCTGCAGAGTCAGAAGTAAGCGAATTTAGACGATTTCGCAACAAGTAATATTTTCTGATTTTCAATGCTGAGACCATGCGCGCTCATTGTTGTGAAAAAACAACTTTTGTCCCCTAGATCTACAATATGAGAAGTTCAGCGAGAAGAAGAAGATGGATTACATCAATAAAACACCTTACCTTAGACAATAAGTGTAAATGGAGCGCCCGCGAACGCTAACGGCTCACTACGCGTACGATTGATTGAAACAGAAAACTTATTTCTTAGCAAAGATATTGTAGAAAACGTTACGAGAGAAAACTGCTGGAAGAGGGAGGATATGGAGCAACCAAAACAAAAAAGGAGTTAAAAAAGATGCTGCAGAGTCAAAAATAAGCGAGTTTAGACGATTTCGCAACAAGTAGTATTTGCTGATTTTGAGTGCTGAGATTATACGCGCGCACTGTTGCGAAAAAAACAACGTCTATCCTCTATATCTACAATATGAGAAGTTAGCAAGGTGTACAAAGACACGTTTGTATTTGCAAAATTGAAACCACTTAGCGAGAAGAAGGAGATGAATAACACCAATAAAACAACTCACCTTACACAAGAAATGTGGACTGAGCGAGCGCCAATGCTGATGTCCCGATTACGAGTACGTTTGGCTGAAACAGAAAACTTAATCCTTTGCAAAGATATTGTAGAAAACGATACGAGAGAACAGTGCTGAAGAGGAAGGATATGCATCAAAACAGAAAAGGAGTTAAAGAGAAGATGCGGTGTGAAAAACAAGTGCTTATCAACAATTTCGCAACAAGTGTTATTTTCTGAATGCGAGTACCGAGACCACACGCGCGAATTGTTGCGAAATAACTTCGAGGTTTCTTTACCTACAAAAGCTGAAGTTAGCAAGGTGTGGAAGAAGTTTGAAGATGCTGGGAAAGCCTCTTAGCTGCTACAAATAGTGATTGGAAATGTCATGAATGTTTTGACTCTAGGAAATAGAATAAAATCCATTTTTGAGTTTTCTAACAATGCTGCTTGTAAGGCGGAAATTTCCCAATCACTGAACTCAATGACGTGGCTGAGGACTTTCCTTAGTAAAAGTCGCCGTCGGTGATGCGCGCACATGACCTCATCTGCACCTCACCACTGGCTTACTCACTTTGCAATCTTGTAGCTCGGCTGCCAGTCACCGCATAAGCGTGCAAATAGGCTCATTGGAAAGAGCTAGACCTCCTCAATTCGATGATATGCAACAGAGGTAACTTTAGAAAGTTTCTGAAAATTGGAGGATGGGTTCAAATTGGTGCAGCCTCAATGGTAGTCTTAGGGTTTTTCAAATAAGACTAAGGTGAGCTTCATTTGTTACAACTTTCATCCTGGGAATTTGCAATTGACTATTTACTTGTAATAATTCGATTGCGATGTTTTACGACAAGTCTAGTGTCGAAAAGAGCCTAAACCAATGTTACTTCAATCACCGCTGAGGCTGCCTTTTTTCAACCCCATTCTCAAAATCCCCAGAATTTCTTAAAGCTGCCTCTATTGCACATAAGCGTGTAAAGCAGGTCTCGCTCTTTCTTGCGAGCTTATCCTCATGCTCACAGAATGACTGCTAGCCGAGCTACGAGCCTGCAAAGAGGTACAGGTCAGTGGTGAAACACGGGTGAGGTCGTGTGCACGCACTACGAAGAGCCATTTTCGGCAAATGAACTCATCAGCACACATCTATGCATACAGAAGGGACAAAAGCAGCAATTTCATCAATAAAGCCTGTTATTAAAATATGCTGGATCGCCTTTTTTGTGAAGAAACGCGCTTTGATAGTGCGTATGAAAAGTTTTTTTTCCAAAAAATGCGAGAAAAATCCAAGCTAGTGTTTTTCTAAAAGTAGCCATGACCTGACCATAGTACTTCATGTGCTCTACAGAATAGTACGCTTAGTTGTTTGAAAAACTTGTGATTTCGCTTCAAAAAAGGACTCAAAAGAAATAGATTACATGTTCTCTTCTGTTTGAACCTCGGCATTGATTTGATGAAGTGTTAGTTAATACATATGCCAACACGAGGTTTTTTGGTGGAGCTTTATTAGTAGAGTGGCCTTACGTTTCGACACCAATGGTCGTCTTCAGAGGCCTAAAGTGGAGCGAGATTGATGATCATATGCCTATACCACAAAACGCCTTGTCGACCCCGGCTAGTATTCGATCCCCTCTATGGTTTCACAAGCAAAGACCCCAAAATGGAAAGAAGAGCTGACCGTGGCTCCACCGCTGTCGCACTGATGGTGGTGTGCGACCGCCTTCTCTGTGTAAGTAGTGCAAATTATCCATACAAGGTATCAAGTAAATGCACTACTTCTCTATAGCTCACATAACGGAATGAACGGCAGGAAATCATTCGTAATTGCCAAGCATTCATTCCTGTTGTCATGGCTGGGTTCCTGCTTGAGATCCACAAGGCTTCGAGAGCTTTCCGCGCAGCTATGTCAGCCTCGTAAACCAAAATCGAGCATTTAACTTGATAGTCGTGGTCACCATACTCGTCGTGCTTATGCCTTCCGAGAGATGAGGTCAGACTACCTTTCCTTTATTGGCTAGAAGTTCTTTCATTCTCACACCAAGTGCAAGTCCGGTTTCTCCAATGTACGTAGCGCCACATGTTAAACAATCTATCTGATATATTACCCCGGTTTTGGCGCAATCACCGACATTGTTATATGGGCAAATCACACATTCTTTCGAAATGCAGTAATTGTAGTATAGCCTATTTCGCACAAGCCGTTTCTTGATGTTATCGCTTGGAATGTTCACGAGTATGATATCATCGCGCAGCTCTGCTCGCTCGATGCTTTTCTGTACAGCACACTGACTTCGTCTGAGATGAAAGGTAGACAAAGTGCTATCCTGTTATTGTGCTGATCACTGCTTTTCGATTTTTGTAATCTACCGTGCTTATAGTGGTGCACTTGGTAGCCATTACTCCGAGCAATGCCTAGCGCCACCATCAGTGCGACAGCGGTGGAGCCACGGTCAGCTCGTCTTTCCATTTTGGGGTCTTTGCTTGTGAAACCACAGAGAGATCGAATACTAGCCTGGGTCGACAATGTTTGATAGTATAGGCATATGATCATCAATCTCGCTCCACTTTAGGCCTCTGAAGACGACGATGTAAGGCCACTCTACTAATAAAGCTCCACCAAAAAACCTCGTCTTGGTATATGTATTAACTAACACTCAAAAGAAAATTTTCGCGTTCGAGGAATTGTTGTCCGCGGCTTTGTGACGCAGCCATTTTCGAGCTTTTTTCAGAAAAAGATTGATAATTCCGGAACTAGTATTCTTCAGAAAACAACATGCTGGAGTTGTAGAGCTTGAAGAGCTCTATCACCACGTACACTTGTTTATTTTTTCAACCTCGTTTTCCTTTCGAAAACGAGTGATGAAAATCGGAGCTCCCCTTGCCCGCAACTTTTTGGCGGTCACTGTATATTCTGCAGATTTCACAAGCATGTTTACAAATCTACTAATTAATGTCATAAAAACAAATATCAAAAACCTTGTCTCATCACGCTTTAAGAATACAAATAAGGAATACATAGCATACAACGGCTACAGTAAAGTTATTACACTGAAACACATGCTCAGTCAAATTATAGATATTATAATACAAAAGATTTATGATATTATGTTGATTACTTCCTTGATAACAGCTTCTCTAGATTCAGCTTATATACATTTTAGCAAAAAACAGGTGTTCCTCAGGGAGGTAATTTTAGTCCATTGTCGGCAGATCTAACATTATTTTGGTATGAATGTAATAAACAAATTATTCCCTTTAGATACATGGATGACTTAATGATCATACACAATTTTTAAGAGACTGACATACATAAATAATCAAAAAAGTAATACTAAATTAGGGGTAGAACAACTCATATAAGTAAAAACCATTGCGATTACCCCTAGATATCAAGTTAAAAAAGAATAGCTTTATAACCAAATTATACAACAAGACAGATAATTTTAATTTTGAAGTTAAGCGTTTTATACATTACACCTCAAGTATTTTTATACAAATCAGAAAAGCTACTATTTATACTGAAACACTTAGGTGCTCGCACACGTACTTTCTTCTCAGATTTTCTTAAAAAGATTTTACAATTAGAAGAATTTTGAAATTCAATGGATATGGCAAAGACACAATCCTCAAGCATTTGCAAGTGTTTACATAGAAATAATTTCAAATCGTATAAATATGGTCCATACAGTAATGGGAGTAACAACAAGTTTTTCATCTTTACGAAAAATACAAATCATACTTTGTATTTTTAACTGAACTCTGAAAATTATTTATGTTCAATACTATCCATCATCATGAAGCCCTTTCACAAACACTCTAAACAATGGTATACTTCATTTTGAATATTATTAATGCATAATGTGGCTATGCGCAAGTCTATATAGGGTATATATTATATAGAGTATATTATATAGAGTTGTTATCCATTCATGAGGAGTTTATTTGTAGGTAAGGAATTTACAGTATAAATTCAATATAATAAACGTGTAGAATCATATATGATACACATCTATATTCAAAAAATTATCTTCATACTTACACAACTTGGGGTCAGTCGACGCAGCATTTTGTCTTCTTTTTAAGGCTTGTAAATTCATTTCATAATAATCAATGAGCTCTCAAAAAATTACGAAAACCTGCGACTTACGCCTTTTGTCATGGTCAAGTTCGGCTATTTTTCTACACTTTTGTACTGATTCCCCGGAGATGTACGAGTAACAGATAAATAGAGCAAACACTATAGGAAACAATGCATTTTTTCTTAGACTTTGTAGAATCAATTTTTCAGTGCGATCAAATTCCATATTGGTCAACTCAAACCTCAAAGAACAGCAACCGGCAAGCAAGTCGGGTGTCATTTAATCCAGCTTTTTCTCCTCTTTTTGCCAGTTGTTTTCGGTTCCCGACTCATATGGTTTTCCGAAGTAAAATCATCGGGATTCAGGTTTTCCAGGCGCCCCAGGCTGTACCGAAATTTCCGAAAGTGGCTAATCTGAAGCGGTAAACGCTCATGTGCTTTGTAAAATTAGTCAAACCATAATGCACCTTTGTAAGTTTGAAAATCCGAAAATCTATTGGTGTTTGATGCATTTGTGTCTGAGACAAGCCTGCTAAAATTCTTTGAATCTCTTCAAAAATTATGACGAGCTATGGAAAGTATAAAAAAATCGTGCTGTTTTCTATAGGGTTTGCTCAGTCCACCTTTCACTTGGACTCCTTCGGAGGAGTTCAAAAAAATTTGGAAAAATTGTGAAACTTGACCTTCTCAAAAAGTATGGGTCACAGATTTTGGTTTGAGCTTACCGAATATTGTGCAATGCTCATATAACCCTTAAAAAAGAATGAAATGCTGATTGAATGCTACCAAGACCTCCTAGAAAACTTGCTTCCACGAAATGTAGCGTTCACTTTAAAAAAGCGACATTACCTTCGGAACGACCGGATAATCGGTCGAAGTGGCCATTTGGAATGAGCTGTATATTAGAAAACTGTTCTAGGTAAGACAAACCCAAAACTACTTTCGCTAGGTGCCGAGCGGTTTTGTGGGGGGAGTTACAAGGCCATTTTCTTCCGGCGCAGCCGGCGCATCCAGTAGTGGGCGAGGCTCTAGAGCAACACAGCAGTGGCGCAGTGGCAAGACAGCGGACTACTAGGCAGATGGTCGAGGGTTCGAGTCCTGTTGCTGCTGCGTTATTTTGCAGTTCTTTGAAAAGTCTATTGGGTGACAGTTAACGAAAAATACTCAGTTCTAGGCAGTTAGAACAAGCTATTTACTGCAAAAAAGTCACTATTTTCACAATAAGTTATAATCTTTTACAATATGTAAATCTGTGGAGGTTATGATGTCACAACAAGGGATTCAAATGATATTGACATGTATGGAGTACAACCCCAAAATGCTCAAAACAGAAGAGCTTCTCGCAGCGCACACATCGGATAAAACATAAACGATGACAATCAGCAGCTTCACAATTGCTAATCAAAGTCGGTGAAAAACAGTGCTGAATAGGAAGATCGAATTCGCCGAGGTGGTTATCAATGTATCCGGCTGCATGCCATGGGTATGAAGAAAATTTTTTGACGGCGAGCAAAACTGTGTGTAAATGAGCGATAAGATCTTAAGAATGGAATCCCTATGATGCAAGGTAAAGTTCAGATCGAGAGCCAATACTTGGGATGTGAATCGATTGCAATTTTGCAATCGCGCGCGCTGTGAGAAGCTCTTCTGCTTTGAGCATATTGTGGTTGTATTCCATACATGTTAATATATCATTTGATTCCATTGCTTTGACATCATAACCTCTACAGACTTACATATTGTAGAAGATTATAGCTTATTGTAAAAAAAATAGTGAGTTTTTTGCAGTAAATAGCTTGTTCTAACTGCCTAGAACTGAGTATTTTTCGTTAACTGTCACCCAATAGACTTTTTACAAAACTGCAAAACAAAATAGCAGCAAAAGGGCTCGAACCCTCAATCATCTGCTTTGTAGTTCGATGTCTTGCCATTGTGCCACCGCCACACTGCTGTGTTGTTCTAGCGCCTCGCCCATCAATGAGAGCGCCGACTGCGCCGGAGGAGAATGGACTTGTAACTCCCCTTATAAAACCGCTCGGCACCTAGCGAAAGTAGTTTTAAGTTTGCCTTACCGAGAACAGTTTTTTAATATACAGCTCATTCCAAATGGCCACTTCGACCGATTATCCTTCCCTTGTCAGTGTTAAAAATAAGTTTTACAAACCTTCCTTCCTTACTGAGAAGTTCCGGGGAAGGTTTGTAAATACTTTTACTCCGTCTAAGGACGAGAATGAAAAGGAGCTTCTTAGTTATTTACACATTACATTGAAAACTTTACTTCTCATTATTGAATACAATCTCGAAAGTATCACCGAAACGATTTCATTGTCCAAGCATATTAATCTCAAGAGTGTCAAAATTTAGAACTAGAAGATGTTTGATGAGACAAACTGCACAAATTTTACACAACTCAATTTACTTTTATGACATTCTGGTTGCAGTTTAGTTAATTGAGTTAGAAGGTAAACTACTAAACTACTTCTTAATCACAAAGAAAAATAATTTTAAATGGAAACCCTGGCATGTCAAAATTCGAAATTCAAAATTCGTAACGACGAGTAGTTGCTGGAATAAGCTAATTGTTCCTACCGCTACAAATTTGATTTATTTTACGCTCAATCAATGCGTCTTCCAACTTCAATTAAAATCTGTTTTCATATCAAAAGTTATTCAAAGCAAAGTTATGAAGAATTATTGCTTTAGAGATATTCTCGCCAAGTCTTTTAAAATATTTTCCATAGCGCTCGTGGCCCGAATTGTCTTCTGCAGGTACAGGCGGCAGTCCTTTGGTTCCTTCTGCATCGCCCCCACAGTATTCCAGGTATGAAAATGAAGGGTTTTCGGGGCGTGGGACCAGTTACAATATTTTTTTATCCTTGCAACCTTCCCTCACGGGGTCTGCCACTCTTCGTCTCAATTTCGTTACGTTTACGATGTTACGTACGAAAGAGTGATGAAGACTGTCATATACACGTTATGCACAGTACAAAACTGTGACAATACTTCATCATGTACTCATCTACTCCACTCTTCTAATCTTGTAAGTCTTCTCCATTTTTTCGCTCGCTAGCTTGAATTTCATTTTAGCTGGCTTCATTAATTCGAGTTCTCTTGAGTCTGTTAACTTTATTCACCTTTCTTAGCTTCGGTCTTTTCCTTGGTCTTTTCCTAGGATTTTCACTGACGTTGTCAACCTAGCGACATAATCTTCCTTCTTTCTTCTAAAAAAAACCAAGGAGTTGCTTCTCTTGCAATTTCTTGACAACTGGAGCAACTTTCATTAGGGCTCTCATGGTATCGTTGGTGATATGATCCAGCATAGCGGCGCTTGTCGTTCACCTTAACATGCATGTCTCCATCACATCAATATTTCGTTCATCGCTTCTCGTACAGGGGCAACATTCACTTCCTTATGGAGCAATTGGGCGGACTATAGTACGTTACAATTGGAATTTTAGACTGATTAGCCTGCCACATCCGCTTATCGCGCAGAATTATGCTTCTCCACTTCGACCAACCTGCGTTCGTTTATCCTGTACCTAACTCTTCCTGAAGCGTTCGATCCACGTTGACTGCCCATATAGTTGAAGGCAGTGGTCTTTTCTTCGAAATGCCTCCAATCTGGACAGTCCCAACCGTTTGCGCTCCCAACTCCATGTCGGCCGTCTCGGTATCAAACCTCAGGTCATGCAGCTCAATTTCAAATTTCCATTTGTGCACTTCCAACTCTAATTTTTTTCTAATTCTTAACATTAGCGTCACGTCTGCATATATTAGAGCCCATGGAGGTTCACGTATGAAGCCTCTTACTATCATGTTCACAACCGTAATAAAGAGAAACGGCGACAATACAAAGCCTTGATTAGCGCCAGCTTTTATTTGTAAGTCTTTCGATCGGCCTGCTGTTGTCTGTATGTGGCTTGTGGCATTTTTGTAGATCATTTTAACACTGCACGTATTCTTCTGGCACCATGTGCCTTCGTAGCGACCACCATATATAATACCGCTCATAATTCGTCAGAAAAGTCGCCGGACTGCGGCGCACTCCGCCACACTCCGCCACAGTGCGCCGGAGTGTGGCAGAGTGTGCCGCACTCCGCCGCAGTGCGCCGGAATGATCGTCAATTTTGCCATATCTCGCTTCAGAATGGACGAATTCTGAATCCGAGGAGACCGTTCGATTCAGCTCGGCGAGACGCATCATCTTATAAATGAAGCTGAACGTCTGTATGACTGTTGGTCTGTACGTTAGTTCCGATGTGAAAAAACAAAGGCAGCAGTATAGCTGACGTTCCACGTAGCGGTCCATCCCACTCAGGTGCTACAGATTGAAGATCTTCGAAGTTCTAGAAGCGCGACTGGAAGCATTGTAGAGCTATTCACTAATCAGTAAGAAATTGTAAAGGGTCGTAGTACGGTAGCCATTTACGCTGCCAGGATCAAGTTTGTAAGAAGCAGGGAAAAGCAACTCGCGCTGCATGTTCCTCGACATAGAGAAAGCGTTTGATGAGGGGCCGCATGATATTACAATACCGCTCATAATTCGTCAAAAAGTCGCCGGACTGCGGCGCACTCCGCCACACTCCGCCACAGTGCGCCGGAATGATCGTCAATTTTGCCATATCTCGCTTCAGAATGGACGAATTCTGAATCCGAGGAGACCGTTCGATTCAGCTCGGCGAGACGCATCATCTTATAAATGAAGCTGAACGTCTGTATGACTGTTTGTCTGTACGTATGCTCCGAATATAAAATTCCATTTCTGAACCGATCCGGACCAAACTTGGCACACATACACATCGGGCCCCGGCGGTTTTCATAGGCTATTTTTCGTCATCGATCGATATCGATTTTATCGATTTTTATCGATTTTTTTTGCAGATTTTTTTCACCTACGGGGCTGGGAGTTTGCCCCGTAGGTGAAAAAAAGGTGGGTAAGCGGTGGGTAAGCGAGCATGGGCTGGTAACCTTCACTTTAAGAGCTATAAGGGGACACAACCTTCACCTGAAAAAAAAACAGAATTCATCCGGGGCAAAGCCTCGGATGTTATTATTCTGACTGTATCGGAACGAATGTTAATGAAGCAGGTATAAGGAATAATATTTTTAGCTTATCTCAGCGAAACCGAGAATTTGCGTTTTCATAGCCCTTTTTACGTTAAAAAGAAGATTTCTGTGGAATTTTCGCCAAAGTTTAGGACAAAATTTCTCATTAACCTCTGATTTGACCAAAATCGAGCTACAAAAGTTTGGGAAAGCTATTGGAGTCAAATAAAAAGAGAAAATGCGCTTCGTAAAATCGTAAAAAATGCGTTTTAAAAAATGCGTTTTTCTTTACCTTGTTCTGTTTCAGTGCTTTCGCATCGATTTTTTTCCAGCTTGGGCGTTTGTTGCTCAGAACAATAAGCGCACAATCCAGACAACAGGAAACAAACATCAATGCGCGGGTAAAAATTTGAAGGACGCATCTAAAATCAAAACCCCGTGTTGCGAATTACTGGTCCTGGAAGAAAGGCTTGCACTCTGAAAAGCCGCCAAATGAAAGATTTCAAACCTCGTTGCAGCAGTTTTATCCGATTTCTAACACTTCCTTTTGCTTTTTACATCTGTTTTACCATTTTCTCTTCCCTGATCTTCTCTAATCAACCTTCACCATTTATGATGTCAGATGTTCAAACAACTTTCACTTTTGGCGCCCTGTCTCTAGACTGTCGAAGGTATGGTTCTTCCACATAAGCGAGAGAAAGGAGGAGAAAAAGTGTGCCTCCTTGCAACACACCACTACCGTAATGAATGCGCTCAAAAAACTGGCTCCGACGCGCACTGTCATGCCTCTGTTTTTCTAGGTAAAACCTACAAACCCAAGGCAACGTATTTATCGATCCCGTCGTCGTTTCGATCGCTGCGACTAGACTGCCTGGGAGACCGTTCATTGCAAAAATCGCTATGGCTTGATTAGCGGACATACCCAAAGTGATTTCGTACACACTCATACACTTATTACATTTTTGAAAAAATTGCGCTAATTGCCTAAAATGCCTTTATTATAAGATAATTCGAAGAGAATATGGCGCCAATGGCCTTCAGGGAACATTACATCAAACGAGGAATAATATAGATTTACACTTATGCTAATAATTACCAAGGTTTTTCTACAGGCCCAAGTTTGACATCTGCAATGAAATCTAGAATAGTTCAGGTTTTGTGGGGTGTATCCATTACTTGTGACTGTCAATTTCTCTGGCCCTACTGCTTCTCGCCCGGATTACTGTTACGACGATTCGCGGCAATTTCAGTTGACACCCACAAGTAATGGGCGCCCACGGTTTGTGTTCAGTATCTCAGTATATGTAAGGCATGTATGTCAGCTCCGTAACAGTAAGGCCATGCTTTCAGCCTTGTAAAAAACCCTGTGTAGGCACATTTTAACAACGAGTGCTGAGCTCTTGTCTGCTGATCTGCGAACGATTATGCATACATACCTAAGCAACCGAGATTGCACATCTGTTCTGCTTTAGAAATTACAGCAAGAACATTCAAGATTTAGTCGTTAACTACTTGTGTTTAATAAACAAAAAAAGGAGAAAAGATTAGTGCATTGCGAGAACAGCAGATATTAGCACAGAGGGTGAGGTGATATATGAGAGGCATTACATTCCGCGCACATCGCATGTGTTGCTTTCAAAGACTAATAATATGGAATGTTCGAGACCATCCTCATCTCATGCAGGGAGAAGCGCTTATGTGAGATGGAAGAGAACTAGATGAGATTCACATTTGCAAAAAAATGCAAAACTCAGAAACATGGAGCCGTTTAAGTGATTCGACCATCATCGGTGCAGAACTAGAGACGGCGACATTGCTGAGCTTGAGATGTCGCAACAATATCCCTGCTGGGAGTTGCAAATGTGAATCTCATCTAGTTCTCTTCCATCTCACATAAGCGCTTCTCCCCGCCTAAAAGAAGGCTTGCGATTCGTCGCAGCGTCAATCTGACATAGACGCGCCGGGACCATACAGTTGGACGCGTGTGCACTGCGGACTCGGAACATATGTCCGAGTTGGAAATCACGACGCGAGTGGACTCGCGGGAGGTATGCCTTGAGCGTAAGGTAAGAGTCACGTTAATAGTTGTTGGACCATTCCGTGATTAGAAAATCTGGAAAGTAGTTTTAAATGATAACTCTAGCGAGACTTTGGAAAGGTCAAAAAATACGACATTCACTGGTTTTCCCTGATTCATTACGGTAATCCACTCAAAAATCGAATTATAAAGTAGGCCAATAATTGACCCCTTGAAAAAAAAACCATGTTGAATAGAATGTATATTTTTGCGCTTATCCAACAGTCATACAGTTTTTCCTTTACGAAATTTTCGAGGATTTTACCACGTGGAACAGCGGGCATCGGCGCGGGTGTTGAAGAGTGGTATAGAAGTTTTTAACGATCGATTCCAACTTATATCGGAAAAAAGTCGGAGTATCGTATTCGTTCATTAGTGCAGCCAGCGGCACGTAATATTCGCAGTGATACTGATGGGGCGGTAATTTGGAAAAACGTTGGAGTGCTCGCGTTTGATATAGCTGCTACCAAATTCCTTCGAAATTTGAGGAATCTTTCCTAGTGATATAGCGGCTTTGAAAATAAGCGACAATGGAAAACAAGCACCAGAGCACACTACCAATATAAGACTTGTGGAAGGCTGTTATATGTAGCGGAGTTTGTTGTTTTCGATTTCAAGATATTATTGACTTTACCAGGATCAAAAAACAGATCTATTCTAGCATTTTAAATTCTGGTACAAGATTTTGCAAAACTATCGTATCCAGCATCACTACCTCTTGCAAAAAAGCTAGCAAAAAATTTTCCAAGCACTTCCGTTTTTTCTTGGTCGCTTAAAAGTGTGTTTCCATGTTCATCTTATGTGATGGATGTTTTCGGAACGGCAAAACGAAATGACACGTGTTCGGAGAGAATACAATATAATACTCTACAGAAACGATAGTACATTTCATCAACAGAATGTTACGAAGACGTCGACGCCATTTAATGTCTTGTGAAGCGCTATTTATGTTGGAAGACAGCCCTGCGGAAGCTGGAATGTCGTAGAAAAGTATGTTCCGCCGGTTAGATGACGCATAAAAGCTTAGTATGCTGCGGTCTGAAGATCCAGAAGGTGGTCTTCAGGTTTTGAACTATGTCGTACGAGAAAATATCAGGTCAATTATTGCTGTTCTTCCTCTAGTAGAAAAAGTTATATTCTGGCGGAGGTCACATCATGGAAGAAAGAAAGAGGATGCGAGTTAGCATCAAAGGTAGGATATCAATGTTACAATCGCCTAAAGTTATGTTTGAATATGGATTGGAGCAACGATCGTGAATAGAAATTGTCAATCTGACGTCATCGCTAGAAGTAGGTAGCCGGTATACAATAATATATCTTAATGAAAGAGAAAGAGCAGACCAGACGTTTGAACAGAGACTATCGCTTTTGCATTCATCATCAATTTGTGTCCGCTCAACTGCAACTCATCTCTAACCAGCTAGCAAACACCACCTAACCTACGACAGGCTCGTACGATAAATTGAATGAAAAAGGTTGCAAAGGATTTTGAAGTCGGGAGTTTTCTCGCTTGGCCAAATTTCGGCTATGCATAATATGTCCGGTAAATTGAATTTAATACAGGCATGGAGCGAGCGAAACTTGTTTACGATACTGCGAGAACTGAAAAGGTGAAATTTCAAAAACGCACAAATTTCAGGTCGATCTATGCGTTTTCCTGGGTATACGCCTATATAGTTTTGAATTACGGCGTAGTTGTACAGACCATCCATTCTCTTATGCTTTTGACTTTATTGCTTTTCTTGCCCTCCCTCGCGACCTGCTTAAGTTCAAAATCGTGAGTTCGTTTAGATGCTGTCATGCTGCGTCTCACGAAAACGTTAGAGGTTAGACACACGTAAAAGGAAATTGGAAAGAGCCTTGAACCAAAAGGAGCAAGACGAAAAGACGACTTTACCAGTCTTAGCCTGTTTTCGTCGAATCTGCCCATTCGATAAATTCCTGTGGGCTAGCAGTCGACTTTCAGTACCTTCAGTATATCAGCCACGCTGGATTCCAACTCTGCCTTTCAGTCCAAAAGGACTTACCAGCTTTTGAAACGGAATCTAGCTAATATAAGGGATGGTGATGAGAATTTTGTCTCTTGTGTGCTAGATCGATTCGATATTGGAGGAGAATCATGACTCAAATACGAATGAATGGTGCTGGCACTCAGGACCAAAATCTCCTTAAACATTGGAGCCGAAAAAAAGGACGTTCAATCGTTTTAGCTGAGATATCGGAACAGCCTGTGCTCTAGGAGTTTTTTTTTGATTACACGCTCAGAAGGATGGTAGTTAGATTGACCGTCTGAGACGCATGATATGCTTATTTATTGAAAGGCTTCAAAACTGAATTTTAAAAAAGGATGGGGTTTGATGATGGAACAGATTTTAAATGGGAGGTAATTTCGGGACACTAGAGGTAGATTGGATAAATAAAACTAGGAGAACGTCAGAAAGCAAAAAATACACGAGGATGTTTAAATGTAAAACAGAGAATGAGAACGCAGCCGCTTGCGATGAACGACATGAGGAATGAGAATGTGCCAAGATGACGTAGGCATAACGTCTTCCGAATTCATTAACGTGTACTTTTCCGTACATTCGAATAAAAACCGAAAATTTCTTTACGTAACGGTCTCAGAATGCGTCTATCTAAAATGAGTGCGAGACATGCGAGTCTAGCCAGATTTTGTCAATTATCGTTGCCGTGTCCAATTACAGTTGTTGAATAGAGCTCAATTGGTATTTAATTAATGAGGCCACTTGTATGGGGATGTTTTGCATCTTTATTAGTTTCGTTAGATCAGTACAGTAGAATATCCTTTTGTAAGAGCAGTTCAGATCAGTGATCAAATTTAGACAACTTTTGGTGAAAATCTAACGGTCGACATTCATAGGGGAATAAGTATTTTTAGAAGCAAGTGCACTTTATTTTTTATTGGATTGCCTAAATCAGAGCAAATGCATTAAAATATCAATAAGATCGCGAGATTGAAGAAGCAGCATAGCTGTGTCACATCAAGAGAAATAATAAAGTACAAAGTAAATATATTGAAGCCAGCTTTGCTCTATAGAGTTTAGAAGCGCAAATTTCTTCTGGAACAGTCACCAAATCAAGCGATCAACTTATATTTCGGGGCACGCTGAACAGCCGTTTGTATTAGAACGTGGAGTCTGAGATTACTGTCAAAAAAATGGAAAGAGTATTACTTCTTTTTATGTTCGGCGGTAGAATAGTGCCTGTGGTTCAGTTTTTTCCTTAAAATCGCTGTTCTCTGCCCCACATATACTGTAATTTTTGTTTGCGCTAAAGAGTTGTGTTCATTGGATTGTCTATTCACTTGAATCACGCGTATCATCTGCACTTTATGTGGAAAAAAACGCCGCTGACATTATTTCTCACAGTTCAATGTGGTTTCGAAAGAATTTCATATGCACTTTCACACAGACCACCATCACGAATGAGCGAAATTTCGTTTATCGGACACCATTAGTAACCGTGAACGTAAAATCTATTTGGTTCAAAGATACAAGAATCTGAGAAGAGGATCGAGTTATCATATGCAGAATCGAAGCAAAGATGTAAGCTGAACACGGAATTTGAATTTTTGGGCTCTAGCAAAACGGAATGTACTAACAGTTAAAAAAAGCCAAAGGCTTTTTTAGAGGATTACAATAAGTATTGAAACGCTTGACTTGCCGTGCAAATCTGTCTTCTCAGCACAACGCTAAGCGAGATTTATGAGTTTACATTGGAGCAAATATCAAACGCTCAAGGATAGAGCCAGTCTTACCGTCTTGAACGAAGAAGCCCAAACCATTTGAACAATTTGTCCCCTGTAAGAAATGATCTTATTTCAGTGCTTTCAGATTGTTGCCCATCCTTCCTCCCCCCCCAATTCTTATAACAAGATACACATACACGGAACGCCCATAGATTTTATAAATTTTTTTGTAAAAGCGAGCGCATCCAGAAAAGCACTTGCTCTTAGTGTCACCAGGGCTGTTCACTCTTGACTCATTCTAGCATCAATCAGGTATGCAAAAGTGTTGAACTTGAATGTATGCTTCAAAGTAATAGCTTATGAGACAACGTCTTTTTTATTAACGTGTATTTGCGTTCCAGCAAAGAAACTGAAGATTTCTTTACGTAACGGTCCCAAAATGCGTTCAGAAATGAGTGCGAGACACAGGGTCTAGCCAGATTTAGTCAATTATCGTTGCCATGCGCAATTACAGTTGTTGAAAAGAGCTCATTTAGTATTCAATCAATAAGGCCACTTGTATGGGGATATTTTGCATCTTTATTAGCTTTGTTAGATTGGTACATTAAAATGTCCTTTTGTTAGAGTATTTCAGATTAGTGATCAAATTTTGAACAACTTTTGGTGAAAATCAAGCAATCGACATCCACAGGGGAATTTTTTAGAAGCAAGTGCACTTTATTTTTTATTGGACTGCCTAAATCAGAGCAAACATTAAAATATCAATAAGATCGCGAGATCGAAGAAGCAGCATAGCTGTATCATATCAAGAGGAAAAATAAAGTACAAAGTAAATATATTGAAGTCAGCTTTGCTTTATAGACTTTAAAAACGCAAATTTCTTCTGAAAACAGTCACCAAATCAAGCGATCAACTTATATTTCGGGGCACGCTGAACAGCCGTTTGTATTAGAACGTGGAGTCTGAGATTACTGTCAAAAAATGGAAAGAATTACTTCTTTCTATGTTCAGCGGTAGAATAGTGCATAATTTGTGGTTCAATTTTTTTCCTTGAAATCGCTGTTCTGTGCCCCACATATGCTGTAAATTTTGATTTTGCGCTAAAGAGTTGTGTTCATTGGATTGTCTATTCACATGAATCACGCGTATCATCTGCACTTTATGTTGAAAAAAACGCCGCTGACATTATTTCTCACAGTTCACTGTGGTTTCGAAAGAATGTCATATGCACTTCACACAGACCACCATCACGAATGAGCGAAATCTCGTTTATCTAACTCCATTGGTGACCAAAGACGTAAAATACTATTTGATTCAAAGATACAAGAATCTGAGAAGAGGATCGAGTTATCATATGCAGAGTCGAAGCAAAGATGTAAGCTAAACACGGAATTTGAATTTTTGGGCTCTAGCAAAACGGAATGTACTAACAGTTGAAAAAAGGCCAAAGGTTTTTTAGAGGATTACAATAAGTATTGAAACGCTTGACTTGCCGTCAAATCTGTATTCTCAGCACAGCGCTAAGCGAGGATTATGAGCCTACATTGGAGCAAATATCAAACGCTCAAGGATAGAGCCAGTCTTACCGTCTTGAACGAAGAAGCCCAAACCAATTGAACAATTTGTCCCCTGTAAGAAATGATCTTAATTCAATGCTTTCAGATTGTTGCCCCTCCTTCCTCCCCCCCCCCCCCAATTCTTATAACAAGATACACATACACGGAACGCCCATAGATTTTATAAATTTTTTTGTAAAAGCGAGCGCATCCAGAAAAGCACTTGCTCTTAGTGTCACCAGGGCTGTTCACTCTTGACTCATTCTAGCATCAATCAGGTGTGCAAAAGTGTTGAACTTGAATGTATGCTTCAAAGTAATAGCTTATGAGACAACGTCTTTTTTATTAACGTGTATTTGCGTTCCAGCAATGAAACTAAAGATTCCTTCACGTAACGGTCCCAGAGTGCGTTCAGAAATGAGTGCGAGACACAGGGTTCAGCCAGATTTAGTCAATTATCGTTGCCGTGCGCAATTACAGTTGTTGAAAAGAACTCATTTGGTATTCAATTAATGATGCTACTTGTATGGGGATGTTCTGCATCTTTATTAGTTTCGTTAGATCAGTACAGTAGAATATCCTTTTGTAAGAGCAGTTCAGATCAGTGATCAAATTTAGACAACTTTTGGTGTAAATCAAACAGTCGACATCCATAGGGGAATAAGTATTTTTAGAAGCAAGTGCACTTTATTTTTTATTAGATTATTCTAGAGCAAATGCATTAAAATATTAATAAGATTGCGAGATCAAAGTAGCAGTCATAGGTGTGTCATATCATGTTCCATTTTATCTTAAGCAGCAGAAACAAGCTCCATCCCATACTGTCATACGAAAACATCAAGCTTCTGTGATCCCATTTCGCGCTTCATACATTCAGCTTCACATGTAAGATACAGAAATTCGTGCGTAACAATGCACGAGAACTTCAAAATGACGGAAATTGTATTTCACCTGTACTTCAGGCTACAGAGCGAATAAAACAGTGAGACCACTTATAAGAGGTCGCACTACACTTCGCCTACAACGTAATCCATTATGAGCGAAGCAACCCTTCCAAATGCTGTGTCAGGAATCCTTACCAGCAAAATTTGATCCATTCAAAACCTTTCATTTGTGAGCATTATCGGAACTCGGATACAAAGAACGTTTACGCTGGATTTTGAGTTCTTAGAAAAAAATGTTTCTGGCGCTCCAATCCCTCAGTTGCTGCATTATAGAGCCACAGTCTTACAGCACGGATGTAACTATTAAAGTAATTTGATAGGTTGAAACCTGGCTCTCCCACAAATGCACAAAAATTTCAAAGATTTCGGGTTAGAGAAACGATACATCTACCTAAGGTTCAACTCCGCTCCGCGTACGTGCTTTCCTTAAAGACACTTTCCAGGCGAATCTGGACACATGGGAACTGCAAGAGAAACTGATAGTGGTGGCTTAGTCAAGACATCATAGCGGTAGCGTAAATAATGCACTCCTGGCTGTAATATCCGTCACTAAACCAAAACAGATACCGCTTTGGAGACGACTTGTGTCGTCTGCAGCTATTTGCGAACCAGCCGCCCTCGCGATGGGTGCCGCGCAAAGCCCTGCAAGCCGACGCAAGTCATCCGCTACATAGGTACTGGGACAGGTGTCTGAACGCTGCCTTTGATGCGTGCTCGCTTTTTATTAACATTGAAATTAGGTTTAGTGTAATTTCTCACTTCAATTGCTTATAGTTTAACTTTTCAAAGCAACAAATGACGTGCAAATAACGGCATATGTAACTTGCTTTTTATTAGGTTGGAAAGGAAAGAATGTCGCTTTTTAGTTTCTCGTAAAGGCATCGCAACAATTCAAATCCCAGAAAGTGTATGGGATACCATTTGATATAGCAAAGCAAGCTGCTCTACAAAATGGCTTTACTGCTTTTGCACCAAGTTATCCTCAGTTTGAAGATGGCATCTAAAATGATCTAATGACCGAAGGATTGAAAAAATCGCATCTCTGTCCAAAAAATTTCTACGGGCCCCCAACTTGCTCACAAACATACATCCCATACATCTCAAACATTTATATGGGCAGTTGCTGCGTTTTTCCTTAGATAGACATCGATAAGTTAGAAATTTTCATACTTCTGACAAAGTGTCACTGTACTATTTCCGCATGGGTAATCTCGTACAATTTCATACAATTTCCTACTTAGCTTGAAAAGTAAGCCTCAGATTTTCAGCCATCTACAAGAGATAGTTTTAGAGAATTATTAAAAGTCTTCTCTCATGTTCTCTAAATCACACTCGATATTTTTCGAGACTCTTGTAGAAAAGTGAAAAATTAGGGCTTACTTCCCAAGCTAATATGCGATTACTCACGCGGAGACAGCCCAGCATCACTTTGGCAAATGCATGAAAACTGATGCGGGATTTATGTTCGTGAGCATGTGGGGTTCGCAGAAATTCTTCGAACGGATATACGAATTTTTTGCCTTTCCCGTCATTTGGAACTTTTTAGATTCCTCTTCGAACTTCACGTGGATATAACTTGATGCAAAAGCAGTAATGCCATTTTGTAGAGCTTGCTTTGCTCTATCGAGCGGTATCCCACACACGTTTCTGAAATTTGAGGATTGCGATGCCATGACGAGAAAAAGTGAGATTTATTCTTTTTAACTCAATAGAAATTCACTGAGATAGCGTTATAAGAGCCTGCATGATCGCAAGAGTCGGACGTGCGTAGGCCTTTGCGCCGCACATGTTTAATGTTTTTCCCAAGACGGTGCCAGAAGTACCCTGTTCGACTGTACATTCGTCCACCCCTCTGCTATTGATCAGCGCATTGATTTGGCCAATAGCGAATGAATGAACCGGACGATTCAGTAACATCGGACGTGCGCGGTGACCGCACACACGTCCGAATCTTGCGATCATGCAGGCCCCTATACTGACGGTATGGTGTGGAACGTTGTGGAGCCGATGCCTACAAACGAGACTAATGTGGCTGTAACACATAATCGGAATTCCTAATTCAAAACAGAAACTTTATCTGTTTTAACTGTAAAGCATTTGTGTTCATGCAGAAGAACTACGCTGCATACTCATAGATGTTATTGAGTCGCATAATCCTTGCATCCTTGAGCTTGTCATGACTTTCGCAGATTTTTTGATGGAACCAACGAATTTTAGCAGACTCGCCTCAGACACAAAGGCATCAAACACCAATAAATCTTCGGATTTTGAAAATTACAAAGATGGATTATGGTTTGCTAATTTTACAAACCGAATAAGTATTGACCGCTTCAGATTAGCAACTTTTGAAAATTCCGGGTACAGCTTGGGGCGCTCTGGCAAACCTGAAATGATGATTTTATCCCGAAAAATTTGATGAATCGGAAACAAAAAAAACTGGTAGAAAGAGGAGAAAAAGCTGCGTCGAATGACACCCGAATTGCTTGCCGATTGTTGTTCAGTGAGGTTTGAGTTAACCAAATATGGGATTTGATAGCATTGAAAAATTGATTCCAGAAACTCTAAGAAGCAAGCTAAGGAAAAGAAAAGACTAATCTGTGTCCTATAGGATTTGCTCTATCTATCTGTAGCTTGTGCTTTTTCGAAGAATAAGTACAGAAATTTAGAGAAATAGCCGAACTTGACCATGGCAAAAAGCATGGGTCGCAGATTTTGGTAATTTTTTGAATTGAATGTTATGCAATGAAATTACGACCTTCAGAAAGAGGACGAAATGCTGCATCGAATGCTTCTAAGACCTCTTGAATATTTTGATTCCATAGAATGTGGCGTTCATTTGAAAAAAGCGACATTACTTTCGGGACGACCTAATAAAAGCAAAAAAAAAATTGATTTAAGGGATTTTGCAAGGATCAAGAGATTTCCTGTTTAGTAACAAATGATTCGTTGAGGCTGCAGAAGATAACGGATTTCCAAAAATTCTGGTGCAAGGTCTATGCATCAACTTAATATGTACAGTACCCGCACTAATTCTTCGGCAGAAAACGCTGAAACTGACAATCCGCGCCTTTTCATTTTCTCTTCATAAATTCGTTCAAATTGCATAAAGTATGAAAAGCATGGTGTTTTTTTTAGTATACTACACTATCTCACTATTCCGTTTTCATTCTACTGGTTTTTGTAGGGACGGAAATTCGCGGTGTATAACGCAACCCAGAACACACATGGGAGACTGTAAGCATGTCGGTAGAGCTGTCCAAACACACATAAGATACGATTTTGATAAAAGTTGACATTCATCGAGTCACGAAATTGCTTGGTATCCCAGCATTTCACTCAGCATGAGTATGCTAAAACAAATTACGGCGCACAAGGAGCGCTATTTACCCTAAAAGCTCTATAAGCGAAAAGTCCGGTCGATTCAAAATCATCGACATTTCAGCAGAATTCCGTTACTGAGCTTCAAAACCCAAAACGAGCAAAAATCAGTTGGTCGGATTTTTTGGAAAAACCTGCTCATAGAGGTTATTTAGCCTGCTGATACGAAAAACACATCTCTCTTGAATAAGACCCACTGTAAGGTTGCGGTAAGTAAAAAATTTGAGGCCTAGTTTTTTTTTCATTTACTCGCCTACCTTTTTTGGAAAAGAGATCTCCGGCTAATCGCTAGCACTTGATAATCTACAGGAGGTAAAGCATATTTAGAGATGCTAATTTCTAATTCAAAACCATGTAAGCGCCCCCATCGACTGGAATCGAACAATTGCTCTCTAAACAGTATAGTTGAAAGAGTAAATTTTCTATCTATAGTGTGCACTAACATGGTCAAAGAGAAAGTTAAAGGTCTTAGAACTGGCGCAAAACTTTGCACAACTTGTAGATGGCGTAATTTGATACGCCAAAAGATTAGTGTCGTCAAGCCTTGGGCCTGCCTTTGTATTTGAGATTTGCCTGATTTGAGATAGATGCCATCTAGTAATGAATAGTTTGCTTAGATAATTCAGAGAATTGATAGAGTAAATAGTAGCCAAGGCAGGAAAATGACTGGGAAATCAGAGTAGCTTTAATTAGCACAATATTTCTGCTTTTTTCTCGAGCGCAATCTTTTTTTCAGTGTATGGCTGTGACTACTTTTTAACTGCAGTTCACTGGTCCACTTCTCTGCCCAGGGTGCCCCAGTCGAGGGCCTCATCGAGAGTAGAGACTAGCGTTCGACTAAGAAAATGACAAATTATTCACCCACAATTTGATGTTTTTTGGCACTCGTTCTGAAAATGAAAATGGTGCTACCGCACCGAAAGGATGTACCGCTTGTCTTCTTCGAAATAAGCCCAGAGCGGGAGACGGGCAGAAGCGCGGCTGACCTGGTAGACGAAGGTAGTATCCGCAGTAAAGCATTGTTCTCTGCGTGCGAGGACCCCCCCCCCCCTCCCCCCCCCCACCCACCATGGAATCTCCGTTTCGAACGAGCAATGTGAGAGTAAACAAAGTGCATCAGGAATTAATGTGGAAGCACTACGGTACTCCCACTTAAATCACAAATTGGAAAGCAAATTGATTTTGGTTTAATTTTATACAATATACATTAAATATGAGCATTTACTCAAATGGTATGAAAAACTCGAAACCAACACGTCAGCTACAAACGACCCAACCCAATGCGCTTTTATATTTTCTTACTTCTTGTGAACCTAAAAATTATAATTTTTCATACCTTAAACCATGCATCTCAATACAGGTTGTGGAGATAGAAACGGTGTCATCGAAGGGATGTCGCACAATTTGGGATATAGTGGGCGTGAAGAAACAATGTCAAATCAATGTTTCACTGCCAATTGCGAATCGTATTATAAACGATCATCTCTAGAACCTCACAAATAGAATTATTGCAGTTAGTAATTTATTTGTCCTTCTTTTTTGAACCTCGGTTGATAGCTGCTTCAATGTAATGGGTTGTGAAATTTCAGCGCTTTACTCAGTGTTATAGATACAAAATTTCCTTGGCACTTTTTTGAAAATTTTTGCTTGGCGATGATCCGTCGTATGAAATTTTTGCAGCCACTGTCTTTGCTGGGAAAACATGATTCAATATAATCGAATGCCTCAACTGGTCAATCTTTTGGAGCATGAAAAGAGATAGAGATTATATTTTATAAAGCCAGCAGTGATGATCAGAAGGGAGGGGGGGAGGTCTCCTCCCCTTCCAAATTAGTTTCCGAGATTTTCAGAGATTATTTCATGAATTATGGAAATGCGCAAGTGACAAGCTTTTACCGTAAGTGATTAGTACAAATTTTGAATAGTCCTGAGCACTTTGATAAGCCTTGCAAAAACTTTCGGAAACATGGCTAAACCCACTCTCATTTTCTCAAAAAACCGAACTATGAGCTTGAAAACATTTCGGAAAAAGTCCCAAAATTCTCTCGAGGAAGCGGCCACCGCTTCTTTGCTCGGGAAAATTTCGTCGCCCTATCGTCCTCCTGCGAGAAAATATTTTTGGCTTCTTCTGCAGCTAATACTGTACAGCATAGAACTTCTTAGCAGTTTGCATGTCGAAATATAAAAACACCAAAACCCATCCTTCGCAGGAATTTGTATTTTCAGAAACGTTGGGCAAACTTGGAAAAGACCGCGTATATTATGGGAAGAGGCGAATGTCTTTGTGAACAAGATCGTGTCGAATACTTTAAATTCCCATTCCCTATCCTTGCCTCGTAGCATTTATTCGCTAATTTTGCGCAATATTCAGATATGGTTATGAGGATCGAATTGTTCTTTACCAAACGGCCATTTTGATCAGAGCGGAAATAGGAAATATAAGTAGAAGACAAACTATAGCTTTCAACAACTTGAGCTATCCTTTTCCACCTCTGATCTATGCCAATCAAGGCGCCACTGTTCACTTACCAAATGCAAAATGCACTAGGTCATGTGAACCGGTTAAACGCACATGCGCATCTAACAAGGGAAGTATGATCGGTCGAAGTGGCCTTTTGGAATATACTCTATACTAGGAAACCCTTCCTGGTAAGGAAATCTCAAAACTACTTTCGCTAGTTGCCGAACGGTTTTGTGGGGAGAGTTATGAGGCCATTTTTCTCCGGCTTAGCAGGGGCGCCTACTAATGGCGCTAAAACCATGCATCGGGTGTGACAGTGGCGCAGGGCAAGAGAGCGGACTGTGAGGCAAATGGTCGGAGGTTCGAATCCTATTGCTAACCTTTTGCTTTGCAGTTTTTTAAAACTTCTACCGGGTAACAGACGAGAAATACTCATGCTACGCGGTTGAAACAATATTCACTGCAAAAGGCCATCAACTTTTCATCGACTTTGAAGGTTAATTGTGAAGCCACTATGCTACATTTACATTTTATCCATTGTGCGCGCTGCTAGAACCTCATTTGTTTTGAACATTTTGTGATAGTATTGAGAAAGTAGTTTTTAGATTGCTTTAACAAGAAGGGTTTCCTAGTATAGAGCTCATTCTAAAGGGCCACTTCGACCAATCATCCTTTTCTTGTAAGCCACACTTTCTTTCTTCTACAGATTACGTCTTGCAGCTGTCCCCTTGCACTTCATAATTTGACTTCTCGCCTCAAAACTTCCTCAAACTATATATTTGGTTTCAGCACGAGAATGTCTTTGTGATGGTGCTTGGTTGCTCATTAAAAGAAGATACGGCAGACAAAATTCTCACATGTCTTCTGCAACTGCTTCCGCGATCGAGAAAACAAAAGAGAGAAGCCTCTTTCAAAAAAGGAAAATCAGGCAAAAGGACAGAAGATTCCTGTTTCACGTGCTAGAGAAACCGAAGATCCTGGCTTACATGCGAGTGAAACACAAGGTCCTGGCTCACATGTAAGAGAAACAGAACATCCTGGCTCACGTGCTAAGGAAAAACAGAAGATCCTGGCTTACGTGCTGAAAAAACAGAAGATCCTGACTCACCCACCGCGAGTTAGCAGCTAAGAGATTAATAAAGTATTTATATGCATCAGATTTCATGCTCACCATGAAATAAACATATTATAAACATCATAGTAAATGTCGATCCGCATCTATTGTACAGTATAGCTCATGCAGAAGTTCAAATCACGTACAATCTCCGTATCTCGATTCAGAGCGAATAAAGTTTCATTCAGGGGCATCATTTAACTGAACTTGACACAGCGCTTTTTTTTTCAAAGTATGTGTGTCTAGATACATTAGGTGTAGCAGTAGTTAGTATGTAGTCAGTTTTCAGCAGCAGCTAATTATACATGAGTGATTTATCGACAGCACAGACTGCCATAGCTGCCAAGCAAGCGAGGCGCGTTAAAAGGCTTGTATCAGTACAAAACGCCTCTGTGAAGAAGATGCGAGTTAGCACTGAAGGTAGCTGAATATGGAGTTAGCAACGATCATGAGTAGAATTTGTCAAGTTGACGTTATCGTTAGAATTAAGTGGACGGTATACAATAATAAATCTCAGGGGTGAAAGTGAAAGAGCCGACCAGACCTTCAAATAGAGATCAACGCTTTTGCATCAATTTGTGTCCGCTCTGCTGAACTCATCTCTAACAGGTAGCAAACATTATGTACCTCCCCTACGGCAGGCTCTATCCGTACGATAAATTAGGAAGCTCGCAAAGGACTTCGAAGTCGAGAATGTTCTCGCTCAGCCAAGCTTGTTATGCATAATGTGTCCGGTAAATTGAGACTGATAAAGGCATGAAGCAAATGGAAATTTTTTACTATACTGCGAGAATCGAAAAAGTGACACTTCAAAGACGCACAAATTTCGGGCTGATCTACGCATTTTCCAGGGTAGTACGCCTAGGGAGCTCGGAATTACGGCAAAGTTGCCTTTATAGACCACTCATTCTTTGATGCTTTTGACTTTACTGCCTTTATTCAGCTTTCTTGCGACCTGCCTAAGTTCAAAATCGCGCTTCGGAAGCTGTCATGCTGCGTCTCACGAATACGTTAGAGGTTAGGTATTCGTAAAAGGAGAGTTTGTAAGTGCCTTGGACCAAAAGGAGTGGGATAAAAAGACGACTACCAGTTTTGGCCTGTTTTCGTCGAATCAGCCCATTCGATTAATTTTTGTGGGCTAGCAGTCAACTTTCAATACCTTAAGTATACCGGCCACGCTGGATTCCAACTTTGCCTTTCGGTCCAGAAGCGGCTTACCAGCTTTTGGCAGGGAATCTAGCTAATGTAAAGGATGGTGATGAGGATTTTGTCTCTTGTATGCTTGCGAACTGATCGATTCGATATTGGAGGAAAATTATGATCCAAATACGAACGAATGGTGCTGGCATTCGGAACCAAAATCTCCTTAGACTTTGGAGCCGAAAAAAGGAACAATCAATAGTTTTAGCTGGGATATCGAAACAGTCTGTGCTCTAAAAGATTTTTTTTTGATTACACGCTCAGAAGGTCGGTAGCTAGATTTGACTGTCTTAGACGCATGGTATGCTTATTGATTGAAAGGCTTCAGAACTGAATCTCAAAAGAGAAGATGGGGTTTGATGATGGAACAGATTTTAAATGGAAGGTAATTTTAGAACACTAGAGGTAAATTGGATAAATAAAACTAGGAAAACCGCTAGAAAGCAAAAAATACACGAGGATGTTTAAATGTAAAACAGAGAAGGAGAACGCAGCCGTTTGTGATGAACGACATGAGGAATGAGAATGTGCCAAGATGACGTAGGCATAACGTCTTCTGAATTCATTAACGTGTACTTTTCCGTACATTCGAATGAAAAACCGAAAATTTCTTTACGTAGCGGTCCCAGAATGCGTTCACCTAAAATGAATGCGAGACACGCGAGTCTAGCCAGATTTGGTCAATTATCGTTGCCGTGCGCAATTACAGTTGTTGAAAAGAGCTTAATTGGTATTCAATTAATGAGGCCACTTGTATGGGGATGTTTTGCATCTTTATTAGCTTTGTTAGATTGGTACATTGAAATGTCCTTTTGTTAGAGCATTTCAGATCAGTGATCAAATTTTGAACAACTTTTGGTGAAAACCAAGCAGTTGACATCCACAGGGGAATTTCTTAGAAGCAAGTGCAATTTATTTTTTATTGGATTGCCTAAATCAGAGCAAACATTAAAATATCAATAGGATCGCGAGATCGAAGAAGCAGCATAGCTGTGTCACATCAAGAGAAAAAATAAAGTATAAAGTAAATATATTGAAGCCAGCTTTGCTTAATAGAGTTTAAAAACGCAAATTTCTTCTGAAAACAGTCACCAAATCAAGCGATTAACTTATATTTCGGGGCACGCTGAACAGCCGTTTGTATTAGAACGTGGAGTCTGAGATTACTGTCAAAAAATGGGAAGAGTATTACTTCTTTCTATGTTCAGCGGTAGAATAGTGCATAATTTGTGGTTCAATTTTTTCCTTGAAATCGCTGTTCTGTGCCCCACATATGCTGTAAACTTTGATCTTGCGCCAAAGAGTTGTGTTCACTGGATTGTCTATTCACATGAATCACGCGTATCATCTGCACTTTATGTTGAAAAAAACGCCGCTGACATTATTTTCTCACAGTTCACTGTGATTTCGAAAGAATGCATATGCACTTTATACAGACCACCATCACGAATGAGCGAAATCTCGTTTATCCAACTCCATTGGTGACCAAAGACGTAAAGTACTATTTGATTCAAAGATACAAGAATCTGAGAAGAGGATCGAGTTATTATATGCAGAGTCGAAGCAAAGATGTAAGCCAAACACGGAATTTGAATTTTTGGGCTCTAGCAAAACGGAATGTACTAACAGTTTAGGTATTAAAACGCTTGGCTTGCCGTGCAAATCTGTCTTCTCAGCACAGCGCTAAGCGAGGATTATGAGCCTACATTGGAGCAAATATCAAACGCTCAAGGATAGAGCCAGTCTTACCATCTTGAACGAAGAAGCCCAAACAATTGAACAATTTCTCCCCTGTAAGAAATGATCTTATTTCAGTGCTTTCAGATTGTTGCCCCCTCCTCCCTCCCCCCCCCCCCCAATTCTTATAACAAGATACACATACGCGGAACGCCCATAGGTTTTATAAATTTTTTTGTAAAAGCGAGCGCATTCAGAAAAGCACTTGCTCTTAGTGTCACCAGGGCTGTTCACTCTTGACTCATTCTAGCATCAATCAGGTGTGCAAAAGTGTTGAACTTGAATGTATGCTTCAAAATAATAGCCTGTGAGACAACGACTTTTTTATTAACGTGTATTTTTGCGTTCCAGCAAAGAAACGGAAGATTTCTTTACGTAACGGTCCCAGAATGCGTTCAGAAATGAGTGCGAGACACAGGGTTTAGCCAGATTTAGTCAATTATCGTTGCCGTGCGCAATACAGTTGTTGAAAAGAACTCATTTGGTATTCAATTAATGAGGCTACTTGTATGGGAATGTTTTACACCTTTTTGGTTTTGTTAGATCAGTACAGTAAAATGTCCTTTTGTAAGAGCAGTTCAGATCAGTGATCAAATTTAGACAACTTTTGGTGAAAATCAAACAGTCGACATCCATAGGGGAATAAGTTTTTTTAGAAGCAAGTCCACTTTATTTTTTATTGGATTTTTGCCTAAATCAGAGCAAATGCATTAAAATATCAATAAGATCGCGAGATCGAAGTAGCAGTCATAGCTGTGTCATATCATGTTCCATTTTATCTTAAGCAGCACAAACAAGCTCCATCCCATACTGTCATTCGAAAACATCAAGCTTCTGGAATCCCATTTCGCGCTTCATACATTCAGTTTCATATGTAAGATACAGAAATTCGTGCGTAACAATACACGAGAACTTCAAAATGACGGAAACTATATTTCATCTGAACTTCAGGCTACGGCGCGAATAAAACAGTGAGACCACTTATAAGAGGTCACACTACACTTCGCCTTCAAAGTAATCCATTATGAGCGAAGCAACCCTTCCAAATGCTGTGTCAGGAATTCTTACCAGCAAAATTTGATCCATTCAAAACCTTTCATTTGTGAGCATTATCGGAACTCGGATACAAAGAACGTTTACGCTGGATTTTGAGTTTTTAGAAAAAATTGTTTCTGGCGCTCCAATCCCTCAGTTGTGCACCATAGAGCCACAGTATAACAGCACGGATGTAACTATTGAAGTAATTTGATAGGTGGAAAACTGACTCTCCCACAAATGCACAATAATTTCGAAGATTTCAGGTTAGAAAAACGATACATCTACCTAAGGTTCAACTCCGCTCCGCGTACGTGCTTTCCTTAAAGACACCTTCCAGGCGAATCTGAACACATGGGAAGATGCAAGATGAAACTGATAGTGGTGGCTTAGTCAAGACATCATAGCGATAGCGTAAATAATGCACTCCTGGCTGTAATATCCGTCACTAAACCAAAACCGATACCGCTTTGGAGACGACTTGTGTCGTCTGCAGCTATTTGCGAACCAGCCGCCCTCGCGATGGGCGCGCAAAACCAAGCCGACGCAAGTCATCCGCTAGATAGGTACTGGGGACAGGTGTCTGAACGCTGCCTTTGATGCGTGCTCGCCCTTTATTAACATTGAAATTAGGTTTAGTGTAATTTCTCACTTCATTTGCTTATAGTGTAACTTTTCAAAGCAACAAATGAGGTGCAAATAACGACATATGTAACTTGCTTTTTATTAAGTTGGAAAGAAAAGAATGTCGCTTTTTAGTTTCTCGTAAAGGCATGGCGACACTTCAAATTCCAGAAACGTGTATGGGATACCATTTGATATAGCAAAGCAAGCTCTATAAAATGGTTTTACTGCTTTTGCACCAAGTTATCCACAGTTTGAAGATGGCATCTAAAATGATCTAATGAGCGAAGGATTGAAAAAATCGCATCTCTGTCCAAAAATTTTCTAAGGACCCCCAACTTGCTCACAAACATACATCCCATACATCTCAAACATTTATATGGGCAGTTGCTGTATTTTTCCTTAGATAGACATTGATAAGTTAGAAATTTTCATCCTTTTGACAAGTGTTACTGTACTTTTTCCGCATGGGTAATCTCGTACAATTTCATGCAATTTCCTACTTAGCTTGAGATGTAAGCCTCAGATTTTCAGCCATCTACAAGAGATAGTTCTGGAGAAGTATTAATTTGAGTCTTCTCTCATGTTCTCTAAATCAAACTCGATATTTTTCGAGACTCTTGCAGAAGGGTGAAAAACTAGGGCTTACTTCCCAAGCTAATATGTGATTAATCACGCGGAGACAGCCCAGCATCACTTTGGCAAATGCATGAAAATTGATGCGGGATTTATGTTCGTGAGCATGTGGGGGGTTCGCAGAAATTCTTCGAACGGATATACGAATTTTTTGCCTTTCCCGTCATTTGGAACTTTTTAGATTCCTCTTCGAACTTCACATGGATATAAGTTGATGCAAAAGCAGTAATGCCATTTTGTAGAGCTTGCTTTACTCTAACGAGTGGTATCCCACACACGTTTCTGGAATTTGAACTGGATTGCGATGCCATGACGAGAAAAAGTGAGATTTTTTCTTTTTAGCTCAATAGAAATTCACTGAGATAGCGTCATAGGAGCCTGCATGATCGCAAGAGTCGGACGTGCGTAGGCCTTTGCGCCGCGCATGTTTAATGTCTTTCCCAAGACGGTGCCAGAAGTACCCTGTTCGACTGGTACATTCGTCCACCCCTCTGCTATTGATCAGTGCATTGATGTGACCAATAGCGAATGAATGAACCGGACGATTTAGTGACATCGGACGTGCGCGGTGACCGCACACACGTCCGAATCTCGCGATCATGCAGGCCCCCATACTGACGGTATGGTATGGAACGTTGTGGAGCCGATGCCTACAAACGAGACTAATGTGGCTGTAACACATAATCGCGAATTCCTAGTTCAAAACAAAAACTTTATCTGTTTTAACTGTAAAGCATTTGTGTTCATGCAGAAGAACTACGCTGCATACTCATAGATGTTATTGAGTTGCATAATCCTTGCATCCTTGAGCTTGTCATGACTTTCGCAGATTTTTTGATGGAACCAACGAATTTTAGCAGACTCGCCTCAGACACAAAGGCATCAAACACCAATAAATCTTCGGATTTTGACAATTACAAAGATGGATTATGGTTTGCTAATTTTACAAACCAAATAAGTATTGACCGCTTCAGATTAGCAACTTTTGAAAATTCCGGGTACAGCCTGGGGCGCCCTGGCAAACCTGAAATGATGATTTTATCCCGAAAAATTTGATGAATCGGAAACAAAAAAAAATTGGTAGAAAGAGGAGAAAAAGCTGCGTCGAATGAAACCCGAATTGCTTGCCGATTGTTGTTTTGTGAGGTTTGAGTTAACCAAATATGGGATTTGATAGCATTGAAAAATTGATTCCAGAAACTCTAAGAAGCAAGCTAAGGAAAAGAAGAGACTAATTTGTATCCTATAGGATTTGCTCTATCTATCTGTAGCTTGTGCTTTTTCGGAGAATAAGTACAGAAATTTAGAGAAATAGCCGAACTTGACCATGGCAAAAAGCATGGGTCGCAGATTTTGGTAATTTTTTGAATTGAATGTTATGCAATGAAATTACGACCTTCAGAAAGAGGACGAAATGCTGCATCGAATGCTTCTAAGACCTCTTGAATATTTTGATTCCATAAAATGTGGCGTTCATTTGAAAAAAGCGACATTACTTTCGGGACGACCTAATAAGAGCAAAAAAATTGATTTAAGGGATTTTGCAAGGATCAAGAGATTTCCTGTTTAGTAACAAATAATTCATTGAGGCTGCAGAAGATAACGGATTTCCAAAAATTCTGGTGCAAGGTCTATGCATCAACCTAATATGTACAGTACCCGCACTAATTCTTCGGCAGAAAACGCAGAAACTGACAATCCGCGCTTTTTCATTTTCTCTTCATAAATTCGTTCAAATTGCATAAAGTATGAAAAGCATAATGTTTTTTTTGGTATACTACACTATCTCACTATTCCGTTTTCATTCTACTGGTTTTTGTAGGGACGGAAATTCGCAGTCGGTATAACGCAACCAAGAACACACATGAGAGACTGTAAGCATGTCGGTAGAGCTGTCCAAACACACATAAGATACGATTTTGATAAAAGTTGGAGACATTCATCGAGTCACGAAATTGCTTGGTGTCCCAGCATTTCACTCAGCGTGAGTATGCTAAAACAAATTACGGCGCACAAGGAGCTATTTACCTTGAAAGCTCTATGAGCGAAAATTCCGGTCGATTCAAAATCATCGATATTTCAGCCAAATTTCGTTGCTGAGCTTCAAAACCAAAAACGAGCAAAAATCAGTTGGTCGGATTTCTTGGAAAAACCTGCGCATAGAGGTTATTCAGCCTGCTGATACGAAAAACACATCTGTCTTGAATAAGGGGTTGTGGTAAGTAAAAAATTTGAGAGGCCTAGTTTTTTTCATTCAGTCGCCTGTCTTTTTTAAAAAAGAGATCTCCGGCTAACCGCTAGCGCTTGATAATCTACAGGAGGCAACGCATACTTACAGATGCTAAATCGATTCAAAAAAGTAGGCGCCCATCGACTGGAGTCGAAAAATTGCTCTTCAAACACTATTTGAAGAGCAAATTTTCTATCTATACTTTGCACTAACATGGTCAAGGAAAAAACTGAAGATCTTAGATTGACGCAAACTTTGCACAGCTTGTAGATAATGTAGTTTGATGCGCCAATAGATTTGTGTCGTCGAGCCTTGGGCCTGCTTTTGTGTTTGAGATTTGCTTAATTTTAGATAGAAGCCATTTAGCAATGAATAGCTTGCTTGAAAAATTCAGAAAATTGATGAAGTTGAATTAGAAGCCAAGGCAGGACAATGATTGGAAAATCAAAGTATCTTTAATTAGCACAATATTTCTGCTTTTTTTTTCATCAAACGCAATCTTTTCTTAGAAGCGTATGGCTGTGAGGCTGTGACTACTTTTTGACTGCAGTGCATTACTGGTTCACTTTTTTGCTCATGGTCCCCCAGTCGACTAGCATGTATGGGCCTCGAGAGTATAGACTAGCGTTCGACTAAGAAAGTGACAAATTATTCACCCACAGCTTTGATCATTTTGGCACTCGTTCCGAAAATGAAAACGGTGCTACCGCACCAAAAGGATGTACCACTTTTCTTCTTCGAAATAAGCCCAGAGTGAGAGAGGGCGGAAGCGCGACTGACCTGGTAGACGAGAGTAGTACCCGCAGTGGAGCATTGTCCTCTGCGTGCTAGGACCATCGAACAAAGTGAGAGTACACAAAGTGCATTAGGAATTAATAGGGAAGCACTATGGTACTCCCAGTTCAAAATCACAAATTGAAAAGAAATAAATTGATTTTGTTTCAATTTGATACAGTGTACATTAGATTTGAGCATTTACCCAAATGGTATAAAAGGCTCGAGACTAACACGCTAGCTACAAACGACCCAATGCGCTTGTATATTCTCTTACTTCTTGTAAGTCGAAAGGCTGTAATTTTTCACACCTTAAACTATGCATCTCAAAACAGGTTGTGGCGATTGAAACGGTGCCGCAGCCGTGTCGCTCAATTTCGAGTTATTTGACGGAGCAGAATAAATGTGGAGAGAAAGTCAAAAGTGCAGATTCACAAGAGAACGAATATACGAATTATACTGTAAATAGGCTTCTCGAGAATGGCATTAATGTAGTGAGTAATTTATTTGTCTTCCTTCTTTTAAACCTCTGTTGATGGCTACAATACCGCTCACATTTTTTGAAAAATAGACGCGAATGTATGGAAATGTATGGACATGTACGGACATGTCCGTACATGTCCGTACATGTCCATACATTCGCGTCTATTTTTCAAAAAATGTGAGCGGTATTGTACGTCGATATAATGAGTCGTGAAATTTCAGTGCTTTACTCAATGTTATGAATACAAAGTTTTCTCGGCACTTTTCAAAAGATTTTTGCTTCGCCATGATCCGTCGTATGAGATTTTTGCAGCCACTGTCTTTGCTGGAAAAGCATGATTCGATATAATCAAATATCTCAACTGGTTAATCTTTTGGAGCATGAGTAGAAATTATATTTTATGAAGCGAGCAGTGGCGAACGATTGAAGAAGGAGGGGTGGGGGTTTCCTCTCCTAGAATGGTTGGCGAGATTTTTAGAAGTGGCTTCATGAAATATAGAAGTGCGCAAGTGACAAGCTTTTACCATGAGTGATTAGTACAAATTTTGAAAAGTTCTGAGAGCTTTGATAAGCCTTGCAAAAACTTTCGAAAACATGGGTAAAACCTCCGGAGCTATGAGCTTGAAAACATTCAGGAAAAAGCCCAGAATTCTTTTGATCGAGCGGCCACCGCTCCTTCGTTCAAGAAAATTTCGTCGCCTCATCGCCCTCCAGCGAGAAAACATTTTTCGGTCTTCTTCTGCAGCTAGTACTGGAGAGCATAGAACTTCTTAGCAATTTGCATGGCGAAATATAAAAACGCCAAAACCAATCCGTCGCAGGAATTTTTATTTTCAGACTCATTTTCCAGCCATGGTAAAGGTGGCATGTGCTATGAAAGAAGGCGAAAAACTTTGCGATAGATCCTGTGCCAAAAAATTTGAAGTTTTATTACACCAGTATGTCATTGCCTTGTAGCATTTATTCGCTAATTTTAAGCAATGTTCAGAGATAGTCTTAGAGAAGAACTTGTCAACAAAATGGTCGAAAAAATCGAGGGCGAGATGAAAGAGGTAAGTAAAAGGCAATTTTACTGTAGTCTCCAACAACTTGAGCTACCCTTTTGCAGCTCTTGTTTAGTTATGCCACACCAAGGCACCACTGTTTACTCGCATAAATGCAAAAAATGCACTAAAACACTTGAAGCCTTAAGCGCACATGTGCATCTAACAATAAGCTGCACTTTCTTTCTTCTACAGATTACGTTCTGCAGCTGTCAAATATTCCTCCTTTATAGACTATACTTTACACACTTTATAGATTTCTTCCGCCTCGAGATCCCCTCAAACCATTTCATTTGCTTTCAGTTCAATGATAAAGGAGTTCCGTTGGCGCTTGGTTGCTCAGTAGGAGCTATGAATGGCAGGCGTCTTTTCAAATGTATGCTGCAATGGGAACCGGGTTCGAGAAAACATGAAAAATCTACTTGCGAAAATAAACCAAAAATAATGACCGAGGAGAAAAAAACAAGTCAGAAGCGGACTGTGCAAGGAAGAAGTTCAGACCACTAATTTCATGCTCACCTTGGAATGAACATGTTTTCAAAACAACTAGTAAATGTCGATCCGCATCTATTGTACAATCTCAGACAAATCACCGGAACTTCCGCTGGACAAGCTAAATTTGCAGAAGTTCTGCAGGATTTTGTTCACTATTGCAAAAATAAAAACGTTGAAAATCGGAACTTCCGCATGATTTTCATGCCAAACTTTGAAAGTCGGAACTTCCGCAGATCCTTCTTCAAAATCCTGCGAGAATTCCGAAAAATGGCAGATGTTCCGCAGCACTTTGGCCTGCCAGAACTTCCGCAGGACTTTTGTTCTCGCGATGTTGCCTCGCCAACAACTTGAGTGCATTATCAAACATGTCAGCCGTAGTAGCGTAGAGGATAGTAAGTGGGTCTCACAGTCAATAGAGTGAGGTTCAAATCTCGCTTCGGTGTTCCCCTTCGCTTTTGTTGTTGGCATTCTTCGGAACTTCCGCAGGACCTCATTTCGGAACTTTCGGAGCACGTTTACGGAACTTCCGCAGGTGACTCGGCGGAACTTCCGCAAGCGCTCTGCGGAAGTTCCGCTTATTTGTCTTAGATGTGGCTCATACAGGAGTTCACATTTACGTACAGTCTCTCCACCTCGATTCAGAGTGGATAAATTTTAATTCAAGAGCACCATTTAACTAAACTTGAAGCTGCGCTTTTTTTTACATAAAAGTATGTGTGTCTAAGTACATTAGGTATAGCAGTTCGTAAGCTTTCAGCAGCAGCTAATCATAGGTGATTATCAACTGCAAGGACTGCCGCTACAAAGCAAGTGAGGCGCAGTAAAAGGCTTGTCAGTACAGATCGCCCCTTGTAAATTTTGTGCTCTCCCCCTCCGTATCATTGGGGGGGTGACGGACTGGGTGGGGTTGGGCCCCCACGCGGGCCTCGCTTGGTCTCTGCACCTGTTTCGCGAGGGTAGAGGCTATATGTCGTCGATGTGGGGGCGTTCAACGCGGTCATCTGCAACAATACGCATCCTTTTGCATGCATGGAGGTACGTTTTCGCAAGAAGCCCGTGTGGGACCCTCCAACATTCGGCGACATATAGTCCTCCACCCGTTTCGCGAGCGTGCTCTCTAAACATTCTCAGCTTATGGAAAGGGAGCTTCGATCGCTATCAAGCCTGAGAAAATGATTAGACAGCACGCCGAGAGAGATGCAGAGCCCAGGCAAGGTAGCAGCGCAGGTTTGAGTCCCACCCAGCCCCGGTCACTCCGAATGATATAGAGGGCATGAAATTGCGTGTCTAGCGGCTGCAAACGTCGGTCCGTGCGACATTAGTACGTGTAAAATGCTTGGTAAGATGTGCTTGTTGTGAAATGCTGAAATGCATTATGAGATTATGTTATGAGATGGATGTGCTAAAACGATTACTTGATGATTGCTCTAGACTTAAGCTACGAGTCTGCAAGTATTTGTCCGATAAACGGCCATTTCACGCTACAGTACCCAATAATCATTCCGCCTGACTTGTGCTGACGTGTCACCCAAACCGCAAACTCCCACTCTCATTGCTACCTGCTCTTTTCTTTCAAAAAAAAAGCCACCGCTGAGTGCACAGATCGTGTCTGTTTTGAATGGAAATTTTTTGAGGCACATGCTAGCAGCCCCGGCACCAACTTGTTCTTCGTTAATTTGATGGGTTTGATAGCACTGTGATCAAAGCTCAACGCGGGATACTGTAGTAGAGTTGAATAGTTTGAAATTTGAATAAAAGTTTGCAGAGTCTGGTCACAGTTGTTAATATTTCATGCTCAAATATCGCATTACAATTGCCATATTTGCCTTGGTCTTTTATCTGTTAAAGACAATGGCTCGGCAAATCCTCACACAGAATCCGAGGCGCTGATCCCGAATATCCCGCTTGAGAAAGCTTGAAAATAGCGGAAACCAGCATTTTTCCCAAATCCCTCCGTTTTGAATTTGGACGAGAGGAACAGTCCTCTATGATTAAAGGCAGTGTGCGGGCAAAAACTCTATCTTGAGATTTCTGCTTACCCGAGCCTATTCGCTACGCTGAATCCGAAAATGCACATTGGAGAGCGCGAAAACGGCGAAAAACGGCTCTAATACGGGAGGGAAATCAGCAGGTGGGCGGACCCTCCCCACTGTAAATTCACTCTCCCAGCTTCCAGAGCGATCTCCTCGGTTCCGATTTCAAGTTATGCATTCGCACCTGGCCGGTGGAGATCTCAGGGCGCTAGAGGAATTGGGAAGATTGCTCCAGAAGCTGGCACTGCGAAATTCACAGTGGGGAGGACCCCGCCCACTTTCGATTTCCCTCCTGCATTAGAGCCCTTTCTTGCCGTTTTTGCGCTTTCCAATGTGGATTTTCGGATTCAGCATAGTGTATAGGCCCGGGTAAGCACAAAATCTCAAAATCGACTTTTTGCCCGGACACTGCCTTTAAGAATGCAGAGTCGCTGCGGGACCCTCATGATCATAACATCGCAGCATGCCGCCTCCGAAGGGAGGAGGGAAATTGCGAGCTTGTCCGTGCGCATGCCATTCTTACACGCGCTCGGACAAGCTCGCAATTTCCCTCCTCCCTTCGGAGGCGGCATGCTGCGATGTTATGATCATGAGGGTCCCGCAGCGACTCTGCATTCTTAACACGTTTCGGACCGCGAAATCGCGCGCGGCGAAAAAGAGCATACTTTCAGCCGATAGCCTACAAAGGGACCTTATTTCGCAGCCTGTGGGCCACATCTGTAACCAGCATGTCAGATAAGCTCCATACCCAAAGTTTTGAGTGAATTCGAAGTGTTTGAATTTTGTCGCTCGAGAGGGACTTTTGTGCTTTCTTGAAAGGCAGGAGTAAGAACTTAGTTTCAAATTGTATTCAAAAGTATCTATGTTGTACACGGTACACATCATTATTGAAACTAGGGTTTTTCTCTTTGAAATCGAAGCAAAGAAAAGTTGCGACGTCGCACGCGTCGTTCGCATTGCCGCACTTCGTTGCAACTGTTGTTCGATTTGTCCTCATATCTTCTAAACAAGGATGCACGGCACAGCTCTACAGAGTCATTTGAGAAGTAGGAGCTTAGACCTTTGACTTAGCAACTTTGGACTAAAAGGAAACCTCCTGTGAACGCCAGAAAGATCCTTTGAAGCAGCGTGCTGCACCATGTGCAGCACCGGTCCGAAACGTGTTAAAGGCAGTGTCCGGGCAAAAAGTCGATTTTGAGATTTTGTGCTTACCCGGGTCTATACACTATGCTGAATCCGAAAATCCACATTGGAAAGCGCAAAAACGGCAAGTACTCTGCGTTGATACCACTGCTT